>JAHDVE020005663.1:0-528076 GCA_022606495.2 Halesus radiatus
TATTTAAAATAGCAAATTTTTCTCTAGGTTTTTCGACACCACGGAAAAAAAGGAAGAATATTACGCAGAGCTGAAGGCAGCTGCTGAGTCCGGCTGGGACTTCTCCACAAGATGGTTCATCCTCAATGGCACTAACAAAGGTAATAATCATTATAATCAATCATTATCTACCTACTGTTGGATGAAGTCCTGCTCAAGCCGATTATTTTTATAAGCAATAATTATTAGCCTGAAACACTCATCCAAATTAAAAAAACCTTAATTTGTCTCGATGCCATCTATTGAGGAATTTAGCCGTTACAAGCCTTGCTCATACTAATAAAGTTGGTTGTTTACAGGTGAAATATAATTAAAAAAAAAATTTTTAAAAAGTAATTATTGAATGAAACACTAGTATATATTGATTAACTTGGCGGGTTTGCGATAAGCCGACGTAGCTCAACGGTAGAGCATCTGACCGGCAATCAGAAGGGTGCAGGTTCGAGTCCTGTAAGCGACATTTATCTTTTCTCGGAAGGTTTTTTCAATTTGGATGAGTGTTTCAGGCTAATAATTATTGTTTATAAAAATAATTGTTACAAAAATATACATTCGAAAGAACATGCAAGTCAAAGCCTGAACAAGGTTTTTCTAAAGTCCATGATTTTGGACATTCTAAATGATAATCTTAATTTCGTAAAGCCTGACAAAAATTATTTAGACTGGTACCAAAAATTTCAAGTCCCCGACTTCAGTTAACAAATCTCGACATTTTGGAATTTTTTTTAATGGAATCCATTAGTAGAGTGTTGATTGAGAAAAAGCAATTCATTGTTTCTGAGTCTACTGGATGAATTGCAACAAAGAAGGTGAGTCAATAACACAATTAAGTATTTTGAAAATGAATACCTCAGAGGAAATGTGGATATTTTCCATATGACCTGCAGTAAGTTCAAGTACAAACTATCTATTAAATTTTAGCTATAAACATTGTAATATATACATTTTGCTATTTGTTATCGCATTTACAATGTGTTGGTTTAAAAATAATTGTTTTTGAAAAATATAATAAAGCAGTATTATGTCATTTGAGTAATATTTCACTTCAGTAATATATCACTTAAGTAATATGTCACTTATGTAATATGTCACTTATGTAATAGTACTATCGACTACCATAATACGGGCGCATGTGCCTAGTTTGGTAGTTAAAAAAATGTTAACTCTGTACCAAAATTTTTCAATGAATAAATAAATATAATAAATTAAATTAAAAATTTAAGTAATATGTCGCTTAAGTAATATATCACCTATGTAATATGTCACTTAAGAAATACGTCACTTAAGTAATACGTCACTTAAGTAATATGTCACTTTAGTAATATGTCGCTTAAGTGATATGCTATGTAAGAAATACGTCACTTAAGAAATACGTCACTTTAGTAATATGTCGCTTAAGTAATATGTCACTTAAGTAATACGTCACTTAAGTAATACGTCACTTTAGTAATATGTCGCTTGAGTGATATGTCACTGAAGTATAAATTAAGTGATTGATTGTTTTGATGTAAAAGAATTCTGTTAAATCAATATTATCATATTTGTTTAATTTCCCAGTGAATCCTTCTATTGTTTCTCTCCCCAAAGAAGTTGAGCTTTTTAACTCCGGATTTTCCGTAATGGGTGAATATACAAAATTGACTGAATCTGTCTATTTTGCACAGAAAAAATGAGCAAAAATACTGCACTACTGTTTGTGTTACCAATGGGAACTTTATTGTTTTTTGTACCTACATGATATTATGTAGATTGATCTAAATAACGTAATATATTAAATTTATTGAGTCTTCTTTCCATGCCATCCATAAAATGCTGTCGTTTTTTTCCATGCTGGAGGATCAGCGAAGCTTTCATTGAAATACCCGTAGAACAAACACAGTATCCCCACCCGACATCTATGTTTGAGAGATTGCAAACTGCATCTTAATAACCATGTCCGCTATGTAACATTGAATAACATATTTTCATCGGTGTTTTCCGGACACTATGTAATCCAGTGCACTAATGTTAATTAGTTTAGTTAGTCGATTAGTGACCGAGTAGTCCAAAACGTCGGGTTCGCACCCATGCAGGTTCAATCCTCTACTAGCTATGATTGGGATGTTTCAAACTTTGTCACATTTGACAACCGTCAAGTTGACGATCAGCACCATTTTGAACTTTTGAAAATGGAACGCCAAATCTCGGCAATTTTAAGTTTTTGAACAAATTATGATCAGATGAAAATTTTAAATGCAAGACCGTTATACTGGGCAGCTGATTTACTACAGCTGATTTACTGATGGGCTACAATTTGTTTAAAAGTTGAATAGGGTTGAGAATCGGCATTTAACTGGGAACTTTAAAAAGTAAAAAAAAATTCTAATTCAGAATGTGGTTCGTTGTTTTGATGATATTCATCAAATGTGTGTTTTATATACTGCAACTTGAGTCCTCCATCATTGCACAAGCAATATTTTCTGCTGTTAATTATGGTAGTAGGAAAAATTTTAATATTTTTAGGTAATTCGTAATTCGGGAATTTTTATCACATTTAAACAGCAATATTTCATTGAAATTACTTCAATTTACTTAAATTCCATGTTGATTCCAGGAAATCTGACCAACCTGATGACCAGGTCTATAATCCCCGTGGATCTGAATGCCATCGTGTGCTGGAACGCTCAGCTGCTGGCGGAGTTCCATGATCTGCTGGGGAACCCTGCGCAGGCGGAGAGCTACAGGATCATTGCCAAAGACTGGATGGAAGCCATTGACAAGGTATACTTTCCGTGTTTATCATTACATTTATTTATAAAAATACTTATATAATTGTAGACGAATACAAATAACAGAACACATTGTAGAAGGATATCCTTTCATCAGTTTCCTGGAGGCACATCCGTACTGAATCAAGTGTGTCCCTATCCTGGGCTACTACAGCGCTCTCTGTTCATTGTATTTCAGGCCTAGCCTCTCCTTGTTCAGCCTCCGGAGTTTCTTTTACATATTCATAATCTTAGCATCAATAACAATATTGTTTGACGTCTTTCAGATATTGTGGCACGAAGAGATTGGCGCTTGGCTGGATTACGACGTGCACAACGGCAAGCGACGAGACTTTTTCTACCCGACCAACGTGGCGCCGCTCTGGACTGGCAGCTATGACCAAACCAAACGGGAATACTACGTCAACAGGATCATGAAATATCTGGACAATACCAAGGTTAGATTTTTCTTATTGAGTTGCTTCCTGACCCCCACTCCAATCAGTGTGCAAGGCTCCTCCACTCCTTGCGATCCTGCGCTGCGTGGAGAGCTGCGGACACTGATGTTCCGGATGCCTGCGAAATTTGGTCACTCCAACGCACCGGTGACTTTCCTCTGCTTCTCCTGCCTTCCACTTTGCCAGTGACCATGAGCTTCCCCAGATTGGAGTTCTCGGTTTGGCGAGCAATGTGTCCAAAGTGTCTGTAGTCAGACAGTTGATAGCTTATTGTGGATGCCAAGCTCTTCCAGAATTGATATATTTGTGCACCTGGCTGTCCATTTAATCCTAAGAATTTTCCTCTAGCACCATATTTGGAGGGAGTTTATCCGTTTCCTTTCAGTGGCTCTACCAGGGGTGTTAGTTGAAGTTTGCCGGTTTTACTCATAGATGTCACTAGAGATATGAATACATTTCTATGATTTGGCATCTATGTCATATTTTTCTATGGACATTAACCTTCAAAATACACAAGTTACATTCTGCCAAAATAATAGTGTCATAGTTGTTTACCTCAGTGAATATGTCGAGTTTCGTTCCAAGTAAATCGCATTTGCGGCATTCGTTGCTTTTCTTATTTAATCAAAAGAAAAAAGCAGTTGAAGCTCATCGGTTGCTGGTAGAAACTTATGATGAACATGCTCCAGTGATTAGAACATGTGAGACATGGTTTCGTCAATTTAAAAGTGGAGATTTCGATTTAACAGACAATGAACATCCTGGTGCAACGAAAAAGTTCGAAGACGAGGAATTGCAGGAGTTATTGGATGAAGACCCAGCCCAATCGCAACAACAATTGGCCCAAACACTTGATGTGACCCGAGGAGCAATTTGCCAACATTTAAAAGCCATGGGAAAGATCCAAAAGTATGGAAAATAGGTACCACACCAAATGAACGAGAGACAAATCGAAAAAACCGCCAAACCGCCTCATACAGGTAAAGTAGTGAAGAACACTCTCAAAGCATTGAATTGGGAAATATTATCGCACCCGCCGTACTCTCCAGACCTTGCCCCGTCCGACTATCACCTTTTCGCATCGATAAAACGGCGCTTCGCCAGGCGAAAAAAGTCAGCAAATAGTTTGCTTCAAAGATGGGCAAAATGTATAGAATCCGATGATCAATACTTTGAATAAAAAAAATTTGAGATTCCCTTGAGAATTAAGCGTTTTCTTTATTGAAAAAACCGGCAAACTTCAACTAACACCCCTGGTAAGTGTCCATGTTTCCACACTGTAAAGAAATATTGGGAAAATCAGGACCCGGACGAGTCTCATCACGGTGGTCTTCGTTATGCCTCTGTCACTCCATATCTTTTGCGTTTTGCTCATGGCGTCTTTTTTTGCGCAAATCCTTCTTTTCCTTCTGTTTCACAACCTCCTTCGTCACTTATAGATGAGCCTAGCTATATGAAGTTATTCACATATCTGAGATTGGAGATACCTAACCAAGGTTATCTTTTTCCTTTAGTGGCGCAAACCAACCAAAGATCTTTTTGCAATAACCAACGTTGACAAGGTTTTTTAAGACGAATCTGATTTCTTGACACGTAATACGTAATATTAATATTTATTCGGCCTCCATGGTCGAGGGGTAAGGGCTCTCGACTAGGAATCCGAAGGTCGCGGGTTCAAATCCCGGCGTGCGCAAGTAAATTTTATTTAATTAATTTGTGCTGTTTCACAATTAATTAATTAATTTAAAAATAATATATAGTATATTTGTGCATGTTCCAGAGTGGAAGATACTCTCAGTATCGCCCTGGTGAAGATCACCATTCAGAATTGAAACGTTGCTTGAAATGGCTTTTAGCCGTGTTTGGTGACCAGATCTGAATAGCCAGGTATTTCCCCACCTTCCTCTTTCACTTCTCCTTCCCCTCCCCAATACCTTCAGCCTCACAACATTCCCCAATTGGGGATGCCATAGTCTCACTGGCTCCAGATGGTTGGAAGCATTTGGGACTCTTGTGCGGTATTCATATAAAAAAATATATATATTTTTCTCAATACTCGCTCTGTGAAAGAGCAGTCGTAGCTGTTGCTCAGGACCCAAAGACACGGGTTTTTACAGTAGCTTTCTCTTTCTCTTTCTCTTTCTCTTTCTCTTTCTCTTTCTCTTTCTCTTTCTCTTTCTTGTTCAATTAAGTTCCATTAATGCACTTAAATAAGAATAAAATTGTGTTAAAAGTTTTTAAAAATAAATTCATCTTATCCAATAGATAGACAACTATGCCGGTGGCCTCCCCACATCCCTGGAGCACTCGGGAGAGCAGTGGGACTACCCCAACGCCTGGCCGCCCCTGCAGCACATAGTCATTTCCGGACTGCGTCAAGTGGGGATCCCCTCAGCCACGCGGCTGGCCCAGGAGTGGGCGGGAAGGTGGGTGCGCTCCAACCACATGGCGTGGAAGGAGGCCAGCTCCATGTTTGAAAAGGTAGGTAGAGACAACCCTAATCTCAACTCCGCCAGACAACTAACTATTCAATATGCCTAGAAAATCACTGATGGTGTTGGTAAAACTATTGACAAAACACTACCACCTCATACAGATCTAACACTTGCAAATATCGGTACAATACTCAAATAAATTTTATTCTATTGGCAAATGAATAATACTATAATAATAATTATTATAAATGAATTATTTTCATAGCGCCATTTTCGTGAGAAAATCACCTCAAAGGCGCTCTACAACATAATTTATCTAACCTATACCTTATCACTTAGACATATCTATTAATTTACATATTCGATTAATTACTAATGGCTTACAGTTAAGATTTACAACTAGAAAAAACCTAATTCAGACTTATAATTAGTGACTTACATCTAAGACTTATATAGATAGCGATTTACAACTTAGACCTGTAGCTAGTGACTTAAAACTAGTGATAGACGCTTACAACTAACATATTTACATTTTAGAATAAATTATGTACAAAATGTTATTATTTACAAAATCAGAACATAATATTGAACAGCAGTGGGGCGAGTATGTATATGATACATGACAGCTGCATGTTTATGCCTCTGATCAGTTTGAGGATAATATACTCGTACATACATATATATCATATTATATATGTTAATAAAGATGGTAATGCTAGACAGATACCTTTATACGATCAAATTTAAAAAATGAGCGCCAAAAGAAGAAGAAAGTTTTTACCTATATTAATATTATGTATATGTTTTATTGTTAGTTTTATGACATGGATACAAAAAATGTATTTAATAAGTTATCTGAATTTAAATAAAGGCATAGATATTAAATGAATGAAATTAATCGTCAATCAATTACGCGCATTAAGAAGATTCATCACTCAAACTTAAAACAGATTAAGGTGTTCGGCTCCCACTGACATTGCATATTGGTAGGAATTTCTAGAGAATTTAATTTTGGACATGGAAAATTGAATTATAGATAAACACAGGAAACAATGTCATTAACAATGTATGAATTCACGTGTTGACGAATGAACAGATGAGTTTTTAGTTTAGCTCTAAATTCTGACGGACTAGGTTATGCATCTCAATTCCATAGGGAGTTTATTCCATGCCTTAGGGCCAGATACTTCGAAAGCACGATCACCAAACTTAGTGCTCGGTTCGCGTTTAGGTTCTTTCAGCCTTCCGATAGCAGATGATGTCGCTGACTATGTTTATAATATTCTCGTTTATCACATATATAACCATGCCATCCCGAAGAATATTTCCACTTTTCACAGTCATATTACTGTACTTATTTACAGGAAAACCTCATATTATTTTATGTCTATTGTGAATCTTTTTTCTAAATATATGAAGCTATTCTGGGAAACTACTTTTTTTTTTTATTCATCCAAAAATAATTACATGCATGGTAAAATAAAGAAAAAAAAAATGTATTCCTGCAAAGCGGTCACATGACAGCTTGTCTGCAGGTTCTACAAAAATTAGCCCTAAGCTGACGCACGGCGCAGCAAACGCAGGATACGCTGGTTTTTAGTGATTTCTCTGTCGAAAATCCCGGCTTTCGAAGGGTTAAGTGGACCAGTCCCTTGAATAAACTTTCGTGACCAAAAATATGACATAAAACAATTTAATCAATAAAAATTTACTTGCGCACGCCGGGATTTAAACCCGTGACCTCCGGATTCATAGCCAAGGACCGTAACCACTCAACCACAGAAAACTCCTGGTTCTATAACGTGTTTTCCCAGATATTGAATAATACTCGTAGCTCTACCAGCTCCCTCACTGTTTGCGCATTATATTATTTACATGTTATTTTAATTCCAGTACGACGCCACGATATCGGGCGGCCACGGTGGCGGCGGCGAATACGAGGTCCAACTCGGCTTCGGCTGGTCCAATTCCGTGGTTATGGACCTCCTGGACATGTATGGAGATTCTCTGACGGCGGTGGACGAGTTCGACTCCTCGCTGCCGGAGCCGGTGCAGGGGGAGCTTGCCGCGGGAGAACCGAGGCAGGGCTCGGGGGCTGACGGGGGCCGGGTGACTAGTGCGGGGGCCAGTGGCATCGTGACTATTCTTCTGGCGGCGCTAGCTACTTTGACGGCCGGCGCGCTCGGGTGAGGTCGGTATTTTGGTGATTTAATAACTGTTGATTGACTTTAAAGTTTTTTCTCCTCTAAGCTTTTAATTAGTTTCTAAATTCCCACTTTAACCCATATGCACGACTTTAAAAATATGATACACATTCCCCGTGACGTTTTTTAAATTATATTTAACATTTTTATTTTCTTTGTTTCAGATATAAACCATTCAAGATTAATGTGGGACTTAATGCTATGGAGTGAGACCAATCCAACTTGTTATTGTGCATGCCCCTTTACTCAGTGCCTTTTTATAGTTTAACTATTTTTGTTTTCTTTGAACTTAACATCTATTTATTTGTATATTTACTTGTTGTTCATATATTTTACCACAGTAGAACGCCAATCCATAATTACATTAACTAACATGGGATAGCTTTTTTTTTTCAAAACATTGATTAGTTTGGATTAAAAAACTGCAATTTAGAGTTCCATTTGATAATCAAACTATTTCATATCCAATATTTTGGATAGCCAATATTATGGATATGAAATAGTTTGGATACCTATTCTTTGGATATCCAATGTTTTAAATAACCAATAATTTGGATAGCCAATATTTTGGATAGGCAATATTTTGGAAAGCTAATATTTTGAGTGGCCAATATTTTGGAAAGCTAATATCTTGAATGGCCAATATTTTTGATAGCCAATATTTTGGAAAACCTGAAACCATTTCATTAAACAATATTTACAAGAACCAATTATTCAGATGGACATACAAAATCAATTAGTTTCCCATCAAAATGGTTTTGGATAGTTAATTGTTCGGACAACCAAAACATCCGATAATAATCAGCTGTTTGAATAGCCAACTACTTGGATAGCCAGAAGTTGGATAAACGGCGTTCTACTGTACGAGTATATATATGTATATTATTTTACATTTAATGATCTTGATTGCATGTTTTTTAAATAAGGATCTCTTTGTTGATTTTATGTTTTATTTTTTGTTATTTAAAAGCCAAAGTTGGTAATTCAATTTCCTTTATTGGGTGGAGATATATAAATATATTTTTTTTATATATCCTTCGTCAAAGTGAAATTATACAGTGATTATGATTAGTAATTTTCCTAAAAGGAAGTAGTGATTATATTAGGTCTAATTTTAATACATAATTATAAGTAGTTTTCAAATATCTATTGTTTTTTTTTAATGCATTCAAATCTTCAAAATTAGAATAATTTATTTTTTTTGCGGAATGCGTACAAAAACTAATATCCATTATTTTAGCATGCCAAGGATTGAAATTGGAATGCTGGTATTCTAATTTTGTGATAGTAACATTTACAAACTAGAGTTTTTGACAAGTTGTACTCTGTGTTGTCATCCAATATTTGTAACAACGGGTTTCCAGCAAAAAATACTTCCGCCACACATACTGATTTAACATTTTTTTGTATCCGTGAAGTTAATTAAATGCTATGTTTCATATGACATATACTGTATACATTGCTAGCAAGAAAAAGTTAGTATCAAAAACAGATTTCCGGAAATTTTTATTTTTGAATGAAGGGTTTCGTTTCAATTTTTTTCCATGGAGCTTAAGAAATATTTCACTTTAGTACACATTGCTGGCAAGCAAAAGTTTGTTTATAAATACATTAAAACAGATTTCTGGAAATTTTTATTTTTTAGTAAAGATTTGTAATGATGACAGCACTGTTTACGCCCTATTAACGAGGGAGTAATAATTATGTCCAGATTTGTTTTGCAACTTTACCATTCATATACTGGAGGATTTTTTGCTCTTTATGTGAATAAAGCATTTTTTTTCTCAAATCGGTTTGTCGTAACAACATGCTTGCTTTGGGTATATTTCAGTCATGCCATTTGCTTTAATCATGCCATCAAATAAATTGTAACTTTATGCTTTTAAACAATATTATAGCGTTTTTAAACCACTCATATTTCTTCCATTTTAAATTGAAAAGATACCAAATCTTTTTGGTTCTTTTGTCACTACATTATTATGTACTTTGCTTAATTTTCCTCTTTTTATTACAGGGTCTTGAAATTTTTTTTGGCTTTCGCCAAATAATTCAATATTATCGGAATTTGAGAAAATTAGCGATATTTTCTCGGCGAGAATTTGTAATTTTTTTTTGTGCTGAAAAAAAAGTGATGATTAACCTTATTTAATCAGCTGGCGCATATCTGATCCATGAAGTTTAACTGTAACTCATACGCTGTGACAAAAAGGGGCCGCATGATGGGATAGATTGTGTTGAGAAGGTTAAGCGTTGTGAAGGTTAAAAAGTGAAATAAATACAACAATCAAATTAACGCAAATCAGTGATGAAGTGAATATTTATGTAATTTTTTTTTAAATACTGCAATTTTTTTAACCCTTTGAAGCGTAAGATGCTCAATATTAAGTCGCTATCTCGAAAAATCACACGGTAAAATTATATGACTGAAATTTAACCCTAGTTTAGTTGTTACCTTTTTAAACCACAAACATATTAATTCAAAAGTTTTCCATGATCTGTTTTTTTTTTTTTTTTTTATAATTATTTTTTTAAATCAATCTCTAAAGAAATTGTTTTCGTTTATTAAATCTCGATAATCCAAAAAAAGTATTACTAATTTAGGCCAACTTAACAATTAAATATAATATTTAAAGGTTTGATTTGGTTTTAAAATTAATTAGAATATTTTTAAAGAGTGGTTAATTAATTGTAGCGAGTATTATTAATAAATATATTTAATACTTCTTAAGTAGTTAAAATATTAAATTTCATAGACAATTTTTTAGTGAAAAGTTTTAGTTTAATGTGATACGGGCAAGGTCTTTAAAAATTGTTGATAGAATCAACAATTACGTTATTAAGTTATGATTTATAATAAATATACTGTTTTCCTAAATCAGTCAAAAGAAATGTCTATACTTGGCAAATCACAATTGAGACAATTTTCAACAGCTTCAGCGACTGCGGGTTTATATAACTGACAGTTTGCATCTGGATATTTTAACAGTTAAAAGTTTGAATAACTGACCGTTTATTGACTGCCTTTATAAATACTTACAGCTGAGATAAATGATTGTTTGTATAACTGACAATTTGTACAACTGACAGTTTGTATAACTGACAGTTTGTACAACTGACAGTTTATATAACTGACGGTTTGTACATATTTTAGTTTAGCTAACTGATTGTGTGTATGGTTTACCAGTGATGAATATTGGCAGTATGATAATTTATTCTATAAGAATTTCGAATTCCTGGTGAATTTATAGTACGTATTTTACAGCACAATTGTTATTCCATTATCCCAAATATACTTGAAAGTGGTTATTATTAATAGATTATTAGAATTTGTGATATTTAGGTACTTCCTCATATCAGTTTAATTAGTTTAACATATATTATTATTATTATTATTATACAAGCTGGATAGAATCTATAAATACCAAAAATATCTCAACATTTAAAAGTACGAAAATTTATTTAGTTTTAACCCTTTGAATGCGAGGGACTCAAATATGAGTCCCCTTTATATTAAGAACTCATAACATCGGGAACTTGCATATTTAAAATATTGCTTGAATATTTTGATTGCAAGTAGACATATACAGGGTGATTGAAATTGATAGGAAATAATAAAGGAAACAAGCAAAAGAAAAAAAAAATATATCGATTTCAATAGATTTTATTAAGTTAACAGCATCTGAAAATTGATGCTATTTTTAAATAAAATCTTTTTCTTGCATGCTACGTTACTAAATGTTTTGCATAAAGTTTTAGTTGCTCTAATAGTTTTAACCCTTTGAATATGATGAACTCATTTATGAGACCCTTTAGATAAGAACTCATAATACGATGAACTCATGTTCTCTTTAGAGCATTGTATAAATATTCCTTATAATTCAAATTAATATATTACATTATTTTTAAAAAGGGTTGCATGATCTTAAATGCATGTTTAACCAATTTTGCTTAATATTAAGGAATGAATGAAATATGTAGGTCTCATGAGCTAGAAAGTTTGTTACTGAATTATTTTTTGTGAAACCGCACAAGAGTTCCAACGGCCTGGTGCCAGTGGGACTAAAACCCATTTATAAGTTGTATCTTTCACCGTAAACGATGACCATGCAATATTATTCAATAGTAACCATTTTTAATGCAAGTTTCATTAAGACAGTCACCTATTTAAAGTGCCGACTTTTACGTATTTTGCTTCCCTTGTGATTGTTTGGCAAGTGTCGTTACAGTGCCATTTTGTCCTCGGTCTGAGGAAGATGCTGAATTAAATTAATGCTAACTGATCTTTGCCAATTTTCAAGAAGAATTTGTTGTGATAAAAAACATTCCATTTTACTTGTAATAATAATTTTTAAATAGTCAATACTTGCCATATTTTAAAACTTCTTTGAATGTCTTACATGTTGTGATATTTAATCAAATTAACATTGCTGTTTTTAAAAAAAATACAATTTATTCTAATAAAATTTGAAACTTTAAAGAACATTGTGAGAATAGCCATTTTTGTAGTTTTTTTTGCATAATTTTAAATATTTTTATAGATGCTTAATACTGCTGGCATGTTTTATAAAATTTGGTTGGCTTAAAATGCATGCGCTGTAAAGTAGGCTTCATATTTATTTAATTTAGAAACACTAGCTTTATAACATTTTGATTTTGAATTAATGCACATATATACACATATGGGGTGACTGCTACGTGGGATTTATTGAAAGGAATAGAGAAATACATTTATGTACAAGCGTAAATGTCTAAAAAGAATAATTATTAAGATCTTAGCATCTGAAAATGATTATTCTGAATGATGCAGGAAACGGAATTACCTATCCTGGTTTGCACGAAGTCTCTGGACCCAGAAGTCATGAATTAAATTTCTGGTGGAGTGTAATTAAATGAATATGGGTTTTTTCACATTGATAATATGTCTAAATTAAAACAGTGTACACCGTCGTCATCGGGAAAATACCTCCCTTGTGTCAAAAATGTAAATCGTTCAGGAGGAACTGAAAACTGATTTTTGAGAGTTACGGATTGTTTTTAAAAAGAAAAAAAAAAATGTTCTCAAATAAAAACCTTTAACCCTTTATACGCGTCAATAATATGTATGACTTCTGTCACACGCGGGACTTTTTAAACTATAGAAGCTTGGCGGCGCACGAGTGAGCCGCCCGCGTACAGGGCATGTATGATGCGGCACAGGGGTGCTTCCTGCAAGCTTAACCTTGTAATGCTTCCCGCATCTAAAAGGTTAAACCTGATGTACAAATAACATTTTGTGTGATTTACAAATACTTAATTATTTTTCATAAAGTCAACCGCATGGGCAGTATTTTTCCATTAACAACGATATGCGCTTAGTTTCAGAGTAGAAGAAACTCTCTGTATCGCTCTGATGATAGACCATCATTCAGTATTGAAACATTTCTTGAAATCGCTTTAACTATGTTTAATAACCAGATTTAAAAATCTAGTTTTTTCCAATCTTCTGCCTCACAAAATTGCCCAATTGGGAGTACTTTATTCCCACTGACTCTTGCAGTGGAATTCTTCTCCAATTCCAACTAAAAAAGTTTAAAAAAAATATATATATATATATATATATCACATAGACATTTTTACTTGTACTTACTTACTATTCCTCTTCTATTCCGCCCTTCAATATTTTGCACATCAAATACCAATCACCATGTATTTGTGATAATATAGTAGGTATACTGACATAACATATTATTTTGAAGTAAGTCTTTAGTAGATAGTGGACTGAGAGAATATTTGCATTCCCCACGATCTATCAGCAGGGTTTTATCACAATATGGCACCAATTTATCTATCACGCATTCTTAAAAATATTTTTAATTAGGACTTAAAGTAAAGTTAGGCCTGTTGATTTTGCTTATGATTCCTATATCGATGGGATTTTGCAACAAAGAAAAAAAAAAGAAAACTAAAAATCTTGTATTGAAATTTTAAAGGCCAAGGATTTGCATTGCGGCCAGTTTGGTAAACCAAAAATTTTACAGTAATGCTTTTTATATAATTTATGTGGTAGTAATGTAAATTTAATTTGTTGTCATAATTCATAATTTCTGTTACCAACATACTGAAAAACCAATCTATCATCATCATTTACGACTGTAACAGGCATTTTAAAACGAATGCCGGTATAATGTTGATTATATTTAACTCTAACTTCCTTGCTAAATATTTTAAAGTTTTTGATACAAAATTATTTTGATTTTTATATTCCTTTGGGAATGATAGATTGATGTTTCCATGGTAAAATTAAAATATAAAATCAGCCTTATTTACAATGGAGTTAATTGTTCGCCGCTGATTTTTTTCACTCCCGGCCATTTGCACCGAGAACTCGGGGCTTTTTGCTAGAATTGCAAAGTCACTTCTTATTTTGACATTTTTCATAGCTTAATCACAGATATTGCATCTACATAAACCGCTTTTGTGATAAAACAGAATTTCAAAGTTAGAAAAATTAATATATAAATATCTTTAGAATAATTTTGAAATGCCATATTTAACATGCAAAAATATGAGTTCTATTTACCGAAAAGTTAAACCGATAGAAGTGTCTAATGGCTGCCTTCTATTGAAATTCTTTCTTATTAGATAAACATTTTCTTTGGCCTGTCGTTTAACAGTCTTATCTAAATTGGTCACATCAGTTTTCTTTCAAATCGATGTAGATCACACTTCTAGAGATCATCCATTCAGTGGTTCTAGTAGATCCTAATCTTTCCATAAAATGGAGATACAATTTCTGTGATTTAAGGCAAATATTCTCAAACGGAAGAAAAGTTTAAGTGTCAAGATGACAAATTCCTTTGTTTATTTCTTCTATAAGCCTTTTTTAACAAGGAAGATATTCGAATAATGACACTTATTGAAGCTGAACTTAGCTGCAGATGAATACAAAAATACGTTAGCCAAGAAAATAGCTTCGCGGTAAAAGATTACTTGTGAGAATGAGGCCTTAGATTTTGTATCCATGGACAGCTTGGTAACAATGTACTGTAAAGCATGATTCATGATGCTAAATTGTGCATTATATACACACATGTTTATATTGTATTAATTATTTATTATATAAGATTGTTTTTAAAAGCATGTCTTTATTTTTGTTTGCATTGTCCTCATTCCAATTTACCGTGAATGGCGGCCATTTGTGTAATTTTTTTAAATTTTCATTTAAAATTAATTGTTTAATTGTTTGTTATAATTCTCACTTCCACCCACTGTACATTACTTTTTCCTTTGGGGAATCATTTAGGTTAACTGTATTATTTACTAATAAAGGGATTGTTGTAATATTTTTTGTGTTTTGATTTTTTTTTAACCCTTTGAGATCCAAATAGAACTTTTAGAAAACCATGCCACCATTGCTTGCTCCAAAACTTAATACAAACTTACACAGTTTTGTCCTTTTTAACAATTTTTTTAAATCACCGGTTTACAAATATGTAAAGATATCTATGGTTACTAATAAGGAACACCAATGAAAAATATTATGGCATAAAATATATATAATTATATGTAGAATTTATAAGTCGTTATATAAAAGTGAATAAAAAACCATCCCATCAAACGTCCTGTCGACATCTGACATCACGGGTCTCGTCCGCACGTATTCTGGTTTTGGATTTGTATGGAAATTATTGTTTGTTATTTTGTTTTGTATTTTAAATGTGTTTTTTTTTTAGTTTTGGTGACTTTAAGCTCTGTAATTGTTATTCAAGATAAAAAAAGAAAACATTATTATTGAAAGAAATACGGTATATTCATAGGCAAATCAATTGTCAATACGGATATTATGACAATTTTATTGTTATTATTCTTGAGGTAAAGGTTTCTAAATAGTTACATAGTTTTATTACTTGTGTTTAGTTATGGTTTACTATGAATAGACTATAAAATTATGTACGGTAAAGCTCATCCTTGTTTTGTTATTTGACAATTTAACCCCAAAACCGACCGGCCATAGATTTTTTGCATTTTAAAAAAAATTTTATCTTTAAAAATGATTTTAAGTATTTAAAAAACTAACTTTTATAAATACTGGTAGATATTTACGTTAGAACGTCTTTCATTATTGATAAAAAAAAAATTAACTGAACTGGAGTTATTTGAAAAAAAAAACAATAATTTCTCTCTAATTAGGTCATTGATATTATAAATACCGTAATTTGAATGTCAGCAATCAGTTCATATACAGATTTATGAACCTATCTGTGCAGGCGGCCAAACGAGGAACTGATATTTTATAGCAGATTATTTAAAATAGAAGAAAGGTTTGTACGTATAATCTTTTCAAATAATTTATTTAACATTTTACTAACAGACTGCCCATTAAAAAATTTAAAACTCTCTTAATGTTTATCGAAGGTTAGTATAAAGGGTAAACGAAACGTTATACGCGCTCGCAGATGGCGCTAATTTTAATATTTGACAAAAAAACACTTTTAGCGCGTAATGCTTTTAAATATTGAGATGAATTGTTTGTTTGCGGGTGTACATACAGAAGATGAACTGGAATAAAATATTCTAAAAATACTGTATATGTTAGTGTTACAATAATTCCGTATGCGTACGCCAACAAACAATTCATTTCAGTATTTAAAAGGATGTGCTAAAAATGTTTTTTTTTTTCTAAAATATTACATCTGTAAGCGTGCATTACGTTTCTTTTACCCTTAATTAGGTACCCAACCTGCATTGTTTTAAATAATTCTTAATAAATGAGTCCTGCATTATTGTATTTGAAAATACTCGTATAATTCAATAAAAATTTTGCTCTCATCTGAATCCAGCTTCAAATATTTCAGACTCTTCTAAGAAAACGAAAATATAGTTTTTATAGTCAGGACAAGTGCTAAAATGACTCATGGGTACTTTTTATTCTCCTCTGTACAATTTGGCTTCGGATATCAAATGTTTTTTGTAACGAAGTCATCGGGTAAAACAAGTAACCTACTCAAACTCGATCTTGGCATACACTTCTTGCTTCATTCTCATTCATACATTGTCTCATACATTCTCTTCTATTATTCCGACTTTTGGCATGGCCCGACTCAAGTATTTGATTCATTTGATCGTGCCATATCTTCCTCGGGCGTCCCCGGCTTCTTCTTCCATTCACATTCGCATCATATATTCTTCTTACGGTCCTTTCTTCGTTCACTCTCTCTACATGCCCAAACCATCTAAGCGTCCCTTTCTTAATCTTACGAATTACGCTTACATCCGCCTTACCATCTTTACGAATCTCAATAATTTTCACATGATCATACATGGTTTTACCACACATTCGCCTCAGAGATCTCATTTCTACGGCATTCAGTTTACTTTCATCCTTCCTCTTCCAATTCCATGCCTCACTGCCTTACATGAGGGTTGGTATCTGCTAGTAAAACAAGACGCAGAAATAAGATAATACTAATAATTCAGAATCACAATTAACCTCTCATGTACCAGGCGTAAAAGATGTTTTGCACACCATGCGCTTCATGGCCTTAATTTTATAATAACTTACTTGTGTTTTACAAATTAAAAAGTTCTATCTTTTCAGATAGCGTATCTATCTATTTACTAAAATCTTATGTTTATAGCATTAGTGGTTTTTCCAGAATAACTATTATACTATTATACTACTCATATTCAGAGAAATGATTTTTTTCTCCCTCATGTTACTAAAAAAATTAAACAAATAAATATGATTAAATATATATTGTTTTATTGTATTTTTGCCAGGCTGAAAAGTGTCTTACTAAAGAAAAATATAATCGTATGAGGTTTTCCTGTAAATAATTCAGTAATGTAACTCGGACAATCGGAAATATTTTATTACATTAAAAATTTTATTACCTGACTTGTTCCGAACGTCAAGCTATACAAAATCCCTATTCTGATTGTTTCTTTTGTTGATAAGCGATTATGGTTTGTTTAAATATGTTCTAGCGAATCCGCTGGGGATACGCTGACATTCAACAGCAGCTAATGTGGTTGCGCCATATGATGCATTGGCATTCCACAATATAATAAATAATTAAATTTATATAATCGCTTTAGGAAATATATTACAATATTCAACTGCAAAAATGTTGTCTGAATGTGAAAAGTTTATGAAAATAAAACAATTAATTTGTTTAAATCACTTTTCTTTTTTTTTTCTTTTTGCCGACTGGGTTTTGCTACTATTCTTTACATGTATTACAGACTAAGGTCAAGGTTCTGTCGGAGGCTCAGGAGGGGGGAGGGAACAGGTAGCAAACTGGGAAGGGAGTGTACTTTGTCAATTGGGAAC
This sequence comes from Halesus radiatus, assembly GCA_022606495.2. NCBI lineage: Eukaryota > Metazoa > Arthropoda > Insecta > Trichoptera > Limnephilidae > Halesus > Halesus radiatus. Next base: position 18,196 of record JAHDVE020005663.1, read on the forward strand.
ATTTTTAGTATTTTGGCTTTTATTTAAATTGATTTGATTATTAATGAGTCTACTATTAGTATTTTTGGCTTTCCTTATCTCTCAAGCTTCTAAATTATCTAGTCTAATACGTATTCCATTTTTATGGAGTTTGTATAACTTCCCTATTCACAAAGTACACTCCCTTCCCAGCCCGCTACCTGCTTCCCCCCTAACTCTGGGCCTCCACCCGCCTTTTTGTCTCAATATATAGCATAGTTTAGTATTAAACTGCCCTGAAAAAGCTATGGTAGTAGCAAAACCCAGTCAGCAATAAGTATAAAAAGTAAAAATAATGTAAACGAAGTAATTGTTTTATTTAATGTTACATCACAAAGCTTCGCTTCATATGAAAAAAATATTATAAAAACACTTGTTTATTTTAATATTGAAATAACATCTGCTTTTCATAATTACAATACCAAACTATCTGAAATATAAATGCTATTTTAATAAGTGTTATGACTTAAAAAAAGTTCAAGAGAATCCACCCTATTATGTTGTTATTTTATTGGGGTATTGAGTTGTTTTCCAAATTCTCTTCATTGTTAACCGCCCGTCCTTTGGGTTATTATTTAAAAAGTAGTAAAAAAACATCGGGTTTTTTTCATTAGATTTCGCAATAACAATACGTGTCGTAACTTGTATGGAAGAGATGAAAATACCCCAACACATCGGTTAGCTTCGGTTGACCTCGAAATACTAAACAAGATGAAGTAGCAACAAACTTGACGTATACAAATGTTTTGTGGGTTTTGGATATCCCTTTTTTTTTACCTGAACATACGGGATATGTCTTGTTGCGTTCAGACGATAATATAGCAGCCGTATCACGTACGTTCATATGTGTAGGGCGGTTAAACTAATGTTTCGAACATCCTTGCAGTGGCCATCATTAGGGCAGATGCATAGAGTTTAAAAAAATGTAAGTTTTTTTATGTAGAAAAAATACCAATCAATACCCCAAAATAATTCTATTTATTAGACATGAAAATTTTGAATGATGTTTTCAATATAATTTAATTATTAGATTAGGCAGGTGAATGTGGTGTTACGTATCTCAGAACATTACAAAATATTTTTATTTCCGCATACTTATAAGTTTATTTTCTTTCCGCAGATTGGTGATGTATCGCAAAAGGCACGTGACAACGTCCAAGGGCGGCTATGAGGGAGTAAAACTACTCCGAGGAACCAGGAAGCCCTACACCGAACTCAAGAGCATGAGTGGCAAACGATAAATCCAAAAACATCACTTCACATATGTCTAGGTGTAATGGATCAATAGTCAAACAAACAGTTGGTAGCCTATTTTTAAAATACTCAGCAATTTTCATACTAATCACGTAGTGCTGTATTCTTCACTACATATCAATAGCCGTTGAGTTACATTATGCCATTCACCAAATAACACATCCTCATAAAACTCGTTTTATCTTCTTTTCTCTTATGGTTAGAAATATGATATAAACAGTTTTAGAAAGAGAGAACACAAAGCTTTTTATTGGCATTAAAAAGTTAACCGAATACACGTTAACAAAATTTGAAATTAAATTTCAAATTATAATATTCCTAAATAAATCTCTAATCTGACAGATTTTGGTTAAAGATTAATGCTGGTTCAATTTGGGTCGCTTAAAAATGGTCTAGTCAAACATTTCGATAGTCCGAACGAACATTCTCGGATGTGCAAATTTCAGCATGTTCAGTTGAAAATTGCAGCATTCTGAAAAAAAAACAGTACCAATCGACAAGTTATTTCCCGCCAGTAAAAACTTTTCTTGTATATCTATTTTTTTAGAGGGTATAGTGCCTGAAGTACTGCAGTATCCAGTGCCAAGTGTTACCTAACCTATACAACCTAGACTGTTCTAGAACTATAGAAAGAAAGTTGTTCCTGGTTTGAAATTACATATATGTCATCCAATTCTGACATTTATTTTAAGTGATAATATGTTTTCTAGTAAATTCACTAGATGGTAGCACTCAATATAATTTTTTTTTTATAATTACTGGAGTGCGACATTATTTTCAAAATTGGAACTGATTTAAGAAAATAATAAAAATAATATTTTTAAATCTGGACAAGTATAATACAGTATCTACCTATAATATTATTTTTATTCCATATTTGAAATGTGCTTCGACAGAAACTTAGTTACACCGAGTGATTTTTCACGAGGAACAGCTAGTACTATTTTAAAAAGAGAATAATCAAAAACCATAAAACACATTTAGCAGTGCTGTCATCTGGTGGTAGAGTAATTACTAAATTTCTCATTACATTAAATAAATGGCTTCCTTGCTCATTATGATAATAAGATATGACTCCAATTCATGACAATGATTATCATGTGATACACATTCTTGATAATGCTTATCATGAAACGTGACTCCAATTCATGACATTGTTGATAAACAAAGTTGGTCAACAAAGACAATAAAATGTGTTACATTATAAGTAAAGAATTTTTTTAATGTAATTGCTGGATGTTTTCAGGTATGGTGATGACTTTATTAATAGAAATATGTTCAAGAATGACTAAATTTAAATAAATTATATTCTATTTGATTAAAAAATTGCCAAAACTTGATAGTCTTGCCATAGTTTGTATTTCTTTGGCCTTATTAACTAGCTTATGAAAATTATTTTGTAATTACATGTTTATCTTGAGTCAATGTGAATCTGTCTCCACTGACGAAAAAGTCTTTGAAAAGTTTGTGAAACTTTGGTGATAACCTTTAGACTCATAGACGAAAGAATTTAAATCTATCTGCAGGAGCTATCCGCATAAATCCATGACCACAGGTTTAATGGTGTTATACAAATTACTATTGAGTTTTAAGCTTTTCGATTGTCGAATCCACTTATCCAGTCAATCTTACTTTTGTAAACTCTCATTATAGGCGTGTTAAATTTCTGTACCATCTAATTGACCGGTAAAGCTAGGGTTTCCTAAAAAAGCGGTACTGCTATCTAGCGGGCGTATTGTAGCGGTAGATGACGTCACTAAAACGTTGTCTATGCAAACCGGATGGCGTAGGTTTTCTAGAGAGCGTTGATTGTGACTGAAACTTCAAATCACAGTGGCGCCATTTGCATGACAGCTGTTATAGCGGTGACAAACAGTTGTGGAACGTTTTTTCTCATGTAGCGGTGAACATATAAAAAAGGAATTAGTGCAAACATGATTTGGACCAGCTAAAATGGCGAAATTTTGTAAAAAATCATTTAAAGATCAAAGACCACAGAAAAGCACAGTTAAAATAAAATCTGTTGAGTTAATCGGAACTATACTTGAAAAAATCAGCTATATATGAACTGTAAATAAGTACTGCATAATTTTTAATATTTTAGTATATATATTAAAATGTAAGGTAAGACAGGTCCTGGGTTCGATTCCCAGATGCGACTGATACATTTTTATTTTCTGTGTCTTTTTCTTTTTCATGTTTTATTTGATTTTTGTTAATATTATCTTCTTCAATGATTAAATATTACATTATGTTAATCATAGGAATGTATTATACAAAATAGGTGCTTGGGTAAAGTTTTACAGTTCAGACTAATTCTCAATACGCATAGATTATTAGCTATGCACAAAAATTTTAAATGCACCTTCTGTAGTACTATTTTGAAACATCTCACTCTACTCCAAATGATAGTTTTCATCTTCCGATATCTCCTCATCTTCAAAATATACTAATAATGCTATGCCTAGATTGTCTATTCTCCACCGCAAAATGTCACTATGTCCACCGTCTAAATTGACATCTCTGGTCACCATTAAGACAGCCATCTTGTTACGTCCGCTGCATCACGATATATCACGTTTGTTAGATAACCGCACCGCTTTCTTAGGAAGCCCTAGCTTTAGTGGACGAATGGTCCAAAGTTTTGGGTTCCCACCCAGGCATTGCGGATTCAATCCTTTGCTAGCTAAGTCCTCTATCACTGCACAAGCAACATTTTCCACTTATAATTATTATAGTACCAGGAATTCAAATATTGTCAAGTATAACCATAATCCCAAAAACCACAATTTTTTTCTTTTACCATACAAAGTCGTCATTATCAAATTTAATATAGAATGTAGTTTTATCATAAATTTTGTTTTAAAAATTATAGAAATGATAACTTAGAGATATGCCTAGTAAATTATATCCATATTTTTGATATTAAAAATATTTTTAAATCAATTTTCGACACTGCTTTTTAATTGTAACTTTAAAATGTGATTTCCTTTAAAATGCAACTTGTAAATCTGCTTAATTTTTATTAATTATCAACTAAACAAGTATCATAAAATATACTTATCGTTTGACCTATCAAATGTCCATCATGAAAGATGTGAAGCCATTTATATAAGGTCCATGAAACAGAAATCACAATTTATCCATTGAGGTATACAAATGAAGTAAACATCAGCGTTCGAAATATGGGCAACAACATGCGGCCCATTGGCATCTTAGAGATAACATAGGCTTCAGTCGATTACAAGCGCTCACCGGGTATGGATCTCCAATGATAACTGCAAAATGCCTACATGACTGGACATGTCATTTTGGAAAAGATAGAAAAAGCAATGGTGAAACCTTTCATTAGTTTTATCATATTCAATATTTGTGTAAATTGGGTTTTTTTAATGTTAAAAAACTTACGGAGCAAATGAAGTTGGCATGCCGGTAACTTAAATGCTCCGTGCCGCGGTTTGCTCCGTTTGTTGAGTTCGTTCGCGGTCAGAAGGGTTCAGGCGACATTGACAGCTGCTACATTCCTACCATGAGCACGGGAACAATATTTTGCACTGATTTTGCAAGGAACGTAGACTCTGTTTATATACCTCAATGAATTTATCCCATGTCAATGTACATATTTATTTCGAACCCACCATCTCCCGATCATGCGTCACATTTCATAACTACTAGACCATGGATGCAGTGGAGTTCAAGAACTAGAGATCATCGTGTTTAGTCTCAGTCACTCAAAAAATTATCATCCACCAATTGACATTTTGGAATTTTTTGGTAAATCGCCATTATCAATAAATTTATTATCTTTAATCTAAGAGTCGTAAAATAATGTTTTCTTAGACAGAAACTCGTACGTGATAATTGTAATTTTTAGATTTGAAATGTGCTAATGGAATGACAGAGTAAGATAGAGATAATACAATATCGTCATTGTCCCAGTAATATCTGTTAAGTGATACTTTAAATGTTCAGGAGTTAGACTTGCACTGAACAGATATTATGTTAAGTGACACTTTCTCAGGACATACACTTACACTTGACACATCGACCCCTCGAAATTTAAAGTGGTTTAAAGAGACGGAAGTTCACTGCAAGTGGTGTTTTTGATTGTTTTGCACCAAATTTAGAACCTTCATTGTCTCAATTACATCTCAAATTTGGTTGCTAAATAATCAATAACTCGACCTGCACCAAACTTCTGTCTCTTTAAACTACTCTTCTGTAAAGTTATGATACTTTAAGTAGGTGTGGTCGATATATCACTACTTGCACAATGACGATATACTGAAATGAATATATTGTAATAAATTAACATATTCACTTCTAATGACATCATTATGTACAAGTAATGTATACCTCCAGTACTACCCATCTCTATTTATAATATTTTCATTTTGAAGTCATGTTAAAAGATTGCCGTGTACAAATGCCATTATATATATTTATATAACGTGAATGCAGTGAACAGGTTAATTACTCTCAAAATGTGTTTGTTTGATAGAAAATTAAATAGATACATTTTCTGGATCAATGACGATATTTTACAGATTTTGAATTTGAAAAAATATCACTTTTATTTGTAAGAGATTTATTTTTGTTTGGTTGATTTTTTTTTTAGATGAGATATATGTATAATTTAGTATAATTTATAGAGAAAATGGTACTTTTTAGTTTCATAGCTACCAAATCAAGTGTCAAAATGCAGCAATGAACAACTGCTGATCGGAGTTTGCGTGTCTTTGGTGATTTAAATTGTTGTTTTATGCACATTCATAACTACAAAAAACTGCATTGGCAGCAGTAGTTGTCTCTACATTTTACATGAATAATATTTGATCAACTTTGCATAGCGCCGTTAAATGATTAAATCACAAGGTGCAATATTTTCATTGGTAGACGTGAAACTTATTAGAACCTGAAAAAGTATTAAATATGCTAAAGAGAACTTAGTAAATTTATATCCTTTGGTTATCGTTCCTAAGTTATGATTTTAATACTCATTTAAATAGAAATATTTATTTCATTTAGATTAATTTTACTATGTATGGAGGCCATTTTTTTTCGAAGCTCTTAAAAAAAGTGCCTAGTGATCGCAAATACAATGAAATAGTCAAATGTATTTGATCAACAATTTTTAAAATAAAACAATAATTTTTTGTTAAACTATTGACCACTTTCACCAATCAAAACTGTGCGAACGCTAAGTTAAGCAAAAATCTACCCTCAGCGGAAGACATACTCAATATCATTTCACTTAAACTTTTTGACTGAGCGTCGGCTCAATTACAATATAAGTATAACAAAATGTTTTCGAAACAAAACATTAAATTATTTCATTAAGAGATACTGTGTTTATTTATTCCTTTTCTAAACCACCTACAGACCGAGCGCGAGCGGCATGCGGCGAGGCTTATAACTGTTAGTACAAACCTAATAGCCTCTTTAATATCTTTTTACGTATGAGAAAAAAGCAGTTGAGTCCTATATAGGTTATCTAATATTTATTTTATGAATTTTCAATTTATATAATTTATTTAGAATGTATTTCACATAATATCAATTAAAATATTTGAAAAACTCATTCATACAACCTCTGCCACTAGAGGCGCTAGTGTAGCATGTTGCCATTAAATGTCAGAAACTGTATATGTATCCAGGGTATTTGGTATCACTGAGATTGTGCGTTTGCGCTATGTTTTCACTTAGCCGTTGCTCAGTTCCATTGGTGAAAGCGTCGGAAACAAGTCAGATTCAAACAAAAGCCCTAATCTGATATTTTCGTTATTTTTAACCACTTGTGAGATAAATTAATTAAACAGCAATAAATAGATAGGAATCCATGTAATATAACTAATTTGTAACTTTCTATAATTTTCATATAGAAATTCGCTTCTGATGCCAATGGTTTAATACTCGCTTTTTAACTAATTTATTTAGACATTTTCATATATATTACGAATTTAGATAGCAAATTAGTTATTATAGTGTATTTTAGAAAACTATTTGTTATATATATATATATATGTTCTGGCAAATAATCTTGCTATATGTTGTAGTAAATAAGCTATCCATTATAGATCATTTTTCGCTATATGTTTTAGCAAAATACATAGCCACATATATAATAGAATTTATATTAGTAATATATTATGTAATATAATATGTATTCGCAGCTCAAAATATGCCTCGCTTATTTTTTATGGATATATATAATTAACTACCTACTGTAAAAGATATTTGAGATTTGTTGTTTTAAGAATCATAAAGAAATAAATCAATTTATTTAGTTACTTTCGTTTTTCTATGAAAAAAATATTCTCTGCTTTTTCTTTCCTTTTCTCCTGTCCATTTTATCACAGCCTCAAATTATCCCACTGACTGGACAACTGGGAGCGGTTGGGAGTTGGGACTCTTGTGCAGTAGGTATAAATAAATAGTAATAATAATACAGTATGAAAACAGTGTGCAATATAGTTGTGAATGATGAATACTTGGAGTAAGTCGATGAGTTTGTATATTTGGGAAGTATGTTTACGAGAGATGGAAATACTGACAGGGATATTGAAAGAATGGTGAATGCAGGAAACTCCATTAAGAACGGACTGAACAAAGAAAAAGAAAAAAAAAAAAAAAAAACAAAACAAAAGAAGAGGACTGAACGCGGCTGGCACTAACAAAAATTTGTCCAAAGAAGCAAAGCTAGCAGTCCACAATGGAGTGCTGATACCAACCTTGATGTATGGCAGTGCGGCATGGAACTGGCAGAGGAAGGATGAAAGTAGACTGAATGCTGTAGAATTGAGATCTCTGAGAAAAATGTGTGTAAAACCATGTACGCGCCTTTGAGGTGATTTTCTCATGAAAACGGCGCTATAGAAACAATCCATTTATTATTATTATTATGATCATGTGAAAAATATTGAGATTCGTAAAGAATGCAAGGCTGATGTAATAATAATAATAATAATTGGATGATTTGTATAGCACCGTTTTTGTGAAAAATCACCTCAAGGTTGCTGTAAGCGTAATGAGTAAGATTAAGAAAGGGACGCTTAGATGGTTTGGGCATATAGAGCAAATGAACGAAGAAAGGAGTGTAAGGAGAATATATGACGCGAATGTGAATAGAAGAAGTTGGGGTAGCCCTAGGAAGACATGGCATGATCAAGTGAATCAAATACTTAAGTTGGGCCATATCAGACCGCATCGACAAGGATCCTCCAGGCATCCCTGTCCTGTTCTACGTCAACGGCATCTGTCCATAGTAGATCCAGCCTCTCCTCCTGGAGTTGCTTCTCCCACCTGAGTCTGAGACGGCCCACTGGAAGTCTTTCCTCTGGAATAGCACTCAGAATTTTCGGCAGAATTCGACCTTCTGGCATTCTTAATACGTGCCCAAGCCACTTCAGTTGCGACTTTTCTATGAAGAGAGCAGTGGTTCGATGTTTAGCTCCTCCCGGATCATTGAGCTTCTTATGAGATCCCATTTCGTGACTCCTGCAACTCCTCTCAAAAATCTCTATTCGGCAGCTTGGACCCTTGAACGTGTTTGCTAGTTAACGAGTAAAAAAAAAAGTTTAAAAAAAAATTAGTTTTTAAAGTTGTAAGCGTGTTTTTTTTAAAGTTAGTTTTTAAAGTTGTTCAAGTTTGTGGTAATTGTTAAAAACCCTGGCTGAGAATTTTTTTGTAATGGGTTTTTGTTACATGTCACAAATGGAACAAAATTCGAAGAATCAGTTTTCACTAACATCTGAAAATCCCCAGTAATAAGAATTTCACTCACAAACCCCTTCCAACTCAAAAAATCCACTTGTAGGTCACGAGCCACGTTCGATAAATAGGTAAAGTGGCCCCTCTACTAAAAAGGTGGTGCATTACTGTCATAAACTTACTCTGCGTAGGGATGTAGATACTCGTACATTTTTATTGGTTTTTAAAATAAAACTGACGGTGAATAGTAATACAGAAGATGTAGAAAGGGAACTAGATTGCAGAGCCCAATTGTCGCATGACTTTCGCAGATTTTATGACAATTTTACAACATAGTGCCCGATGGATAGGAATGTTTAACATTGTCCACAATCTTACACAGGTACTAACTACCATAAAAATATTAATCTGTCTGTAAATATTAATTTAAAGAAATTCCCGCAAGACATCGCCCCGCTTGCCGCCGTGCCATGCCGCTACCTTGATCTGTTATTATTTTCTTCGAGAATTGTTTTTTTTCAATCCCAATAATTTTTGTGTGTATATTAAAATTGTGTTGACAAAATTATCAGTGAAACATCCTCATTATAACAGCCAACGATTTTGTATGAAAATAAGACGGGTCGCTTCTACGACTCGTTCTTCTGTTCAACAGCTCGGCCGTGGAATGATCGCTGGCCTGTGTGTCCTGTCTCCTACAAAATGGGTCTCTTCAAGACCTAGGTTCACTCCTTCCTATCCTCCACACAGCATCCCCAAAGATGACACAGGCCCTGAGGAAAATAATTTCCCCCAAGACCTGTGTGGCGAAACTGTAAAAAAATTTAAATAAAGTGGTCAGGCCTCCTTTTTCAATTGCTAATTAGATCATTCACAAACGTATAATAAGGAACTCCAGTCCAATTTTTTTTTTTATCGATCAGTGACGTTCCAACATAAATGCATATTTAGTTTTTTTTTTGTAAAGTTAGTTTTCATAGTAAAAATAATTTTCAAATTTTCAATTTCTCAAAGTTTGCCAAAACGCTCCAAATCTACGGCCGGTCGATTTTGATCAGTTTTGAAATTAGAATGTCAAATGTCAAAACAAGTATGAGATTTACCGTACATAATTTTATATTCTATTCATAGTAAACCATAACTAAACATAAGTAATAACATTATGTACCTTTTTAAAAACTTTAACTCAAAGAATAATAATAGTATTGGTGATTTTTCACAAAAACGGCGCTATACAAATCATCCAACTATTATTGAGCATTAAGATTATCAAAATATCCATATTGACAATTGGTTTGCACATGAATACTCTAATTTCTGTTATTAATAATAGTTTCTTTTATATTGAGCAACAATCATAGAGCTTAAAGTCACCCAAATTAAGAATATTCACCAAAGCTAAAAAAAATATGTATTTTAAATATAAAACAAAACAGAAAAATAAAAATCTCCTTACTAGTACAAAAACAGAATGCGCATGTGACGTCAGATGTTCCAAATACAATGGTACCAACAGAACAAGGTGTTTTGATGAGATGATTTTTTATTCACTTTTAGATAAAAATTTATAAATTCTACATATAATAAAAGTTATATATTCAGAATCGGCATTAGCTAATCTATATGAACCGGTCAGTGGCTGAGTCGGCATCACGTTTGGGTCTCACCCAGGTGTCATGAGTTCAATTCCTCAGCTGGCTAAGTCCTCCATCACGACACAAGAAACATCTTCCGCTTAGTGTGATGGTAGTAGGAGATTTTCAAATATTGTCAGGTTATTCGTAACCAGGGAATATTTGTCTTCCTTTTAAGAAAATTAAATTAAAAATGAATTAACATATTTTTAAAGCCATTATATTTTTCACTGGAGTTCCTTATTCAGGAAATATAGCAGTATGAAATTGAGTCCATAATTTTGAATAACCCTGTAGTTAAGTAATGAAAACACGCAAGAATAAATTGTTACAATTTTTATTCAACAAAATTATACTATCTCACAGCAAGATTAGCAACAATAGTACATCATAATGTAATATACACATTGAAAAGGTGACATTATTTGAAATATAGTAACATTAAAAGCCAAATTTACTCTGAAGACCTCCACCTTAGTAAAAAGCTCAAAATGTCATTATGATAATACTTACAAATTAGTACCTAGATCACATACTTTTTGAAAACTACACGCAAACAAAAACTCATTCTTTTTAATCAACTCTGAAAATGAAACCGAAAAGATGCAGATAATAAAAAGATAACGGTAGCAGCTGGGACTCGAACCCATCTATCGGGGACTTTGCGCTGTAATCCACTGATCTACAGTTACCCCAATCCGTTTCGTGATAGACCATGAGGTCCTGAGTTCGAGTCCCAATTGCTAACGTTTCATTTTTATTTTCTGTGTCTCTTCGGTTTCAAGAGTTGTCAACATTATCTTCAATGATTAAAAATATCTTACAATGAGGTTCATAAGCTTCAATAAGTTATTTCAAAATTGAAAAACTTCTTCATTTAATATTTAATTAGACATGGCCCGATTTGTTCTAGCAAGTATACGAACTATAGTTTTTCCAATCCAACTTAGCGACCATTAAGCTAAAATTTGTCCGAAATCAAGATAAATCGCGTAACCTCGCTATAAACAACCAAGGGCAACTTAAAAGCGACGTGGGAGTATTCATTACATTACAGATTGGCAAAATATTGTAGAAATTTATTCAATTGGAACTAAAAATGTTTATCACTATGGCAACACCAAGCTACTCATTTTATTAATCACATTAAAAAAAAATTCACACTCGAGTTTGACAGTTAGTTTTAAAGCAACAAAGCAAAACAACACAACTCTATTTTTTACACATTTAAAAAAATTATAATTTTGATATGTGAATTAGATTTAATTTAATTTTGATTTGAAAACATTTTAACATAAAATTTCAGGAAGTATCACCAATTTCTGAACAGTTTAGTTAATGTCAAAAATATTACATAACTGATTTTTCTATGAGCTATCTTGGTGTTGTCATTTAAAACCTTTTAAACGATTGCAGAATACTATTTTCTTTTGTCTACTATAAAATGTCAGACTGTACCTGTAATTGTAATTTTTTGTTGTCGCTAAGGAAAAATTAGAAACAGTTTGACTCAAGTGAATCATTTATTTGAAAAACACCTCTCAGCTCTGAGATAATCATTAAAAAAACTATTTATTTTTTAGTTGTTTATTATTTTATCATCTTTCAATTCTGAATTCCATATTTTTAATCCCATTTTTCCATTTAATTGAATTTATAATAATCAATGACATTACATACTTATAGACACGTTATTGTCTAACAAAATTAACACAAAATGTGGCACGAGTAACAAACATTCTTATGTTTTCAGTAAATTCTTAATTCAAGCATCATTTTTGTATGACAAAGACGGACATTTAAAAAATATGTTTGTTGAACGCGATGGATGTGCGTCGTCCGTACGTCGTTGTCGTAATTCTAAGTTGCGTCGAATACCACGAGATGACACTACGCCTACTCGTTTACACTAGGATAGGACCTATTGCTAGAAGGTTATTTCTTATACTCATGTGTTGCTACGTTTGCTTTCTCACTTTATCTAATAATGTTCAAAATTTTCGGGAAATGGAATAATATTTATTTCCATTGTGTGTTTGTCGAGTATTCGTAATGTCATTTTGTGTCTCCCGATTTATTGTATTATGTATAATTTTAAGTAATTTGCGTTTATTTACTAATGAAATGTTACTGGTGTTTATCGTGTTTCTTTTACTGGTGTTTGCCGTGTAATGGAAACACTTTTCATTACTCAAAACTATATCGCAAAACATTAATTTAACAAACAAAACTTTCTCAAGATATCTTATTTTGTTCTTCAAGCAAACTAAATGTTTGAAGTTTTAAAAGAATAATATGTAATAGGCGTCCAAACAAAAATGTTTACTGTCAGATACATAAATACAAAGTAGTCCCTGAATTTATTTTTCACGTGCAATATGTCTCAACTTTAAGTGAAAACATGCATAAACAATAATGCGGAATTGTGTTAAAAGTGTTGTTTTACAATGTTTGAGTAATATTTTCAGGATTGCTGCTCAATCTAAATGAAATCCAGGAACTTTATGAAGTCCAAGAAAATGTCTACCTTACTGAAGTCAAACTCCGGCCTTCACAAATGCGGTTCACGCAGTAATCGACCCTGTTGAAGAGTGAGGTGTGGGAGAATGCGAAGCAAAATCGAACTTTTTTGAAAAATAACTCCGCTGATGAAATTACAGTATTAATATATAGATTGAGAGAAGATAATTATATACAAGTTAATCTGTAGGACTATTCAAAGAAAATTGTGGCTTTCAGAACTCCATTCGCTAATGTTTGAATAATTGGTGTTTTTCAAATAATTGATTTGAGTTAATTAATTTATTTGATTCATTGTTTCGGTAAGTCAATATAATAGTTTTGGACATAAATACTCATATTTTATGAGATTTGCAGATGTTTTATATGGACTGTGAAAAGGCAGAAGGGACTTACTCGCCTTTAGTATTCATCTTTTACAGATGAACAAAACGTCTCACGTTTGAATTTGGGTTAAAGGAAAGGGAAAGGAAACTTTTAATGCAAAGTAAAAAATTGATTTTTTTGTTCATTAAATTGTTACTTCAAACCGAGGGATTTGGCAGCTACATACTTGAAAAATGCAAAAATGCTTGCAAAAGGAGAGACATTATTACTTCTGCCTTTTCCAGATTTGATATAAGACAAATAATTAAATGTCAATATGTTGAAGCAATAAAATTGACGAGTTATTACATATATTCTTTCCCGTATTACATCAGAGGTCTGTCAAATGCGGCCAACATTGAAAAATAAATCAAATAGTTAATCTCATGGAAGAACCTTTGAAGGCTGCCAATGACAACTTGCACCAACTTTGAAGTAACATCCACCATCCTAGGTGCAATATCCACCAATGTTGGTAAAACATCCACTAACTTTGGTGCACTATCAACCAACGTTGGTGCAACATTTAACAATGTTACTGCAACATCCACTAACTTTGGTGTAACATTAACTAACATTGGTGCAAAATTCACCAAAGTTAGTGCAACATCCACCAACGTTGGTGTAAAATCCACCAACATTGGTACACCATCCAAACGTCGGTGCAACATCTACCAACTTTGGTGCAAAATGCACCAACGTTGGTGCAATGAACCAACAACTCTGGCGCAAAATACACAACGCCCAATCCCAAAACAGTTGCCGCTACAATTGTATAAATTACTGCTAAAAATGACACGTCTCTCTGACATTGCATCTGGTCAAAGTTACAGCAATACATAAACTAGACGGCAATCAACATTATTTTTTTCTTTTCAAAGTTAACATTATTATTATATTATTTAGACTAATGGCACGACTTGATGTGAGCACCAATAAACAGAGAACCAGCATCAGAAAGATGGCAAGAAAATGCAGAAAGAAACAACAAAAACATACAATAATTACATTGCACACTTTCCACAAGTAAATAGTATTGAGCACATTGGAAAAATTGTTCTTTTTACTGATATCAATTCTGATTGTAAACACAGTTTGCAAGAATCCGACAGATTATTCTGATGTGCAATCACAGAGCAAAAAATACACAGAGATGCCCTAACACGCAAAAGGAAGAAACCAAAATAAAGGGGGCGGGGGCAAACTAGGCGTACCGCCAATTTAAGTAATCTGCGGCCCGGAACAATCGGGGGCTGTTTACAAAAACAGAATATTTTGTTTGGCTCTTTTATAAATATTTTATAATTTGCTTACCGCAGATAAAATCGCGTGAAACAAACGTGGATGGCAGTGACCTTTGCCTCCGGCCGTCGAAATTGCATGTTAAGGCAAGTCTATTCATTCTGATGTGTGTGTACAATCAATCATTAGTAAAAAAGAAAATATTTTTCAGTAAATGAATGGTGATATGAATTGTATAACAAAACAATAACTTGTAATAAATAGCAACTTTTGAATACTGTTTAAACTAACCAAACAAATGCTTATATTGTTACAAATTATAATTGCAACAAATGTCTCTTCTCACAGCTGTGGACCCACTATGGAAAGTATAATTAAACTTAAACAATTAAAAATCAACATCACAACACTCAGACTGAAAATGCCCGTATATGTCATGTACAGTAAAATTCTAAACATCTTTTAAAATCTTATTAGTTTCATGTCTATTAAGATCGGACCACTTTTTTTTTTGAAATGCGAATACCCACACAAGAGTCCCAACTGCTCACAAATGTCCAGAGCCAGTGAGACTGTAGGATCCCCAATTAGGATATGTTGTGAGGCTGAAGAGGAGATGGGGTAGAGAAAGGTTGGGAAGTACCTGGCGGTCTTTCACCAGGGGGATACTAAAAGTATCTACCAATCTGGAACGTGCCGTAAATATACTATATATTATTTTAAATAGGACGAAGGAATGAACATGGGTCTTGAAGAGACCAATGCTGCAGGAGGGAGGAAACACAGGAAACCAGGCTGTTGAACTCAAGAACGAGTCGTAGAAACAACCCGTTGGAATAACAAGGTTCCATCTGAAACGGCAATGTTATGGGAAAATGAGTCTTAAAGTTACCTCCAATAGAGCACATTATCGCATGACATTGCTGTGCCAGATGGAACCTTGTTATTCCAAGGGGTCGAGATGTCAACTGAGTCGGCAACTGTAGTACAGCATACCTTTCGTCTTCATTTTAATATTGAACCTCCAACTAGGAGCATTTGTCACTGGCATCAGCAATTCGAGCAAACTGGATGTCTCTGTAAAAGAAAAAGCTCAGGCCGACAATCATTTTGAATAACCCAGTATTTTAAGCAGGCAGCCAACATAATGGCATCTTTTTATGCTAATAGAAGACAGTTGTAGACTTGAAACTAATAAGAACCAAATATGTTTGACCTTCAAAGGGTTTCGAACCTCACACTCCGGGTAAAATTCAAGCATTGCACCGCTGCACCATAAAAGTTGGCACTTTCTAACAAAGTAAATTAAGTTATACACAAATAGCTTTGGTATACAAAACTAAGGTTGGGATGTTTTGCAAAAATTCAAATGTAACATTCTCATCAAATGGCCAATCAGCTCCATTTTGTTTTTTTGACATTTTAAAGGTTAAACATTAAACGCCGATTCCAGGTCTTTTCAACTTTCTGATCAGCTGACTAATCAAAAATTGTCCAAATCCGAAATGGACTGAAAATCGGCGTATAACGTGAACCATTCAAATGTCAAAAAAACAAAATGATGCTCATTTGATGACAATGTTACATCTGAATTTCTATGTAACATAAAAAAACAAAATGGAACAGATTGACCATTTGATGACAATGTTACATTTGAATTTCTGTGAAACACCCCAACATGAATAATATTAACAATTAAATGAAAATAGCAGAAGGTTTGAGATTTCATAGATGACAAAAAACATGCGAAATGTATCAATACATAATTATAATGATTGGTTTCTTGCATGAAGTTAATATGAATGCAAATAATTTAAATAAATACAGGAATGTCCAGTTATTATGTCATTTTAAGCCTAAATCATTAGTTAATAATTTTATAAGGCTTTAAAAAATAACCTATAAATATTACTTTAAAAGTAAAGAATAGCGTAGATTTCATGTTGTGACATTAAAAAAACCATAGCTACCAAAATTTAAAAAAAATAAATTTGCAAGTATGTAGTTTTATTTATTAATCTATAAATTTAAATCAAAATTGCCACATTTCGTCAATTCATAAGACTTTTCATGCATTCTCACATTAAATATCAACTTATTGTATGGATTTCATCAAAAAATATAAAATACTACTTAGGATGTTCAAAAATCTATTTATACAATATATACAGAAATTTCTATATATCGTCGGTTTGTGAGAAGAGTGATATAACTCAAAAAGTCAGTTTCTCAGGAAATCAATTAGAAAATTTTCTTTTTATGAAAATTGATCATCGCTCGGTTATTGTAGAATAAAAATTCATTTTAATAATATTACTTTTATTAATATATATTTTAACTATTGTAAGGGGGTTAAAAACACCCTTGTTTTGGACTTATGACATTGTTCTTGGTAAACGTTATGGATAATTAATACTGACGCAAGTCAAAATGTGACATTATTCTAGCAAAAAACGTTCGAGAAAACATTGGTCCAAAGCGAAATGTGATGTTCTCACTGAACATTTCTGCAGTTCCGTATCAGGTACCGCTGAATCATTATTACTGAAAACCGCTAGAGATATTTTCCAAAGAATAGTGACACTACTGCCCTCTAGCGGTGAGTAGGAATGGTACGGAAGCGTGTTACTCGGCAAGATAAAAGATTATCACTTTTAGAGTTATTTTTTTCAGATACCTGTCTCGAAAATGGTGATTTTTGAGATATGCCACTCTTCTTACAAACCGATGACATGTATGTATGTATTATTATGAAAAATATGTTTAATTAATAGTACCTATGCAATGCAAAATTTCATTAAATGAATAGGAAAAATAAATATTAAATTACATTAAAATAAAACACTTTTAAAAGCACGATTACAAAGTGTGATATGCCAATATGATCTTTACGCACATGTGTATTAAGGTTTAACAGATTAGATATTCTTTGTGCTACTGTAAAAAAAAACTGATTTGCGGATAAATTAAATCGTGTGGAGTACATTAATACATAAATGCGTGCAATATATGGCCAAATTTTTATAAATGTAAATATCCATGTTAAATTTTAGAACCGTCACATTGTGCTTTATAAAAATATTAGATTGAATCGTTTCCAACTAGATATACCTGAATACCCTACAAAGCTGTTAAAACTTAAAATAACAGTACACATAGATTATTTTTAATTTACATATAAGTGTATGTAAAATAATATTACATACATATATTATATACATCCACTTAAATATCCTATGAAAGCACTGAATTCCACACGTCCCTTGCATATTTATATGTAGATGTACATATATGCACAAAAACATATATACGTACATATATGCATTAACAGCACGAATGTACGTAAATTAAATCGAAATATATATCGTAATGAAATGATTTAATTATGTTCTTCTAGCTAATTTTAATAATTTGTTAGCTGTTAATTACATACATATATGTATTACATTATTAACTATTGGAGTTTTCTAAAGATACCTCGTTTATAAATAGTATAATTATAAATGTCTGTCTGTCTGTCCGTTTGTGTAAAACATCCGAGACAAAATCAAATATATTTTCAAATACAGTTCATGTTCCTAGTTTTAATTTTTGAAAAGTCTATATTTATAGCAAACTGACAGAAATTATATACACATATATAATATATTTTATAGAATTAATAATAATCATTGTCTGCTTTACCAATTTAATGGCAGCGTGTAATGGTTTTTTATCGGTAAAACAATAATATTTAAATAAAAAATAATCTTTGATTGTGAAAAATCATAAATTCATACCTTTCTATCAACAAAAATTCATATTAAATATATTTTTAACGCACTTCAATTACTCCAAGGCAGAAAAATAAACCACGGTATATAAACATGTTATACGTATGTAATATAAAGTTGTATTGTATTGCACAAAGAATATTACAAATTACATAGACCGCTTCATTTTTTTTATCTGATCACATGTTATATTGTAATTAATAAGATTGAGAAAGTGTCGCATAGATGGTTTGGACACGCAGAGCGGATGGACAAAGAAAGGAATAGTCAGGAGAATATAGATAATGCACAAGTGGATGGAATATGAAAATGGGGACACGCGACAAAAAAGACACGGTTGAGTGAATCAAATACTTGAGTTAGGTCAAGTGTTGGAATAACAGAAGAGAATGCATGAGGCAACTTGTGAATGAAGCAAGAGTATATGTCAAGAAGGCTGGGTGGCAGTTCATCTTCTGAAAAATGGTGACGGTTAATAGTATGTTTCTATTAACACTTTCATGTAATGTCACATTCTATCCTCTCTATTAACCACTGCATCAACGTGATGTTTAACAGTCAGCACTCAAAAATGAGCACTTTCCAGGTTGCTAACTAAAAAAAAATACTACGAATGATTTATCCGTTAATTCTATACGGGTAATTAGGAAAATGTGTAAGGTTTCAAAAGACAATAATCTTCAAAAGGTAATCTTTTAAATTCTATAATCAAACACATACTGCAATTTTAGGTAAAACGCTCAAAAGGGCTTTCACGGCTTTTCAAACTGCACCTATTTTGAGACATATTTCAAGGAATCTTTGTCTCTTGAAACCTTACACTTTTTCCTAACTACCCCAGTATAGAATTTTAAGATTAATCATATGTGATATTGCTCGAGTTAGCAACCTGCAGAGTGATGTTTACGGCCATTGTTTGAGTGCTGACCTTAAATAATTAGTTAATAACATGTGAACAGGAAAAAAAGAAACGGATTTTAAACATAAAAAAGAATATTGTAAAAATAGTAGAGGGCCATTTTAGTTATACTAATTTATTTAATAGATATTGCCACAAATTATTATGCGTGTAGTGAAAATTACAATGCAGTTATTATTGTAAAATGGACAATTTTCTGATTTTCTATCATTATAAATTACTCTGTAATATGTACTTATATATTATGAAACATTGTCAGACTTGTTATAAAACAAAATAAAAATCTGTAATGCCGTATAAACTTGACATAGTAAATTATAAAACGGTATAAAAACATGCAATGCACGCACCTAAAAGATATTAATTAATAACTATGCGATCAGCGGTAAAACATGTTACCGTATTGTGTGTATCGTCAATGAGTAAAATATACCGCCAAACAATGGACACCAAACCAAAAAACCGAGACGCTATCTAGATTGCAAATAAATTCGGGTAGAATCTTGTCGTCGATATAGAAAGATAGCAGCAAAAAAAAAGGAAATTAATGGAAGATGATATTAATAGTTCTTAAATTGAAGTATGATATCGATAAACATGATACAAGAACAATGGGGTTCACATTTCTTGTGAGATTTGTTAATACATAAATATGTATTAATGTATAAATTCATAACGTTTATGGAATCCAAAGCAATAAAAAAGGAATCTTAAATTTTTCAATTTATAAAAGGTGTGTTTAATTGCTGGTAAATCAAAAATAAGAATCTAGATCAAAAAAGCTAAGATTTTCAACATATCTTTTTTTTTTAGTTTAATCGAGAAGATAAGGCATCTGAAGCCACTAGAACCATTTTCCGCCTAGGTTAATCCTATGCTAGCTAAGTCCTCCATCATTGCACAAGCAACAGTATTTTCACTATAATTATGGTAGTAGGAGAAATTCAAATAATGTTAGGTCATTCGTAACACAGGAATCTTTTGGAAATAAAAGAAAAACAAACAAAAAAAAATGTCAATATTTGGGAGATTCTTCGCATTTAAAATCACTTGAACCAAAAACAATCATTCGTAAGTGGTACCAGATAAAACTAAATAAAAAAAGCTTATGCAACTGATGAGAGTTATGGGGATTTTGACAAATCGATTTTGGAAAAACGATGACGTAAATCGTTGATTCGAAAGGTCGCATGCAAAGGTAAATCCTCAATTAGACAGAATCTACCTTCTACATATAAGAAGAAGAGTGCCAATCCAAATACACGAGGATACGGAAAGTCCGTAAGAAGGCAGTTTGTTGACAAGTCCTCGGTGCCGAACCCGGTCAAAGGCCTTAAAAATGGCCAGTTAGACTGTTTGAATCACACCGTGACGTTCCAGGCACCGCCCTCAAACATGCGTCACATACACGAGAAGATCACAGCACGAGCGGCGATATTAGCACACTTGACGTTCATTATAAGAGGTAAATTACTGGGTAGGAGTAGGGTAACACATAACAACCTCAAAACTTTACTCCAAACCATAAGCCCTTATACTTTAGCTAGTTTACTATAAAATATAATGCTTGTATAATGTGAGATACGTCTAGTGGAAAAACAGCTAACATTAAATCTCATTTAATTTGTTAGAAAATGAGAATTTTCGCAGGTGTTACTCATTGGACGGTATCGTTTAATCATTGACGATATCAAAATTACCATTTACGCAAAATATCGGGCGTTAACGCCTTTTAATAACGGTACGAACACGCTACAGTATAATGTATAATATATATATTCTATTGTTATATATTTAGTCTTATTAAAAGATGTTGAGATATGGTTTTTATGATATTTTAAGAAATATTTTCATATTGTCTTCTGCATGAACTTTTAAGAAAAAAATTAAGCTATATTTTGGTGAAAGGTGTGGAGCGACATTGCAACAACTGTCATCAAGCGAATGAGCAGGTTAAGCAACATTCATAAAAGTCGGCAAACTCAATTTCATTCTCCTTTTATCCAAAGTGGAAAAATAATTAATTTATTTATATAACCCTGCTGAAAGCTTGACGTTTCAGAAATGAAAATTGGTGGTGAAGTAACTGGCTATACAAATCTGGTCACCAAACATGTCTAAAGTCAATTCAAGCAATGTTTCGATTTTTTTCTTTTACAGTAACTCCACACAGGAGTCCCTGAGGAAAATGATTTCCCTCGAGACCTATATCATCTTTGGGGATGCTGTGCGGAGGGTCTTTTAGAGGATAGGAAAAATTGAACCTGGGTCTTGAAGAGACCCATGTTGTAGGAAGGAGGAAACACAAAGGCCAGCAGATCATTCACAGCCGAGAAGTAGTAGAAGCGACCCGTTCTCATGTTACAAATGTCAACCGTGTGCAAATGTTGGGCGCGCGTTTGGCGTGTTTCCAGACGGTGCACCCTTGCCGAAGGGATCAATGACGTTAGTTCCACAGAGCATCTTCCATTAAAATACCAGTAGAACAAGGACAGCATCCCACCTAATGTCTGTACTCCAAAGATTGCAATCCGTTTGTTAGGATAGGCGAATCTATCAAACGGACCGCCCGTTGCTGAACAGACTCAAGAGAATGGTGTTCTTCAATCACGGCAATACTAAGAGTATCTACCGCTTTGGTATATAAATAAACAAATAAAGTTTGATTAATTGCACAAATGCCTACATTTTCAAATTGAGATCAATAAATTAACATTTACGTGTTTCAATAAAAGAAAATAACGGAATGGGGAAATGTTTTAAGTGAGCAAAATATTACATTTACGTATTTCAATAAAAGAAAATAACGGAATGGGGAAATGTTTTAAGTGAGCAAAATATTACATTTCATGTTAGCTAAATATTCGGTAAATATCTGCATAAACATTGAATAAATGTTAGCAAACTCTATTAATTATTGATTGAAATTTATAATTTCCACAAGACTAATAACAAAAAAAATCTAGCACTCACAATATATAGCCCACCAAGTTCTAAAGGGTCCAATTTATTTTCAAGTTTTCTAAACCACGGTGCAGTTCATAAGTTAGTTATTTAAAAAAAAATAATAAAAAAGCAAAAGCACTTAATATTAAATGACGATAAAACAATGATCGATTTGTTAAAAATTGATATTGGTAATTTTTACTAATAATTATTAGGCACATAGTTTATTTTAGAATAGTTACACATATATACAGACAATTTAAACACTACTAAATAAATTGGACGGATCAGAACTCGAAGTTGGTTAGGATGCGTGTTTCCTCTTAAAAATTCATACAAACGAGAATATGAACATGAAATTGACAAGTTTTTAGTTGAAAGATACATTAATAATTTCAGTAATTATGCATTGGAATTAAATTGTGTTTTAAGCCATTTATGAGAACTGTTCAACAAATTATACGATGCTCAAAAACACTTATGATTTGCATGATGCTTCAACAGTTTTAGAGTAAATATATGAAGTTTGAACAGTTTCCTAGCAAATATATGAAGTTTAAACATCTTCTCACAAATTACGTGATGTTTTAACAGTTTCACACAAATTACGTGATGTTTGAACAGTTTATCACAAATAACACGATGTTTGAACAGTTTACCACATATAGTACGATGTTTGAACAGTTTCCTAGAAAATATATGAAGTTTAAACATCTTCTCACAAATTACGTGATGTTTAAACAGTTTCACACAAATTACGTGATGTTTGAACGGTTTAACACAAATAACACGATGTTTGAACAGTTTACCACAAACAACACGATGTTTGAACAGTTTCCCACATATAGTACGATGTTTGAACAGTTTCCCATAAATAAAGTGATGTTTGAAGATTTCCACTACTTTTTGTATGGTTTTACAGCTTTTCAACAAATTTCATGTAATATAAACAGTCTCAATCAACTTACATGTTTTCAAAGTTTCAAACAACTTTTACGATGTTTCTATTAACAAAAATCAACTAAAACCACGTCAGATTCACTAACAAAGACTTCACAAAAACAGAAGAAAAAAAAACTATTTATTGTACTAGCAACCAAGAAATCCCGTTAGATAATATTAGAATTAGATAGACTATTTAAACTTAATATTAGACAAAAGTCATCTATCTATACACCGACACATTGAGAGCCAAAAACAATGCTATCGCGTCTATGACGATAATAAATCAGGTATTAGAGATGTCAGTTTAGTCATTTCTTTTTGGAGCCAGGAGGGGAAGTGGAAAAACTCCGCGTTTGTACGCCTTCCTTCTTCGGACTGAACACTTGCAGGTTCAATCGTTTAGCTTTGATCTTATACAGCTTCGTACCTTGAGAATTGATTCCTTCATCGATATTATCCATGCTTTGATCCATGGGCTCGGGACTGCTAGACTTATCGCGTCTCGTAGCCATCTTCATCTTGCACGGGATGTTCTCCAAACTATCGGCGGAAATATTGGTAAGAGTCGTCGTTGTAGAATCTCTTTCTGAATCTGAATTTGACACGTTTGCGTTATCGATTCGAAAGTCCTGATTTTGATTTGCGACGGTAGTTTTCTGCGCCTTCTTTCTTATGATCGACGAAGCTCTCGTAACCATCTTTTTACGTGACCCTTCTCCCAACTTTGCCGGTAAACTGTTCGTATTGCAGATCTGCGGCTTTCTAGCATTTTCACACGTCACATTTAGATTAGTGTCATAGTTTTTGCTGTTGAGCGAACAGCTTTCTGTCAACGTCGTAATCGACGTTGTAGAATTCCCCGACGATTCAACCGCATCGTTTACCTTACCGCTAACTCCCGAGCCTTTACGCAAGTAAGTTTTAAGCGGGCTGGCGCCGTGATTAAATGCATAACCTTGCCCGTGATTTCTCGCTAAGTTCGCTCGTTGAGAATGCAGCGTCGTCTTGGGGCTTTTCGTCGGCGATGTCTTAATAGGCGACATGCCGGAATTTTTCGCCGAAGTGAAAGTCTGGGTTTTAGCCGTGATGATGTTGGTTGTTGTTGTCTGCATCTTTTTCGGCGAATAAGTCGTGGATACTTTGACGAGATTGGTCGTTTTGTTGTTGCAGTTAGCGGTCGACATGATGTAGTTGTTCTTGTTGGATGTGTAGGTTGTTTTGGCTGTTGCCAGAGCCGATGTCGCCCGAGCCTTCTGCTGGTTGACAGACCGCGTTTCCATGGACGGGGGATTATTGTTTGCATTGATGATAGAGTCGAGGCTGACGTAGTCGTCATTGTTTTGCTTGACGGGAGACGAGTGGACATCATTGTCCAACTGAAAAAAAAAGGAAATCAAATCAATTGATGTAATATTCACACAGTACATAAGAACTCAGATCACACGCACATTCCAATTTTATAAAATATCAATTTTCAACAGACCGAAAAACCATGAATTTAAAAAATATTATTTCTAGTATTATGGTTGTGAGAGTCGGTACTGTTTCTTGGCTCAACTGATTATAGGCAGTTTTGCATTACAGCCCCATTAACGTGTTAATTTCTAAAATGATTCCCACAATGCATTATAGAAAACCTGTTATTCCTCACACACTCTACAGATACAAACTCTACAAGTCCCTATGCTGAATTGTTGGAGCAACTATCTATTCAGATCTTCATTACCTTGACAAGTCGGCATACGGCCTGCTTGGGCACATTTTCATCGTCATCATCGGCCGCGGTATTGTTGGTTGTGACACCGAGTGGTACGTTGGCATTCTCCAGGTCCTCGGCATCCGAGACGCTGGTGGACGCTGCCAGCGAGTAGATGCCGAACTTGCACTTGGGGATGGCGTTGATGGAGTGGCGCCGCCGGTGGGTGTCGCCGTCGGCCAGCATTCGAGGCTGGATGCTGAAACAATAAAAAAATTGAGAATGAAATAAACTGGAATAAATTAAAATAGAAGTAACTTGAAAGTGAAGAAAATTGAAATTGAAGTAAATTGAAAATTGAAAAAAATTTTAAGTGAATTAAAAGTGCAAAAACGACAATGAAGTAAATTGAGAATGAAGTAAATTAAGAATGAAGTAAATTGAAAATGAAGTAAATTGAGAATGAAGTAAATTAAGAATGAAGTAAATTGAAAATGAAGTAAATTGAGAATGAAGAAAATTGAAATTGAAGAAAAGTAAAAATGAAGTAGATCAAAAATGAAAAGCACATTTCTACGACAGGCGCAAGCATTAAAAAGCATTTAAATAAGGCTTTTTTCTAACTAATTACCCATCACGCAATTTCGCCGCAGGGGTGGGCAGAGAGGACGGACCGCCAAACAACTCGATCTTGGCATACACTTCTTGCTTCATTCGCTTTCATACAACGTCTCATACATTCTCTTCTGTTATTCCGACTTCTGAGATGGCCCGACTCAAGTATTTGATTCACTTGATCGTGCCATGTCTACCTTGGACGTCCCCGGCTTCTTCTTCCATTCACATTAGCGTCATATATTCTCCTTACACTCCTTTCTTCATTCATTCGCTCTACATGCCCAAACCATCTAAGCGTCCCTTTCTTAATCTTGCTCACTACGCTTACATCAGCCTTGCATTCTTTACGAATTTCAACATTTTTCACTCGATCATACATGGTTTTACCACACATTCGTCTCAGAGATCTCATTTCTACAGCATTCAGTCTACTTTCATCCTACCTCTGCCAGTTCCATGCCTCACTGCCATACATCAGAGTCGGTATGAGTTTTTTCAATTAAATAAAAGCTTCCTTAAAATTTTTAAGCCAAACCAGCTGAAACTACTTACGTCTCCAAGAACCTCTGCTGGTGTCCAATTACGGAGCCCGGGCGACAGATCCTCAGCCAAGCGATGGCCTGCTTCGCTGTAAAGGCGTAATGCTTCATCATGTAGCAGGCGATCAGCGTTCCTGTCCTGCCTAGACCAGCTGGATAAAAGAAGAATTTTTTATGTTATACCGCAAAAGAGTTTCAACAGCCCGGAGTCTATATAGCACCCCTGTTGGGATATATATATATAGGTTGAAAGAAGTGGGAGAGAGGGGGGTCGAGAAGTATCTAGCCAGTTAACATAGTTAAAGCCATTTCAGGCAATGTTTCGATACTGAATGGTGGACTCTTATCAATAATAAAGGGTTAACTTTTCTGAGCGCCGTTTAGTGAACAAAATACCTTAGGGTGCTTTACATTTTGTTAAAGTTTGTATGCTCTTTTAAACAGATATGCTTTTAGAGTTTTATTAAAGGTTTCAATAAGTCTGTTGGATGCACCAGACTTGGCCACCGAGCGCGAGTTGCCTCTGAGTAAGATTGTCCCTCACGCAGAGATCGGGTGCCAGCCCGTTCAGTGCCTTATACACCATAAGACAAATTTTAAACTGAACTCTTTCTGTGACTCGAAGCCAGTGTAGACAATCACGTAGAAGATGAGTGATGTGACAGTATTTGGTGGCACCGCATACTAGACGAGCTGCTGTGTTGAACACTCCTTGCAGGCTGCTCAAATGTACATTCGGCAGACCAGCATACAAACTATTGCAGTAGTCCAATCTGGAGACTACTAGAGAATTTACCAGTCTTAGCAGAATCTGTTGGGAGACATCTTCTTGTGGATTTCAAAACTAAACACTAAACTTTACCGTATTTTGGTCGAAATAAACACCAGGAAAACGAATTGATTTTAAGAGAATAATATCCACTTCGGGGGGCCGAGTCTGTATCTTTTGGGTTAGCTAACGAAAGTTAAATCGGCCACAAACAACACATTTTGACAGTTTTCATAAACGCGGCATCGTCTCTTGCATTTGCGTTAAGGTTTTGTCTATAAATGTAAACAGAAACTTAACTTGTTAGAGCGATACAGACTACCAAATAGTAAAAATGTGTTGTTTATGGCCGATTTAAACACAAAAGATACAGACTTACACCCCAGAGACTGTTATTGGACTATTGTCAATTAAATGCTGTCTTCTGGGTGATGCAGTCCACGTAAATTTAGTTTTGCTCGCATTCAGCTTAAGTCTATCTTAATGCTATAAAGTTTCCTAAAAGTTAATTCTGCAATAAGCTGTTTTAATTTAGAATTTGAGTACATATATTGAGGCTTAAAAAATTTTTATGTGCTAAAAATGAAGAGAAATAAACTTGCGGATTATCAAGTTCGCCCATGATTTTTAAAACAGTACAGTGAAACCCACTTACAAGCAGTAACGGTTCGTGGCTCATCTCGTTAGGAGTTAAATGGGAAATTAAGAAAGGGAGAAAATAATTTCCTCATCTTTAAATCCTTTATAATAATAATAAAAAAGCATTTATATAGCGCAGTTTTGTGTTATTTCACTTGAAGTGCGCTTTGCCATAAACAAACTTTAAAAAAAGATTTAATAACTCCATTCAGTGGTATTCCTAAAGTGCTCCTTTTATATTCTTTACATATTACATACATTCTTGCTTATTCTTAATATTACTCCTACAGTACTCCTTAGGTGCATATTCATCTAATAAAATTACAAAATATTATACAGTATATACTCGTACACGGCTATACAAAAATAACGCATTCACAATAATACTGCAAAAATAGTAACATTTTAAGACAGGAGTCGGGTTATGTTCAGCAATAAATGACTTCACATAAAAAAATTAAAAAATATATAATACGGAGGAAACCGAAACCAAACAACTACCAGAGGCTTGGGGAAATGGCTTTTTACAATAAATTAAAATTTATAGAGAGAAAGATTTTTTAAATAATTTTGTTTTTAAAGCCCGTTTAAATTCAGTCAATTTCTGGATACTAGTTAAGAGCTGAGCGAAGTTTATTCCAAATGAGAGACTTTGTCAGTCTTTTCCATATTATTCATATTTTTCCATAGATCTAAAGGAATTTCATCATAGCACTGCAGCAGAGATTAGCGACCTAGCAACAATATACAGTTTGGCGATTCATTAAAGTGCCTGTGGCTAATAATTTGTTTTTTTTTTACATTAACTCCACACAGGAGGCCTTGAGGAAAATAATTTCCCTTAGACCATATGACATCTTTGTGGATGCTGGATGGGAGTTCTGGAAAATAAAAGTTTATGGAGGGTTGGGTAGGAATCTGGAAGTCAGACTTATGAATCCAGCCTTCTCGCTGCAGTGCGAGGCGATGGGTCTAGAGTCCAGCTGGAGAGGTCAAAGGGTCTCTCCATACTAGATTCTCCCGATCCTGCCCGCCACGCAGTTGGTGGGTAGACGCATCCACTGCCAAGACTTTGACAAACCTCACCCTATGAACACGGGTACCCCTGCTAAGTCACCAAAGGTCGCGATACACTTGGAATGACCTATGACAGAGGTGTTAGTTATCCAATAAATGGTTCTCGGGGCAGCGGTACCCATGCCCGCCTCCCAAATTAAAATGCAGGTAATGAAAAATAAAATGTTTTTAAATATGAAAATCACAGTTTTTTTTATATAAAAATGTAACATCTTTAGTAAGTTTCAGGGCAGTTTGAAAATGGCCTTGAACGCCGAAACAGCTGTCACAATAATAAAAACTAAAAATACTTCAGAACTTAATAATAATATTATGAAATTTGATTTTCATTAAATTAAAAAAAAATAAAATCATCAGTAATTAACTTATTTTACTAACAACCTAAAATACAAAGATCATAGAAATTTTTTTTTTGATTTTTGCAAAATACGATTCAATTTTTAAAATTTGGTGTGTTAACAAATAAATCTCACAATCGCTGTGCACCCGGACAGCTAACGGATTCCTAAAGATTTGCACACTTCCACAGTTTGCCACTGAAGTGCCACGAGTATGGGATTGTATTAATTATTTCTTAGAACCGAAAGTCCCATAGGTGCCGAGTTTAAAATTTAATTTCGGACTCGTTCTCGAGCAGTATTAGTATGAACGGGTGGATTTTTTGCACTGAATTTGAATAGCGTTCTGTTTTAAAGTGTGGTAAAATTATAATACTCACTATGTTATTTTTTTATGGGAGTTTACTCCACAAACACACTTTAGAGAAAACCGCCACTGTTTATAAGATTCCTGCATAAGAAGTTTTGTTTTTTCGGTCCCTTGGAAAACTTTATAAGAGAGTTTCATATGCATATTATGAATATTCAGAATAAATAATTACCTTTGCAATGTACAGCGACGGCGCCCTCTGCAAACTCGCAGATTTTAATGAACCTGTTGACAATGGCATCTGAGGGAGCAGAGCCATCTATGAAGAACAATTCAAAATGCTCAAAACCATAGTCCGTAAACTGCTTGGAGTTGTAGGACTTCTTGTTCAATCTGAAATTACAATAGGTAAGTGCTTATTTATAAGTACATCGCAAACACTTGCAGATAATACTAAATTCGGTGATCGTGCTTTCGGAGTATCAGGACCTAAAGCCTGGAATGAACTGCCGCATGACTGATATGATAAAAGACAGAATTCATAGCAAAACTTAAAACTTATCTTTTCAGACAATCATATCCACAAATGGAAGAAATGCACACGTAAATTGCTTAGCTAGGCTAGCCGGTTAGTGCTTACCTAAAGTCATTTACAGAATGAGTAAAAAGTTTCACATAACGGTGCAATATGTAAAAATTTTTTTTTTTAATATCTATTAAAAACTTTTTAAGGTCATTTTGTAAATATTCTCCAGTCCTAAAAATTATAAATATTTCAAATAAATACCAACACTTCTTGTGCCACCAATCTTCTAATAAATGTAACTTCAATAGAAAAGGAGGATAAAATAGCAACTGTAAAAATCATATACTCTATAAGCTTAAATTTTCTAATAAAATTGTGTTCTTCTGAAGCGACCTGCCAGCTGTAGGTAAGTATGTTGTGTATGTATCTGTTTGTACATAATTAGAAAGAGAATAGGAAGTAATATTTGTACAGCGCCCTTGAGGTGATTTTTCACAATAACGATGCCATACAAATCATCCAATTAAAGAGCGTGATTTATTAATAGTTCGCTAGTGTTTGTTGGTGGTTTGCCACACCGCACTCACCTCCCGCACAGCGTTTCATTCTGGACGATGCTAGGGAATGATCTTTTGTTTTGGTCATACTATAATTGATTTAATTTGCATGTACAGCGTGACACGGATAACTTTGCAGGCGGCCAGAAGATAAACTAAATATGCCTTGTTTTTTTTTTGTTATTCAGCTGTCAATATATTTTTTTAAATTATATTTTTCAGATTTTTTCAATGACCAAACCATTATTATCCTTTCTTAATCTTGCTTATTACACTTCTATAATTAAACATCATTGAAAAGAGCCACATAAAGTGCGGCATTTAATACAGAAATTTATTATTTTGTAACAACAATGACATCTTTGACATTCATTTTGTTGTTGGTTGTTAAAAATTCATATTGAACAATTATCACCGATCACTATTTTTACTTCGGTTATTTATAGTTTCAATTTATTTAAAATGAATGAACCAATACCAATGTGGAACGATGGAAGCGTATTTCTGCGCTGTTAGCAGAATTTCGAGCAAGGAAGCTAGTGCCCAACTTAGAGGATGTTTACAAGATTTATAGATTTATGACAATTTTGAAACAATAATTATAACCAGGTACATTCTGATTTAAGAACATTCTTAACATTCGAGTTTGACAGTTTATAAGTAAACAAATAATAACATCCAAAGGAAAAACATCACAATAAATTTTTTAAGATTTTTTTTTTAATATTTGTAATTTTGATCTTTGAATTTGATTTTGTTTTTTTAATTATCTAACATCTAATACATGATTATTTCGATAACAGAAATACATCAAAATCGCCTCTCCATGTAATTATTTTCTTTGTACAGCTTTAAATAATAAGCGTAAAATTGTCAAAGATGATATAGAATCATCTCTCCTTCCGGAAAGTACCACTTATTTCTGAATACCTAACTAACTAACCATCATGCCATTTCTCCGCAGGGGTAGGCAGAGAGGATGAACTGCCAAACAACACGATCTTGGCATACACTTCTTGCTTCATTCACATTCATACAACGCCTCATACATTCTCTTCTATTATTCCGACTTCTGACATGACCCGACTCGAGTATTTGATTCGCTTTATCGCTGAATACTGTTTCGTTAATGTAAAAAATATGCACTTGGACAATTGTGTTTTTATAACTTACTATGATTTTTCTATGAGTCATCTTTGTGTGGCAATTTAAAACCTTTTACACGTTCACAGTGCCCTAAATTTGTCTACTTTTACATGTCAGACGATTGCTTACATACAAAGTTCCTGCATTGAAAATATTTTGTAGTCTTTTAGAAAGCAAACTTTTTTTTTTTGATTACGCCCATCCGGGCTTTTACATGGATTTTAGAATATAATATAAAGAGCTATCAAAAATTACAAGTTCATAGAGATTCTAAACCATAAAGTAATGAACAATCTTTTTCAATCGTTTAACAGTGACATAAAATAGAAAACTAAAACAAAATTATAACAAAAATCAATAACACTACAGGATTCATCAAAGTGCTGGTATAGATGACGCTTTACTGTATAAATGGAGTCAGCAAATACATCAACAACACTTCCAAATCTGTTGCCCAGATCATGCATTCTATTGGTTAATGAATGAGACTGATAGTCGGTTGTGTAAGTAGTGCAGAAAAATGTTACAGTTTGTCTTTTGTGTTCCTCGTTCTTCTCAAGCTACGAATAATCTGACAATATGTAATTAAATTCCTTACACATAGCGAGAAATTATTACTTGTGCAATGATAGAGAAATTAGCCAGCAGAGATTTGACCTGTGAAGGCCGGGTGGGAACCTTAGCATTGGACACCTTGACAAACTAACCAGTATAATAAAAATGTTTACCTCACAATGGTGGTGACATGGTTATCTCTAAAGTACTTGTGGTAGTGCTCTGGAGCATGCAGAGGATAGCCGTCCTTAATCTGGGAGATGGCGTGCGGTCCCGAGAAAGCCAGCATCTTGCCGGGCATGATCCAGTTAAGATCTCCGTTTACCACTTTCTGCAAAGGAAGAGGAAGAGCAAGGATATAAAACTGTGTAAATTTAATAGTTAAGACACAAACCGTGCCTTTCAATTGTAATGATTGTTAAAAATGTCAACATATGTCACTAAAAGTCAGTAGAACTCTTTTCACTTCATATTATTCTTCAAATTAAATATTTATTTGAATGTGGAACGTGTGTTCTAAAGCCTTGAGAGCAATTAACCCCTAGGGGTCGGACCCCTGCATTTGAAGTGTTGAAGAATCGTGTCCACGCATGGTACAAAGCACTACTGTAATCGACCAGTGTCGTTACAAGACTGTAAATGTGTTAGGTGCTGGATCCAGAGCCACTTTCTTTGGATGCGGTGTACAGGGCCGACTATTCTTGAGGAGGCAGGTCCAGGAATCCTTCAGGTGGGAGGCAGGAGAAGTAAAAGACCGTTTGTTCTGCTCACGAGACGTACGAGTCTTGACTGGTTACGACTGCTCATTTATTCCAAAAAGTGCGACATATTTATACTGTTGGTCGAGTGTTACAAGTTTTCAACACCAGGGGGAGGGAAGTGGGGCGCTTGCTGAGGCTGACATGTAGCCTATACATTCTGCAAACTGTCGGCAGACCTAACCACCCAAATTGCCTGGCTCGGCGGAAGTTCTTACACAATGTTAAATCTTTAATAATTACACATACCATTTAAATTATTGATAACATAAGATAAAACACAATAACAATTCCATGAAAATTAAATGGGGGTCCGCAACACGGTACTGTGCTGCCACGGGGTCAGTTGCATTGTCGAAATGCGATGAAAGTCCGCAACACGGTACTGTGCTGCCACGGGGTCAGTTGCATTGTCGAAATGCGATGAAAGTCCGCAACACGGTACTGTGCTGCCACGGGGTCAGTTTGCAGAGATGAAAGTCCGACACAAGGTACTGTGCTCCCACGGAGTCAGTCGCATTATCGAACTTCAAATTACGTCTGTTACACACTACAATTGCAGTGTCAATCTTATACGATTATTTTGCCTTCGAATATTACCTCTAATAAAAATGTCATTTTATCAATTAGGTATTGTCTACGTGTTGGCTTCAACGAAAATATCTTTTTATTTATTGAAGTTTCTTGTCGGCCCTTACAGCTCGAATCGATTGAATCTTAACAAACCTGTAACAAATTCAAAAAAATTCTCCAATATCTATATATGAGAATGCACTGTGAGTACCCAAAATTCATGCACTGTGAAGATTTGCTCTCTGAGACACACTATGAAAGTCTCCAGTCTAGAAGGAGTGGGGCCCTTGCAGTAACGGCGTATAAAATTGTACATAATTTGATAGGCAGTCCATACCTCCTGGAATGCCATAAGCTGTTTGTACCTACTGTCAGGGGCGGCACCACGATCTGATATGCATACCACATGGTAGAATAGACGTGTTAGCTCAGCACAGCATGACAAGGGGTATGGTGCTGCTAAATAACATGTCTCTTGATATTTTCAGAGACGTGCAAAAAATGTTTCTTAATTTTTGTCATTCTGTATAATTTCATACACATTATTGTTTTGTTTATGTGTATAGTAAATGAACGCAGGACAATCAATACTCGTATATGCTTAGATCAAATGAAATAATAACCAAAAAATTTTTTTTAAAGTTATAATTTTAAACATCGTGCTTTGTGCATATAAACGAAGGCAACAGGTTAATGTAGCATCTACCACCAGCGCATAGAGTTTAATATTGCGTAAAGATGGAAACATTTCACAACAATAGACCAAATTGTAAACAAATTTGACAGACCGTCCGGGAAACACGGCCATCCAAGGCCATCTCTAAAGTCCAAGGCTATTAACCAGAGTTCGCAAAATAAGCGTTAGCAGGTGATAGGCATTTGAGTATTACATTTTAGTTACTGGTAATTATGGCGTCAAAGTCTTCTAAAAACTGATCCCCGATAGGAACATTATCGAGTAATAATCATCCAAAGATTACCTCATAATACTGATATTCGTGATGGTTGAAGCTGTCGAAGCGGAAGAAGCCCGCCTCGTGGGCCTTGTGCACCCCCTGCAGTACATCCAACAGGGATATTTCGAAAAGTGGGGGACCCCCGCTGGCGTCCCGGAAGGTCAACAGCTGCCAGGCTCCGCGGGACCCCGCGCCCACTGCCAGCATGGAGTGCGCCTGCGACGGAGACTTCTTCAGGTAGATTATCTGGAAATGTACATATTCATTTATTCAATGACATTACATACTTATAGACGCGTTACTGTCTAACAAAATTTACACAAAATGTGAAACGAGTAACAAACACTTAGTTTCCAGTAAATTCTTAATTCAAACATCATTTTTGTATGACGAAGACGAACATTTAAAAGATATGTCTGTTGAACGCGATGGATGTGCATCCACACATCGTTTTCATAAATTCAAAGTTGCGTCGAATATCACGGGTGTGGATGAGATGACATTACGCCTACTCTCTTACACTACGATAGGACCTACTAAGAAAGGAACTATTGCTAGAAGGTTGTCGTTTTTATACGATGTTATGTGTTGCTACGTTCTCTATCTCACTTTCTCTAATGACATTTAAAATTTTCGGGAACAATGAATAATATTTATTTCCACTATGTTCGTAATGTCATTGATTGCAATTATTGTTTTATGTGTAATATTAAGTAATTTCCGTATTTTTACTAATGAAATGTTACTGGCGGTTACTGTGTTTCTTTTACCGGTGTTTGCCGTGTAACGGAAACACTTTTTCATCACACAGGCGGGCATTTTGGCACTTATTTGTGCAATTTGGTCAGAGACAGCAGAAGATCCCACGCGATGCGTGACAGTTTAATACTAAATCAAAGTACAGCAATTACCGTGCCTTTTGCTTGCCGCTTTGCGAGCTCTACAAAGTCTCTATTGTTTGTAATGTCATTGCATTAAGTAGTACTTTTATTGTTAATTTTACTGACAATTTATTAGCCATCTCCTCCACATTCATCCTACGCTGCATTGTGTGAGTGAGATATAGGTTGAGAGAATAGAATCGTCCTGCCATCATTAAAAAAACGACAAAAAAACTAACCACATTATTTAGCAAACTGATAAATATAATTAATGGTCGCAATGTTACAGGGTGAGTCTTAAGGAACGAAGAAGGACGAGACAACCATTTATTCGCTTATATGATCTGCTGAGTCATGTATCTTTTTCATACTCAGTTGTCTCTTTCATACCCTTAGACATACCTTCACCACAATTATCGACCCTGTCAAAAATAGTAATGTTAGGCCCCATCGACCAATGAACCGATTCAATCATTATTTGGACTACATATTGGAGTATTTCACTCATCAGCATCTTCTTGAGATGCCCAAACTTCCTCTTCATCAAGTTAAGCATCATTCTCATCACACTCATTCCTCTATTCATTTGTCGTACGTATTCAAACCATCTAAAAGTAAAATAATATATACTCACGGCATAACTTCCAATCAAATACGCCGCGTTCAATCGAAGCACGCTGACGTCGCTCGTGTAAAAGACAATCTTCTTGTTGGACGGCGCTCTGGCCAACTTCGTGTTAAGTTTCTGGCAGAAGAAGTACAGGTGGCATAGGTGGTAAGGTCCGAAATCGTGATAGAAATTCTCGTAGACGAATTCGTCTTCTATGTGGAAGTATTTGCTGTTTTTCGTGGACCTGGGCTTGTATTTGCCTTCTAAAGTGGCAAAGTAGAGCTTATCTGGAAGAAGAGAGGTGGTTTGTTAGTCTACAAATGATATTTCCTGATTATGGGATAATGGACCCTCGAGAGAGTTTCCTCTTGAAGTAAGAAGAACCTCGTCGAATTTAATGTTTCAAAGACCCAACCATATCTAATTACTTCCAAAAGGGATTGAAATGACAATCAAGTCTGGTTCAACGAAAGCAATCTTCCCAACATGCCTTCCATTAATATGCTTGTTGTAATTTTAAATGACCAACTCAGGCACGGGGGCTCCATTGAAGCCAGAGTAAAGTTAGTCTCTCAGAAGCTGGGCGATACTTCAATAGTACACAACTTCTGGCCATGTAGAAATCGCAAGTGCGCCCCACCGTTGAATTTGGTGGCCACCTCTGTTCTGGAGACCCAAAGTAGATGAAAAAACCCTTGACTCTGTGTAGAAACGGGCGGTCCGTTTGATAGATTCCCCTATGTTAGTAAACGGATCTTTAGAGTAGAAGACATCAGGTGGAAATGGTGTCCTTGTTCTACTGGTATTTCAATAGGAGATGCTTGTTCTACCGGTATTTTAATGGAAGATGCTCTGAGGAACTAATGTCATTGATCCCTTCAGCAAATAAAAAATAAAATTCACAGATCAAAATTATAAATTAAACAAACGTTGAATGTGAAGAATACATTTCAAAGACAAAGTCAGTAGCTTAGTGTTGCCATAGTAATAACATTTTGGTATTCCAAAATAATAAATATCTACAATTAATACCAAGCTATACATAATGTCAGTTAAGAGCGATAAGTGGTCAAGTGAAATTACACCATTCTGAGATAAATCCAAATTAAGTTTTTCTGCACTTTAATCCTTCCCTTAGGGTGGTAGAAAATAGCTCCGGTACTGTGTGCTCAGTACACAGGGTACGCATTTAGAATTTTGTATTTTTAAGTTGGATAAAAATGAATAATTTGCTTTTATTACTTAGTAAGTAAGTAAATCATTTTATTAGAAGTACATAGGTACATATGTACACAGTTAAGATATTGTGTATACATGCTGAAAACGAGGAAAAAAACATCGGCCACGCATAAAACGCATGATACGTTCATCACAACCGGCAGACCGCCAGCTAGTACTGACGACGTCAAGTTATCAACGCATACAGAAATACATATATAATATATTTTGATAGAAAGCAGTCACTTTGTGGTTAGACATATTTAATGAAAATAAAACAATAACTTTGTTTATAACCACGAGAATTTTATTTAATTTTATTACGACCGACCGGTTTCGCTTAACATAAGCATCTTCAGGGTACAAAAATTAAACAGTTTAATTTTTGTACCCTGAAGATGCTTATGTTAAGCGAAACCGGTCGGTCGTAATAAAATTAAATAAAATTCTCGTGGTTATAAACAAAGTTATTGTTTTATTTTCATTACATATATAATAACTTATTTTTTCCTGTTTTATCGACAAAACATATTTTTCTGTTGCGTTCGATAAATACTTACATATTTTAATTACTTTATCCAATACATAAATGTATTGCTGAGGAACACCTAAAATGTGAACTCTGTGTTTAGTATATTTACAGAGATATTTAAATAATTAGATACATGTCAAATCAGTTGACAGCACCGGCCAGAAAGGGTTACTAATGAGCTCAGGACTTTATAAACTCTATTTTGTAAAAATGTCAGATAGGCACTTGTTGCTCTTAACCGACGATAATATAGTTTTGTGTTATTGGTTGGTGAATGCAAACTGTAGTTTAAATAGATTATCTATATGTAACCAGCCTTGCTCGGGATTATTGACCTTTTTGGAATAAAGTTACGAATTCTTGCTTGTCGTTTGGATGCCATAATTGATTTTACAGCGAAAGTAATTCCTTGTGACGACTATTACTATCTCTAAACAAAGAAACAATTTGAAAATTTTATTTCATTCCAAACATTTTTTTTTTTTAAATACGTCTAAATAAAAAAGTTCTTAAGTAGATACCTACTTCCATTTTCAAAAAATTCTACCCAAACAAACTTTCTTCTTTTGAATATGTAATCTGTGGCTAACCAGAGTGGTATATCTATGGGCTAACCTCAATGCAACATGGCGGGTTCAATGTTTTTCATACTAATTTTAAAACGTTATAGCATCAGTTTTATATACTGGATTTCATTCAAACTACTCTCTAAACCTTCCCGGCACTAATAAGAACAAACTGTGCTATTTTCAGTAAAACCAGTCTATTAATTTTCGAGATAATCGAGGACAGACAGACAAACATTCATTTTTAAAGATAATAAGATAGAGCCTAGGAATCCATATTTGGACAGCGCCTTGAGATGATTTTCAACAAAAATTGCACTATACAAATCATTCAAATATTATTAATTTCAATTAAGTTGGGTTACCTTTAATAATCTCCGTGGAAGATAATATGATAAGATCGCTGTTATCCATTTTGAGTTTTTGTATAATATCCTTTAACTTCTCAATTTTAATAAAATATCATCACCATTTATTAATCAGGAAATCTGAAAACAAAAAAAAAAACACATTAATTAATAAATTTGTAATTATTTCAATTTATTTGTTAAACAACCTGCTTTTCAAAAACATTTCTGGCATATTTTTTTATGTGATTTGCCACAAGAGTTCTAACTGCCTTTTTTATGTTAGTACAGCACAAGAGTCCCAGCTGCTCTCAACCGTCTGGAGTCAGTGAGACTATTGCATCCCTTATTGAGGTATGTTGCGAGGCTGAAGGTAGTGAGGAGAGGGATGAGGAAAGAGGATGGTCAAGCAACGTTTCAATGTGGTCAACGGTGGTCTTTCACCAGGGCGATACTGAAAGTATCTACCACAATTATATGACACAAACACAAATTAATCAAATAAAATTTACTTGCGCACGTCGGGATTTGAACCCCCGAACTCCGAATTCGGAGCCAAGGATCGTAAACACTCAACCACGGAGGCCGACAAAGCCCTGAGCTAATTGAATTATGGCACACTCATTTGAGTAGTGCTGGGAGAGAGATGGGGAAGATGAAGGTTGGGAAGTATTCGACTATTCAGATCTGATTACTAAACATGGCTAATGCAATTTTAAGTCTGCATAATTCCGTTTTCTCCTTCAGCTTGGGTTAATCCGTGGAACGTCGAACAATCATAATGCATATTCACATTATTCCATTCAACGCCAACGCTCACAACGAAGCCGATTCAAAGTCGTCACGTTCCCAGGGGATTTCGAGCCTTGCATTTTCGTACAATACTCAAATAAATTTTATTCGATCGGCAAATGAATAATACTGCTAAATTAATTAAAAATTACCTTTTATTCTATATATTCCTGATGAGGAAAACATCGCTTTCGAAACATGTTGATACGTATGGATTGATAAAGTGATGAATACAAATTAATTTTTAAATCATTTATTGATAATGACGCCACAAAGTGTATACCAATCTTTTGAAGAAATTATAGAATAATACTACGTTTAAAATAAAATTCTTGCTCATCGTTTGTTACATGTGCGCAGCCAACTGAAAAAAAAAAATATCCTACCACTGCGAAAAATATTTCTAGTTTTTAAAGTCATATTACTATACTTATTTACAAAAAATCTTCAAAGTATTTTATTTTTATCTTGAAGGGTACGTATTTAACCGAATAGAAAATATAGTAAAATTTTTAAAATATTTTCATATTCCTTTTTTTTGTAACATGATACAGAAAAAATCATTCAGTCCAGTTTTATAAACGAACTATCAAATTTCTGTTACGTAACGTTATCTGTAAGTTTTTTTGTCTTGAATAATTGCCATTCTCTCGTCATCACTTTCACTGCTCCATGAGGAATCTATTTCACGGATGCAAATTAAATATCGTCTTTTTAATTAAAATAGTGCACGGTTTCAAATAAGCGATCGTCAGGCAACAACTGAAAGCCATCAAACGACCGGTAATCTGACAAACATTTATAGAATGGCGAAATTGGGCGGTAGTCCAAATATTACTTAAAAATGGTATCAAGTGTTACAAATGCATGGTTTTAAAACCGGCCCTTAATATATGAAGCTATTCTGGAGAAACTACTTATGATACGTACGTACAATTGTTATAAATACATAAACATATTATCTGGTAAGACGGTACCATTTACAAAAGCATAATTTTGCAAAAAAAAAACAAGTCAGAAATTACACTCAGCTGGCGCACGGTGCGGCAAAAGAGGAAAACGCTCCGGATTTTAGCGATTTATCAGCTGAAAATCCCGGCTTTCAAAAAGTTAATACTAACAAAAAACTAAATTTATATTAAAGCCTAGTTAAAATAAGTTACATTAATTTTATTAAATAAAGATAGAATTATAATTTTGCTACAAAAATAATTAATTAATAGTCGATTAAATATTATTAATAAACAAATATAAAAAAAATAGCTATCTATTATTTTATATTTTATGCCTTGTCATTTTCTTGATTTTATTTACATAAATAATAAAACAATTTCTTTTTTAAATTTCTAAAATAAATTAATTACTTTTATCACATACTGTTAATTTTTGCTTATGTTTGTAATTTGTCTATTCTTACATTTTTATTATTTGTCTATACTTATTCACTATCAATTCATATGTCATTATTTTTTAGTAAACTGTTTATCTTGATGAGGGAAGCTTTGCTTCTGAAACATGTAGATAATTATATATTAAAAACAGTGGTGTGAACAAAGTACTTCTCATTAATTACATAAATAATGAATTATTTACATTATAAATGATTCCTTTACAAATCTGTTCTCAATTGGTTAACAAAAAGTTACATGACAGCCTTTGTAATAGCTAAGAACAAAGACACTATGTTTTCTTTTAACCTTGTAAAACTTGCTTCACAGTTCTTTTAAGGGTCATCTATCATAAACAGTTAACATATAATATAACCACAAATGATCAATTTAATTCCAATTTGACTCATTATACATACATGTAGGTAGTAGTACAGGTCATCAAATACGGTGTGAATGGTACTTGATGCGAAATATTGAAGAATGTCATAAAAGAGACAAATAAAAAAATTTCATTTAGACATAGAATCAATTAGTAGTCATTAATCAATGCAGAAACAATCTGAGGCGAATAAAAATGTTGAGATTCGTAAACAATGCAAGGCTGATGTAGATGCAATGAGTAAGATTAAGAAAGGAATGCTTAGATGCGTGTAGAGCGAATGAACAAAGAAAGGAGTGTAAGGAGAATATATGACGTGAATGTGAATAGAAGAAGCCGAGGACGCCCGAGGAAGATATGGCACAATCAAGTGAATCAAATACTTCAGTCAGGCTATCTCAGAAGTCGGAATAACAGAACAGAATGTATGAATGTGAATGAATCAAGAAGTGTACGCCAAGATCTTGTTTAGCAGTTCTTACTCTCTGCCTACCCCTGCGTAGAAACTGCGTGATGGTCAGTTAGTTAATTAATCAATTCTTAGCGCGCTAGCAGACTGCAGCTGGTCACCGGCCAGTTTTTCCCGAGTGGTACTGATTTGTATGGCAATTTACACAGGGTAACACACCAACAACGGCCCGGAACCGTCGCAATGGAAAGCAAACCAGGAGTATAGTCAGTGTTGGGCTCGGCTTTAGGCGGGAAGACGTCTCTTTTTTTTTTAATGTCAATATAATGCGATAAGAATATTTTTTTTTTTCAAAATGATAAGATAGATGGTATTATTTTTTTTTCAAAAAGCTTGTTAAAAAACCAAATGATAATAAATTATCACAATCATATAGGTAACAAAAGAATTAATACTCCATTCAAAGACATGCAATTAACTTTATCAATGTAGAGATAATTTAATATGATCTTCTTTGAAGCTTACATTATTATTTTTTTTAATCATTGAAGATAATATTAACAACTCCCAAATCGAAACACGAAACCGAAAAGACCCATAAAAGAAAAAGATAATGGTAGCAGCTGGGATTCAAACCCGGGACCTCATGGTCTATCCGGGACCTGCGCTCTATGCCAACTGAACTATAGCTACCGCAATCCATCCCATCATCCATCTACTAGAGCAACTCGTTCCAAAATCCTGTTTAAATGTAACAACATCAGGACTGAGCATTACAAACACTCGCTTGTACCTAGATTACATGAAGTTAGTAATCTCATGGACTCCCAGGACCTCATGGTCTATCCGGGACCTGCGCTCTATGCCAACTGAACTATAGCTACCCCAATCCATCCCATCATCCATCTACCAGAGCAACTCGTTCCAAAATCCTGTTTAAATGTAACAACACCAGGACTGAGCATTACAAACACTCGCTTGTACCTAGATTACATGAAGTCAGTAATAGATATGCAGATATAGCGGATCTATTTAACTGTTTCCATGCAGTTACAAGAAAAGAAGGCTATACTATCATATTTTTTCAATCAATAATAATTTAACTTAAGTTTACTATATGTTTTATATGTACGCATATCTTTAACTTTTATATCCATTATGAACGTTTATTCTTTATATACTCTCTGATGTCATCGTACGATCTAATGCCACATTTAATAGTTACCTTTTAAATTATGTGTGCTATATTCTTATGCTTGTAGTTAACTGTGACATGTAATTATTGTTTATTATGTATTTATACCGTTGCCTTTAAATAAATAAATAAATCATTTTTATCAGTACCATATTTCGATTTCGAAGAACTGTCAATATCATCCTCGATTAAAACCCATATATTTTTTGGCTGCTACCTTTTTGTAACTACAAGATTCTGCCCGAATTTATTTGTAATCGTTAGATAGTGTCTCGGATATACCTAACCTAATTTTATTTATATGGGACATCTGTTGACCATTTCCACAAGTATAGGATTAATTAATTTATCTGTAGCTAGTTTCTCATCGGGAGGGATCGATATTCTCATATATATAGTTTTTCTTTAATTCTGTTAGAAATAACACTCAATATTCCAATTTCAACGCAAACACACAACCAACTCGTACAGTAGCCAGGCAATACCGCAGAAACATGCCCGGCAACCAGTGCAGTGTTACCTCGTTGAAATAACCAGCCGGTTCCAGCAGCCTCGCACCCAGTCTACTAGCGCACTCAATCAATAAATAGAAATCACACTGAAAAATATTTATAAAAGAAAGATAAACATTCCCAGCAGCGATGGGATATGACTCATCTTGTTAAGAGCGGGAGTCACAATACCAGTTCAATAATTTCATACGGCTCAAAAGTACGACTCAATTGAACGATGGCTCATTTCCGGCATATATTGAGAGCCGACTCCCAGTTCAACAGACCCCCAGCTCTTTTGGCTCCCGGCTTACGGCTCTCAGCTCCCAGTGTATAGGTGTAGGTACAAAACGTCCAAATGTCAGACTGTCAGGCGCTGTTCATGTATTATACAGTACCTACATACGTGTAAATGCGGTAATTATGCTTATCTCTACACATGAATGTATGAACTTTTGAAAACAAATGCTTTGAGATGTGTCATGGTGTCAAATATTATTTGTAAGTTCCACGGTTGTGAGCATAATTTAGCCTTGTAGAAATTAGACACGCATATGATGATTTATATAAACAAATTCGAATAAAGAACCTTATTTAAAGATGCGTCATTGCA
The DNA here is from genome assembly GCA_022606495.2 of Halesus radiatus. Classification (NCBI taxonomy): domain Eukaryota; kingdom Metazoa; phylum Arthropoda; class Insecta; order Trichoptera; family Limnephilidae; genus Halesus; species Halesus radiatus. Next base: position 62,004 of record JAHDVE020005663.1, read on the forward strand.
GAAATGTGTAAGAATAGTATCAGATATTTGAGATGTGTCTATCTTTTTAGATAAATAATCAATCCACTTGAGGTGAACCTTCACAAAACTGCGCTATAGAAATTTACTCTTATTATTATTATTAATCCAAGTGGTTCCAAGGTTCGTCAAAAAGAGTCACAGTTCAATTGAGCCATGGTACGGTTTACCGGGAGTCGTACGCTCATGGCTCATCAAGCTGGCACATATGAACGGCTCGATCATGAATGACTCATTGCTAATTCCCAGGTTACGAATAACCTGCCAATATTTCTATTTCTTCTACTTCCATCATTATAGTGGGAAAATGTTGCTAGTGCAATGATGGAGAACTTAGCCAGTAGAGAATTGAACCCGCGACCCCTTGGTGACAACCTGACGCTTTGGACCACTCGGCTACTAACTGGTCACAATTCAAAACATTTCACCGCAGGGGTAAGCAGAGAGGATGGAAGACCACACTCTGTATTGGGAAATATTCCTTGCTTCATTTGCACACATACATCAGCTTATACAAGTTCTTCTATAGGGTGCGCCATAAGATTTTGCACTTCTGAAAACTCATTAAACAGAAAACTATAAATGAGTGGTCATTTTAATAAAAGTAGACAAACAGGAAATTTATTTATTAAAAATAATATTGTCTCAATATTCACCATCGCGCCGCTGAAATTCCTCGAATGGGGCACCAAGATTTTGAAAAACTCTTCGACACAAAGCACACGGGATTTCGGATTATCTCTTGACAAATATTCACCTTTAGTTGAGGTATGGCGGCTAGTTTATTCAAGTGGGTATATCTGGCTTTCTAAATACCCCATTTTTTAAATCAGGGGGTGTCAAGTCTGGGCTGTGGGAGGGCCACAGGATTTCACATCTTCGCGATATCAGTTTATTAAAGAACATGTCCTTGACCAGCTGTATAGTCACACTGGATATATGGCAGGTTGCCCTATTTTGCTGCATCCAAGTCCTGTTATTTTAAATCTAATTAAATATTCGACACAAAAGTTAATCTGGGTATCTTTAAAGCAGTCCAACGCTTGCCCATGGGTCTTCCCGTACAGACGTGTTAATTTGCGCGACATTCTCTTCGCACATTTTGCTCTGTGGCCGTTCAGTCTTTTTTCTCATTTAGGATTAAACCGGTTTTCTCTAACTTCTTGATCAACAATTTAATGAAATTAACATTGGGACACTGATTTACATTGTGTAACCGATAATGAGCATGAACCAGGCACCGAACAATTCTGTAGAAATCGTTGTTTCTAAAACTGTTTTACACAGAAAGCGCATTGTTACCCTGTGAAGCGATCCATGGTGACAAAATTTCCAAGAACCAAATTTCGGATGCCGTAACCACGTGCCGTTCCCCCGCAAGAGCGATAACAAAAGAGCAAAAACTTATGGCGCACCTATATCATACCAACTTTTTACATGACCAGTATTTGATTCACTTGATTGTGCCACGTATTCCAGAGCTTCCCCGACTTCTTCTAACATGCATTATTCCAACACTTCTTTCTCCGTCTCGTCTCATCCGGTCTACATGATCCAAATGATCTAAGCATCCTTTTCTCAAACTTGATGATTACACTTACATCAGCCATGCATCTTTTCAGATCTTCACATTTGTAATACAGTTGTGCATGGCTTAACACGCATACGCCTCAGGGATCTGATTAATATACAATTTAGTTTACATTTATCAGTGTTCTGCTATCACTTTCTTCAATAATAATAAAAATAATTAAATAAATGACCAGTCAGTGGCTGAGTTGGCATCGCGTTTGGGTCTCACCCAGGCGTCGTGAGTTCAATTCCTCGGCTGGCTAAGTCCTCCATTACGACACAAGCAACATTTTCCGCTTACTGTGATGGTAGTAGATTTTCAAATATTGTCAGGTTATTCGTAACCAGGGAATAATTGTCTTTCTTTTTAACAAAAAAAATAATAATAAAAAATTACATGCGGATAATTCTTACAGTTATTGAAAACCTATATAACCAGAACTCATATAATATTTCCTATGAAGTGCCAATCACTCTGTACAGAATGATGCCTGAATAAATGAATCACTTATAACCAGCGTAGGTGTTATATTAAATAAGGTAATCCCACAGTATAAACGCACTTCAAAAAACATATTTTAACACCCACGCAATATAAAGATGATGCTTTATTTCAACATCTTATTAAATATATATGGAAAATAATCCCTGGTTAATTTACAGAAATAAAAAAAATAATTAATTTAATATATTTATACATAACTAGCTGATGTGTACCCGGGATCATTAGGGTGCCATAATTGATTTGACAGCGAAAGTAACTATCTCCAAATAAAGAAACATTCATTAATTGATAAACTAAAGTTCTTAAAAACTTAAGACAAGATTTTTGTGCATAGCGCAAAGGGTAACAATTATTATTTTTATAAACAATAATTATTAATCTAAAACACTCATCCAAATTGAAAAAACCTTCCGAGCAAAGATAAATGTCGCCAGCAGGACTCGAACCCGCACCCTTCTAATGTCCGGTTAGATGCTCTACCGTTGAGCTACGTCGGCTTATCGCAAACCCGCCAAGTTAATCAATATATACTAGTGTTCCATTTTTAATAATTACTGTTTTTTATTATATTTTCACCTGTAAACAACCAACTTTATATTAGTATGAGAGAGGCTTGTAACGGCTAAATCCCTCAAATAGATGGCGTTAAATTTATCTTAAATAATTTATCTTATCGACATGTTATAGGAAAACCTTCACAGCACTTTTTAAGGATATTCAACTTTTTAAATGTTTTTGTAAAACATGCGTAGAACGGTCAGAAATGTGTAATATTTTTCTCTTTAAAAACCACCATGTTTATCGTATTGCACAATAATATTATCATTATTTTGAATTTATAAATAATGACTCTCCGACGCCCCTCTCCCTGTTAATTATTGAAGCAAATTTTTGCATTATTATACTAAATAATTGTTGTAAATAGTATTGAACTTGGCTAACACTCTGTTTTGCGAATTGCGGAATTGATTTTTTATAATAACATGTCATGGAAAGCCCGTTTTACATACGCCACAAAGTCCTCATTTCTAATAAATATTTTTTTGGTAAAATTAAAAATTAAAAACTTAAAACTTACAAACATTAACAATTATCTTTATTTTATTGTTTTATACATACATAATAGACCACCCTTCGTTCTTTATTTTGAAAGAGATTCCAAAACCCGATCTCTCCAAGAATATCCTATCTCCATATCAATGAGTACTTTATGTCGAAAAGAGGCATTTCCTAGCGTACTCTCTTCCGCTATCTAAAATAATGCAATCATTTAAGTATACTTGGGAGTTTTTACTTCATGTCTGAATTTTTCTCAGCATATAGAATTTGTAGATTTTTTCAGTGTATTGTGCCTCACGAAAATCGTAATGTTAATTGAATAATCGTTGACTGGTTAGTGGCTGAGTTGGCATCGCGTTTGGGTCTCACCCAGGCGTCGTGAGTTCAATTCCTCGGCTGGCTAAGTCCTCCATTTACGACACAAGCAACATCTTCCGCTTACTGTGATGGTAGTAGGAGATTTTCAAATATTGTCAGGTTATTCGTAACCAGGGAATATTTGTCTTTCATTTAAAAAAATAAACAATACTTTATTCTTCTACTGAAATTGTTTCCCCCTTGCGAGATTAAGTTAATCCACGCATTACAAAATGTACACGAATTACAAAATTATACTTCAGCACATTAATAACCCTATATATCATACAAATAGACTAGAGCGCACTTAAAATACTCGTCTCAATTTTAATTAAGGATTAATGGTTCCTAAGCATACAAAGAAATATGGACAAAGAACGCTAGATTACATGAGGTATTGAATATGTTACCAGCTGAAATTAAAAATTGTATTAAAATAAGACAATTAATAAATATTTTGAAAACTTGGCTAGCTGAAAAAAACTATTTGTATTAGATAATTAGGAAATAGGTATTATTTTACGTCAGATTTATTGTTATTTTAATTCTGATTGTTACTATTTGTATTAGATAATTAGGAAATAGGTATTATTTTACGTCAGATTTATTGTTATTTTAATTCTGATTGTTACGTGTTCAAATGTTGTATGTGTAAAACGGGCTGTTTCGTTTTCTAGCACAGAACTATAGATACTCACTAACATATTACGACAAAATACAAATCAATAAATCAGATTTGACATAGTCTCCGCAGCGCAGTGGTCATCATGTGGTTGTGGAGGGGACATCTGTTCAATTTCCAATCCACCGATTTTTCCAAATTCTTTTTTAATTATTTGAATAATTATTTCGCTTTTAATAATTTTTTTTATGTTAGAATATATATTGTCAATCAATGTTTGTGGCGTTTACTTATACCAAAAAAATATCCATTAGAGGTAATGGGTATATTTGTTTGTGGTTACTATAAGCCAGGTTTCAAACCATTTTATGTTCCTAATGTATTTTGTATATATAAAATGCGATACGGGTGACACTCGACACATTGTAACTATCACTGCTAGTCGAATACACCTCCTGGTGGTTGCTTCTGACACTAAAAATCCCCTCTTCAAAATCGAATTTTTGGAGGGGGAGAAGGCAATATACGAAGCCTTAAGAGGAATGGCTACGCTGCCTTTTTCATACATAACTTAATTTTTGATTTGGGGCCAAAATACCCTTCCAAACTGAATGATATATTTTTTTAATCAAAGGTTTAGTAAATATCTAGTAGTGGTGGGCGAAGCGGCTCGGTTTAGTGAGCCGGATCACTAAACCAGCTCCCTGTAAAGACAATCCACATGAAAACTGGACGAAAAAAGTATCGTATAAGAGCGTCTCAAGGAGGGCCAAGGGAGCGAGGGACAGGGTATGGTGCGGGGGGCCCGAACCGTCGTTCAATCGAGCCGGATCACCGAACCGATACATTACAAAGAGATGATTTAGTGATCCAGCTCACTAAACTGAGCCGCTTCGCCCACCACTGATATCTAGTACGGATGAGAAGTTTTTTTTATATAGAATTAATATACTTTGTTTTGCCACTTTAATTGAAATATAAATATTTCTCTACATGTTTCGATAGCAATGCTATCATCTTCAGGAATAAATGAATACTAAAAAATAATTTCAAGTATAGAAAAATGATAAAAAATTTAAAACATAATTTAAGAATATACAAAATATGAGCATAAACAAAAATGAATTAAAGTAGGTACGTTTTTAAATTTTTTATCATTTTTCTATACTTGAAATTATTTTTTAGTATTCATTTATTCCTGAAGATGATAGCATTGCTATCGAAACATGTAGAGAAATATTTATATATTTTAATTAAAGTGGTAAATACAAAGTATATTTTTAATTTATATAATTAATAATGCCACAAAGTTACCAAATATTTGAAGTTTTTTTTTTTTTTAAATTATGAAGTACGAGGTGTGTTCAAAAGAAAAGGTGAATTTTGAAATTTTGCAGGCTGTGTGCATTCGATTATCGATTTTTAGTTTTTTTTTTATTTTTATGTTGGTACACATATGTTTATCATATGTTAGCATTATCAGCCATTTTGGATTAGTGGTTTGTTTTTGACAACTGGAAAGGTTAGTCACGTTTTGTGTGTTTTTCAATTTTTTACTTTTTATTATTTTAGTAAAAAATGGAAAAACATCGATTTTTTTAAGAAATGCTGATAAGGACATAGAAAGCAAAGCAAATTTAAAATTTCACTTTAATCGGACTGATGATGCCCCAGAAAACGGCTATCAAGTTCCGACCAAAACTAGGAGATTCCTCCATAGGATTAACAATTATTAACAATTTTTTTCTAAAAAGAATCAATTTTTTTTTTGAAGAAATGCTGATTAGGACATAGAAAATAAAGCAAATTTAAAATTTCACTTCAATCGGACTGATGCTGCCTCAGAAAACGAACCTAAATAAAAAATCGAAGAACACCCAAAAACGTGACTAACCTTTCCACTTGTCCGAAAATTCAAAATTCACCTTTTCTTTTGAACACACCTCGTATATGCCATGAAAAAAAAACCATTTTCATAATTTTAGAGGCAACTTAGAAAATTATTTGCAGGTTTACTGCATTTAAAAAAAAAATTATCGTATTTGCTATGTAAATACTATTAAGTAAATAAAAATATAAAAACAAAATATCAAAAAAAAAAGGTTCTTTCGGGTCGATATTTTAAATCATGTACGGCAAATTTGTGTTCCAACGTAAATTGGTCGTTTTTAATTTAATGTAAAGTCCACCATAATGCTTATTTTAATGTTTAAAAAAAATATATTTTATATTTTATTATATTTTCAAACCAGAGGGGGTAAAACTTTTTTTTTGCATTACCGTTAGCCCCCAAATAATTGTTAAAGATGCCTCTAAAATCGCGAAAAATCAATTCCTTTAATGGCCTATATTTCATATTGTAAAACAAAAAAAAATTACTTCTAATCCGTACAAGATATTTACTATACTTTTTGATGAAAAAAGGTCATTAGGTTTAGGTGAGCATTTTGACCTCAAATCCAAAATAAAGTTTTGTATGAAACAGGCCACGTAGCCGTTCCTCTCAAATAGAAAAAAAAAAAACAAAAAAATTAACCTAAGAATTCCATAGAAAAACTTTACTAAGCTAAGTGAATTTATATGCATTATTTTGCATCTCTGCTGAAGTAAACAGTTGTTTCTTGCTGTAATTCCAATCAAAACAAAGTGTTATTTCAATAATCTATAATAATGTTTTATTATCTTCTTTTTTTCTATAACAAAATAACAAATAATGGTATCCTCACTGGGATTTCCCGTGCTGGGAATTTCATTTACAAAATATTAAATTGATGTGCTTGATGAAAAAAATAAAAATAATTGTAAGTTTAAGGTGTTTTAACTGCAGTTGAATGGTTTCGATGTTAATATATTTTCTATTTCAGATCTCCCTATGTAACGTATCCAGTGTATTATTTGATTTTTACATTTATTATGGTTGTTGTGATTTTTAAGGATAGTGGGATTTTGTTGTAGAGTTTAGTACCATTTTTTGTCCAAATGTATATACGTATTAAAAACGAGTCTGAATTGTAAAACTTTACCAATTATGACGCAAGTTTGTTTTATTTTCTTATCCTTTTTATGGGAGTTCACTGCACGCACTTTAGTGAAAACTGTCACTGGGTGCGTGATGCTTCACCCCCTGGCGTGATAATGTGACTGGATACCGTGGACTCCTACATGACCACCCTTTTCAGAAATAGCCTACATTGTATCACCGTGTCAAAGGTGGTAAATATTTTAAATGGCTTGTACACATGTGCATAATACATATTTTGACCTCCAACATGACCGCCCAATTATGACGCAAGTTTGTTTTATTTTCTTATCCTTTTTATGGGAGTTCACTGCACAAATGCACTTTAGTGAAAACTGTCACTGGATGCGTGATGCTTCACCCCCTGACATGATAATGTGACTGAATACCGTGGACTCCTACACGACCACCCCTTTCAGTAATAGCCTACATTGGATCACCGTGTCAAAGGTGGTAAACACTTTGGTAATTTTTTCCAGTTGGGACTCATTTGAAAAACTTGTAATTTTTAAAAAAGAAAAATACTTTCAGATTCATAAAAATAAATAAAAAAATATTTGCATATGCGGTTCTTAGTTTGGGTTTTTTTAAGAAAGAAAAAAGCCAAAGTAAACAACCGATATTTTAAATATCCATTTTATACAGTTGGCACTTTTGAAAAATGTCATTTCATATTAACATTAAAAATGGCGTCAGTTCTTCTTTAATGTTTGCGCGTTTTTATATAAAGGAAGTAAAAAATAAAGGGCATTTTTTTGAACCTCCGCGTATGCAAATTTTTTAATTTATTTTTATGAACCTGAAACTATTTGTCTTTTTCTTAAATTACGTGTTTTTCTACTGAGTTCCAATTGGAAAAAATTACCAACACTTTAAATAGTTTGTAATTAAATGATTATTTATATTTTTAAGACAAACATTCACGGGGCACTAAGAGCCCGATGATATATGAAATCCTCCTACTACCATCATAATAAATGGAAAATGTTAATTGTGCAATTATGGATGACTTAGTCACCAAAGTATTAAATCTCTGACGCTTCAGTGGAAACTCACAGCTTTTGGACCAACCAACTAACCAATCGTGGGACAACTGTTTCAGTAAACTTTCTGGAGGATTTCTAAATGAATCGATTACATGTTAATCGATACATAAATTTTAAATAAAAAAAGACAGACAACTGGCAAATGATAACAAAATAAGAGTTTTAGTCCATTACTGTGCAAAAATATGAACTTTGTCAGAACAGGAGTGCAACATACAAACACCATAATTTTCCTAAACTTTCTAGAGGGTTTCTAAATGAATTGACTAAATGTTAATCAATACATAAATTTTAAATAAAAAAAGACAGACAACTGGCAAATGATAACAAAATAAGAGTTTTAATCCATTACTGTGCAAAAATATGAACTTTGTCAGAACAGGAGTGCAACATACAAACACCATAATTTTCCTAAACTTTCTAGAGGGTTTCTAAATGAATTGACTAAATGTTAACCAATACATAAATTTTAAATAAAAAAGACAGACAACTGACAAATGATAAACAAAACAAGAGTTTTAGTCCATTACTGCGCAAAAATATGAACGGTGTCACTACAGGAGTGCAACATACAAACACCATAATTTTCCTAAACTTTCTAGAGGGTTTCTAAATGTTAATTTAACAATACATAAAATTTAAATGTAGATAGTAATCTATAAAGCGATATAAAACCCACAACTGATGAACAAATCAAGAATTTTACTGCATTACTATACAAAAATATAACCCAAAAGCAGGTTTACAGAGTGATGGATACTACCAGTACCACCATTTAGAACCGAAACGTTGCTTGAAATGGCTTTAGTCATGTTTGGTGACCAGATCTGATTAGTCAGGTACTTCCGAACTATCCCCCTCCCTTCAGCCGCACAACATATCGCAATTGAGAATGCTATCCATAGTCCCACTGGTTCCTGACAGTTGGGAATCTTGCGCGGTATTCACATTAAAAATAAAGCAAATTTTGATATGTTTAATAATGAACTTACCGCCTTATTGTTTTCACAGGATTATCACACAAGTAAACAACAAACTAGAAACTGATTGCGCTCGCAAATATATTTTCAAACGAGAATTATTCACTTCACGGCGAGGCTGCCATAATTCAATTAAAACGTAAAATGGACACAAGCCGCCGTGTGGGAAGGAACGTGGGAAGCTTTATTATTATTAGCCGAAGGTAAAACTGGCATAGCCAATGTAGCCATTCTGCTGCGGCTATGCGCGCGCTGCAACCACCTTAGAATTACAATACTCCATCTATTTATAACTCAAAGATTGTAATCTCACGCGAATTGTAACGTTCAAACGTACGGCATTGATCCTGTGATGGTGAAAACCGCTCGGCATTTGGGATAACGCCGGTTTCGAAGCGGTGTAAATAGAAATCTAACTGCTTTTTGATAGATGACGTTTGTTTGATGGCCATTTATTTAAAAATGACATCGGGCGGCGTTGCCAGGTCAAAAAATAGAAACTCCCTCGCAAATATATAAATAATCCCCAGAAATGAAACTAACTCCCTAAGAAAAGCGACTAAAATCCCTAGAATTCCCTCTAAAGCATAAAAATGAATTATATAAATTAAAAATATACTTTGTATTTACCACTTTAATTAAAATATATAAATATTTCTCTACATGTTTCGATAGCAATGCTATCATCTTCAGGAATAAATGAATACTAAAAAATAATTTCAAGTATAGAAAAATGATAAGAAATTTAAAACAATAATTTAAGAATATACAAAATATGAGCATAAACAAAAATGAATTAAAGTAGGTACGTAACAGATTAAAAATGTTAATGACAAAATAATTATAAAACATTGAATAATACATTTAAATTAGAAATATAAATAAAAATTATCATTATTAATATTAATATGAAAATAAATTTAAGAGATAGCTATTTTTTAAAAATATTTGATTATTTATTAAATTTAATTCGCTATTAACACTTTTTCTTATTTCTAAAATAAATAAATAAACTATAATATAATATTGCAATAAATAATGGTTATAGTACTAAATTAATAAACAATATGTTAAACAAAAAGCTTAGAAAAAACATTATTAAATCTTATGTATATCCACAAATAACTGATGTTAATAAACAATGGAGAAAAATATTATTTTTAAATAACAATACCGCAAATTTAATAATTAAAAACTTGCCAAATACTATCCAACCAGCTTTTTATACCAATAATAAATTAAAAAAATACATTTTAAATAACAAAGATAAAGATAATATTTTGAATAAATCAGGAGTATATAAATTGATTTGTAATGATTGTAACTATTTTTACATCGGAAAGACTTGTAGAAATTTCAGTATTAGGGTTAAGGAACACCTAAGATGTTTAAATAATAACAACTATTCTGAATTTACTAATCATATTTTAGAAACCAATCATTCGTTTGATATAAATAAAGGTTTAAAAGTTTTACATACAAATACAACTGGTTTACAATTAGATAAATTTGAAATTTTAGAAATAAGAAAAAGTGTTAATAGCGAATTAAATTTAATAAATAATCAAATATTTTTTTAAAATAGCTATCTCTTAAATTTATTTTCATATTAATATTAATAATGATAATTTTTATTTATATTTCTAATTTAAATGTATTATTCAATGTTTTATAATTATTTTGTCATTAACATTTTTAATCTGTTACGTACCTACTTTAATTCATTTTTGTTTATGCTCATATTTTGTATATTCTTAAATTATGTTTTTAAATTTTTTATCATTTTTCTATACTTGAAATTATTTTTTAGTATTCATTTATTCCTGAAGATGATAGCATTGCTATCGAAACATGTAGAGAAATATTTATATATTTTAATTAAAGTGGTAAATACAAAGTATATTTTTAATTTATATAATTAATAATGCCACAAAGTTACCAAATATTTGAAGAAATTATAAAAATGAATTCCCCAGAAATGTCAAAATATTTAAATTCTCTCGCAAAGACAAAAATCCCTAGATGCGATAAACCAAAAACCCTTATGGCTCCACTACACGTTGGCCGTAGATGGGCCAGCGCTGGCCATTGGTCGGAAAAATGCGACTCCAGAGCCGCATGCGGCTCTTTGGCACAAATATCCAAAAAAAGTTTGCTGACCACTTGTTGGCCACAAAGTTGGCCAAGCTGGGCCGGAACATTTGGCTGGGCTGGCTTGGCGATTTCCGGCGAGCCACTAGACAATGGCGACGTTCAGTTCTATTTTCAACGTGTCTCTGGGTAGACGTACCGCTACGGCAATATATTTGGTTAAAAAACGAGATGATTAGTTTTTATTAGTATATTAGGCAATGACAGTAAAAACAAATGATATGTAAATGTAATTTTATGATATTATATGCTACCTAATATCATAAAATTAATTTCGGATATTCAGGATATGTAATATATTTTTTTTTATAATTTGTTTTATTGTTTTGTTTTTCCTCTCTTCCAATAACTCTATCCCAATAAAAATAGGGACAATAAATGCAGACATATTTATTTAAAAATACTTATTTTAAGTACAATATTCGGAGAACCACAATTTACAAAAATACCTATTTAGCGTTTATTTTTGTATTTGGGATTTCATATACATTCATCAAAGGAATGATTCGATGCATTTTATAGTTTCATCACATGTTCAAACTATTTCAGTTACGTTTAAAAATGTTTCGAAGCTACGTAAATATTACTAACTAGGACGTCGCCTCCAGAGCACGTTCAAGCGAACACTGAACAGTTCGCCGCGTATCGTGTAGTGGGCGCCACCATCACCATCCTTTGATGTGTGTATGAAAAACCGACAACAAGGCCATCCCGCGCCATCGCAAGCGCCAGCACAGGCCAGCATACGCCATCATCCGCCATCACACGCCACTATGCCCTCTACACGATGGGCCATACGTAGTGGGCATAGTCGCGTATGATGGCGCATGATGGGCCATCATCGGCCATCAACGGCCAACGTGTAGTTGCGCCATTACATGACAATACCTCCAGCTCTTGATATTTGATGGCAACATGCTACTCTAGCGCCCTTAGCGGCCCGAGTTGTACTAATTGCGTTTTTAAAGAAGGGCGCCAGCATTGCCGCTTCCACTTTCGCAATCGTTTCGTCACTGACCGATGGCCATCCGGACAGCTGTTCGTCATGGACGTCTGTGCGCCCTTCTTTGAATTTGCCCACTTGCACACCATTTGAACACTCATGTACGTTTCTCCATACACTTCTGTCAGTTGAGAATGAATTTCCATCGCCGAATAGCCTTTGGCACACAAAAAACAAATCACGGAGCGTACTTCACACCTCGCGGGCGATGCGATCGGGAGCTCCATTATTTACATCTGCCAAACCGACACTGAGCGTCGCAGCGAGTTCGGCCGGATAGGGATGTGGAGGGGGAAGACGAAGCTACGACACAGAATTAAAAATAATAATAATTTTACGGACAACCGTCGTATATATTTTTTTATATGAATACCACACAAGAGTCCCAACTGCTCCCAACTGTCTGGAGCCAGTGAGACTATGGCATTCCCAATTGGGGAATGTTGTGAGGCTGAAGGTATTGGGGAGGGGAAGGAGAAGGGGAATAGGAAGGTGGGGGGATACCTGGCTATTTAGATCTGGTCACCAAACACGGCTAAAGGCCATTTCAAGCAACGTTTGAATTCTGTATGGTGATCTTTCACCAGGGCGATACTGAGAGTATCTTCCAATCTGGAAAGTGCGCAAATATACTCTATATTATTTTTAAATGAATTAATTGTGAAACAGCACAAATTAATTAAATAAAATTTACTTGCGCATGCCAGGATTTGAACCCGCGACCTTCGGATTCGTAGTCGAGAGCCTTACCCCTCGACCATGGAGGCCTTCGTAATATATCATTATAGAAAGTTTGCTTATGTATCCGTAATAATAATAATTTATTTAACTGTTATCTTATTTTGTCTGCTATTTCTAATAGCATTGCAGCCCCTACAGTCAGAACCTTTTAAAGGGCACATTGTGATAAACAACATTAGTTGATATGTTTACTTTTTTTTTTCTTTTTTTTTTTAATTCAAATAATAAACAAAACAATAATGCGCAAACTCGCTAATATTTCGGAAAAAATCATATTAATTTGTTAGAATCTGAATCAAAGCGTTTTTTGAAATAGATTTAGCCCTGTTTGGTAATCAAATCTCAACCTCATGGAATGATATAACTTATTTATACCAAACAACTACTGCCAGGTGTGGCATCGCGATTTTCAATCCATACCAAATGGCAGAACAGACGTGTTGGCTCAGCACATCATGACACGGGATGTAGTGCTGCTAAATAACAACTCTATTGATATCTTCTACATAAACCTACGTAATATGCAAGCAACTTATTAGCCATAAATTTATTTTTACATATGGTATCCCTACAAACAAAAGATAATCGACCGACGTTCTGTTATCCACAGAACTGACGATTCATTCGTCTTCCTGCCTTTCACTGAATCGGTCGTGTAGTAGAACATACTAGTGTTTTGCTAATTTGCATTTGCATCACTTCTAGCTTTTGAATTAACCTTCTGAATTTGTACGCGTCGAGAAATATATTTATCAAATGGTCACACTTCTTTTCTTTATATCTCCGCGACAACCTTTAACGAGAGACACTTGGTAAGTATTAATACACAATACACAACATACCGTCAACCATTAATACCGTTAAACCTTGATGGTGTAATATGCAAGCACTGAACAACCATAAATTCATTTGAATTATATTCTTTTTAAATATGCCATCACTACAAGATAAAAGACGATCGGCGTACACTCTATTGTTTTAAAAACAAAGCAGCATTCGCTTTCCTGCCTCCCGCCGAGTCGGACGCATCGTTAGTACATCGTAGTGGCATCTACATAGCTTCTCACTCCTTTGCATTTAACCTTCTGAATTATAAGTTGTACGCGTTGAAAAATACATTTATTTAATGGTGACCCTTCTTTTCTTTTAATCTCCGCGACAACCTTTAACGTGAGACACTTGGTAAGTATACACACACATACACCAACCTCCATTAAATGAGTAACCAAGTCCCTTTACAATCCGTTAAAATGGTTTCAAGAGAAGTGCAAATATGTCTATTAATAAGGAACTCCAGTTCATTTTTTTTGTTTATCTATAATGACGTTCAAATTTGAATACCAGTATATTTAGTTTTTTTTTCCTAAAGTTAGTTTTCATTGTGTAGTTGTGCAAAAATTCCCAATTCGTGCAAAGTCCTTTTGCACAAATTATAAACTCCGGCGAATTCTCTGCGGGCCTTATCCGTGGTCAATGCGAGGGTCTGGGTTACTACCACCATGATACTACCACCATGGTTACTACCACCCACTGAACGGGGGGGGGGTTCCAGGGTCAGCGGTGGTCAGAAATGATGGAGAAGGCAAGTCGGTAGAAGCAGAGCGAGGCGTGACAGTCGAGGTAGAGAAGTGTTGTCGAGGCGAGAGTTGATGGCTGACTGACAAGTAGCCGTTTTTGGGGTCTATTTGTACCCCCAGCCAGGCACTAACCCGAGCGCTCTGGTTAAGATTTCGCAGTGCTATCGGTACATTTCTGTGCCCGTAACGGGTAAAGCAGTGACGGGACACTCCCCGCCACCTGTACAATATATTTCATAATTTGCGCAAAAATAAAATGACAGGGTAACGAGTCTTTTGGATAGCGATGCCGGGCCAGTTGCGAACATCGAACATTTATTTTCCGCTTGGTCCCGTTCCCTTACAAGTGCCGACAATATAATTAAATTAATCAATTAAAACTATCGCCGCGCCTAACGAAACGTTGCTTGAAATGGCTTTTGCCTTGTTTGGTGACCAGATGTAAATAGTCAGATACTTCCCCACCTCCCTCTACTCCATCTCTTTCCCCTCCCCATACCCTTCAGACTTTACAACATCGCCCAATTGGGGATGCCATAGTCTCACTGGCACCAGTTGGGATTCTTGAGCTGTATTCTAATAAAAAGGGAAAGGGAGGGGAATGATATAGTGAATATATATACATTAGAAACAAAAAATATAATTGTACAGAAGTAGGACAGATGTTAACATGCATTAAGACACACATTATTGTGTACATACAAGTGTGAGAAAAATGTTTAAAGAAAAATAATTAAACTGTATACTTATGCAAACAAAAAATAATAATAGAGATTGATGTAAATGTGATTTAAAAAAAAATTGGTACCATTTTTTTAATATAAATACATAAAGAATATTTACTAGTACAGATATAATAGCTAATTACAAAAAAGTATTAATTTATTTTACAAAAAATGCCCAACTCAATAAAGAAAAATTTCTCGTGTGATATAGATGATAGTGGGTAGGTAATGCACTAAAGTTGATATAGCCTTTTGTAATCACCTAAAATAATTGACCGAATTCACCGAAATATTTAGCTTTAAAATGTGCATTTTAAATAATAGGAATTCCCAGATTAGACCGGCCATAAAATAAATTTAGTACAAAGGCTAGCCGAACCTATTGTTAGAAAAATCGTAACTAAAATAATATAATCTTAACTGCTATTTTGGGACGGCAATAAACACCTCAAAGGAATTGAGCCGACCGACGGAACAAAGGCCGCTGAACAATGCGGGTTAAAAGATAATACCTACAGGTAGACAGGTAGACAGAAGGACAGTGGGCTCTAGGAGACAGTCGATTGCCAGAGTCCGCCCAGGACGGAGAGTCGAGTGAAAGCTTCCACCGAGGAAGCACAAGTCGCGTGCAGTCTTCCACCGAGGAAGCACGAGTCGTTGCAAGAGTCCGCCCAGGACGGAGAGTCGGTTGCAGTAGTCCGCCCAGGACACACAGCCAAGTGAAACCTTCCGCCCAGGAAGGTTCCTATTCTCGCTCCTTGGAGAGGCCGCCCAGGTCCTCTGACGACGAGGGAATTCTACGCTTCCATCCCAGAAGGAAGTAACTGATCTTCGCCCTTCGGAGATCAACATCGGAGACCGCCCATGCCTCTGATTATCGCCGCGTTGCACCTACTCCCGATCCGGAGGTACACGAATACGTAGTGCGAACGCGAGGACTCTACATACAACGCAGCCACTGGACCCTGGACAGCCATCACCAAAAAGGGAAGTGCCTCTGACTTTAATGATAATTCCTCCCACAATGTCAGCCAGTGAACCTCTAATTTTAACTACAAAGACTTTAACAGTAGAATTAAGTAATTGCCTAAGCCAGTGAACCTCTAATTTTAAGTTCAAAGACTTTAACAGTAGAATTAAGTAATTGCCTAAGCCAGTGAACCTCTAATTTTAAGTTCAAGGACTTTAATAGTAGAATTAAGTAATTGCGTATCTAGTTTTATTGAATTGTCTAATTAAGTTTTACTCTAGTTTTAAGACTAACCCCACGACTATCAAAATAAATTACTTGTAACTACCTAAAATCGCCTTTCTATTCCTCCCTTTTTGCGTTATTCCTAGAAATATACCTACTGCCCGACGCACCGGCATATCAAAGTTATGCATGCAACATACTCATCACAAATTATCAGGTGAGATAATTTATTTATTTATTAATAAATTATCTTGGTCAATAGCGATCATTTGTTATCCTAACCTACGTCACGAGTTTATGAGCGGCCGGACGAGTTTTTTTCCAAAAAAAATGCTTGTGTGGTCAAACTATGTAATGAAAGAACCTTGACCTCTATCCCCTTTCAAGAAGTTTCCGTTGTCTTTGAGCTGTTGTCTATTCCATTCGTCCGATTCGCCGGCAAATTGACGTCTGTTCGGATGCGATTCTACATGATCTTTCACTGATAACGATTAAATTTACATCGCGAAGCGGTTAAATCAAATATTATCGCTTTAAATTCAGTATTCGTCCGCTGTCCATTGCACAAGCTCGTGTTTCTCACAATATTTTAGTTGTCATTCTGCAAAATATCATTAATAATACAGTGTCAATACTGCCGAATGAAATTCGCTCAAATAAAATAACAAATTATCAGATATTCTTGAACTTGCTGGATGAAGACCTTAAATACGCTCTTTATAATATAGTTTTTTAATTTGTATGTAAAATGGGTGAAAATTTCTCGTTTGATGATTTTGTCGAGCACATTTTAATACACTATCGGTGGATTTTTGTGATAGCATTCCTCCTGCCTCTGTCGTTCCTGTACCAAATTTGGGATTTTTTGAGAAATTACGTGATCTTCTGGATGAACAGTGCCCCGAAACAGCACGAGAATAAAGTGAAGAACGTGCAGAAACAGGTAGGATTTCGTTATTTAATTTGTTCAATTATTATTCATAAAAATCACGTTTCTTACGTGCAGTAATTTTGTGAGAATTGGTGCGAGATTATAAATGCAGTCGTCTTCTTTTGACACGCGTTTCGCCCAACAAAAACAATTCCCGATTATTTTATGTAAATGATTAATATTTTTATAATTGTATTCTGGCATTCTTGCCTTACTTATTATGTACTTTTATAAAAAAATGATAATCGGACAATTCGGCAGTGATAAATCGGCACACTTTTGAAAAGTAATATAAAATCATAAAAATGATTAAAAAAAACACGTCGTTCTAGGTTTGGTTAGATTAGGTTTTTAGGCCATTTTTTTTCGTAAAGTGATTATATCACTTTTCAAAAGTGTGCTGATTTATCATGGAACCATATATATATTTTTACACTATCATTCCATTTCACCGGAGGGGTGTAGACTGAGAGAATAGACTGCCACACAACTCTGTTTGGCACACATTCCTTGCTTCATTTACATTCACGTATCGTCTCATACATACTCTTCTGTTATTCAGACTTTTGACATGGTCTGACTTAAATATTTGATTCACTTGGTCTTGCCATGCCTCCCTCAGTCGTCCCCGACTTCTTCTACCATTCACTTTCACGTCATATTCTCCTGGCACTCACTCCTGTCTTAAATATATTTTTTACTATACTAGTATTTTAACCTTCTCATTACCAAAAGGGGTAGTCAAATTAAATTACTCTCTGTGTACTAATTTAAATAAAGTCCTTATAGTATTGCTATTTTTTTCTATTCCTACAAAACCTATAAACACATAATCTACCATTATAAAAAAATATTTTTTTGAATGCATAGGTATCATTCCTTGCCACAAATAATATTTCTTGTGCTCTGGAACCATATCCACAGCTACATGTTTCCGCCATTCTACTGCCACTGTGGTGGGTGATGCGCGCCATCTCACTCACTCGCGTAATTACCAAATTTGTATGAGAGGTAAGGTAATCGGCCGCTGGACCGCCAGCAGGTAGCAAATGTTCTTACACATGGTAAGTCAGTAGATCCCCAATCACCGGGCGAAGGCCACGTTGGTTGATGAATGTAGAGTTTTTAACACATTAAATGTGCAAGCCATAAGAAGAATGTGTAATAAAATTTATGAATAAATGTACAAAATGACATTATAGTGATAAAAAGCTCGGGGTTACTGAGTCACCCCTCATGGCAATGCAAGTTTTGTTTTGCATCTCGGCATGCTGAACATTAATCTCTGTTTATTTTAGTTTAAATTCAATACTTCATTGTGTAAAAGTGTTATGTAACAATACACAGTCTCACTCAGGCAAAAACTCCTTTTTCAATCCACATTCACACTCTTTTGTTTTTTCATTTTAATATATATATTTTGTTTCGTTTCATTGAAGGCCACCCGCTCGTTTATTGGTATATAATTTTATACAGTTACATGTACTTACATAAAAAAATAATAAAGAAAAAAATATGTATTTCTAAACAGCTTTTACTTTGTGGCTTGTCATAATTATAATGTTATAAGTTGTTTACAACCACTTTAATTTAATATAATAATCTCGACCGGTTTCGGAAGTACCCTTCCTCGTCAGGAATATATTAAAACTAAACTACATTGTAGGAATGTAGTTTAGTTTTTATGGAATTGGCAGAAGAATGAAAGTAAACTGAATGCCGTAGAAATGAGATCTCTGAGACGAATGTGTGGTAAAACCATGTATGATTGTGTGAAAAATATTGAAATTTGTAAAGAATGCAAGGCTGATGTAAGCGTAATGAGTAAGATTAAGAAAGGGACGCTTAGATGGTTTGGGCGTGTGGAGCGAATGAACGAAGAAAGGAGTCTAAGAAGAATGTATGACGCGAATGTGAATGGAAGAAGAAGCCGGGGACGTCCGAGGAAGACATGGCACGATCAAATGAATCAAATACTTGAGTTGGGCCATGTCAGAAGTCGGAATAATAGAAGAGAATGTATGAGACGATGTATGAATGTGAATGAAGCAAGAAGTGTATGCCAAAATCGAGTTGTTTGGCAGTCCGTCCTCTCTGCCTACCCCCGCGGAGAAACGGAGTGATGGTTAGTTAGTTTTTAACTACATTGTAAAATAATGATAGATATACTCGTACATGGATATTTAGGTGTTGGAGTGGGAGCCAACCAAAGGGGAAAAACGGTAATTAGGGGTTTTTTTGGAAGAACGATACGATTAACTGGAAAAATATCTAAAAGAGGACTTTATATCCCCCCGAACCCACCGAAAAAAGCTACAACAATAAATTAAAAATAATAAAACAAACGATTCGTAATTTTGTGGCGTCATTATTCATTAAATAATTAAAAATGTACTTTGTTTACACCACTTTTATAAAAATTAATAAATATCTCTACATGTTTCGACAGCAAAGCTGTCACCCTCAGGAATATATAAATACTAACAAAGTACATTTTTAATTACTTAATTAATAATAAAACACCTTACAACTCAATATTTTGATACCCACCACATATTTAATTCCTTTGAACAGGCAATATGTCTAGCTAGGAATTAATATTTACCAGGCAAACACAATGCAACTTCAACTTACATGTACCTCAATTGATGATAAATTACCATGTTTTGCAAATACAAATGTTCCCAATGTAAATTTCATTGTTAATAAATAAATAAATACAATATGGTAGTTTAGTTTTAATGTAGGAGTATTCCTGTCGAGGGAAGGGTACTTCCGAAACCGGTTGAGATTATTATATTAAATTAAAGTGGTTCAAGACAAATTTATATGTTTATATTATAAAATAATATGTAACAATTATTATTTTTATAAACAATAATCTAAAACAGTTGAAATTTTCCTCGAAAGCAAAGACCGAAATGAGCCGGTATTTCATCATCGTTAGCATGCCAGCGAATGTTTCAATATATACTAGTGTTCCATTTTTAATAATTACTGTTTTTATTATATTAATGGAACACTAGTATATATTGATTAACTTGGCGGGTTTGCGATAAGCCGACGTAGCTCAACGGTAGAGCATCTAACCGGACATTAGAAGGGTGCGGGTTCGAGTCCTGCCGGCGACATTTATATTTGCTCGGAAGGTTTTTTCAATTTGGAAGAGTGTTTTAGATTAATAATTATTGTTTATAAAAATAATAATTGTTACCCTTTGCGCTATGCACAAAAATCTTGTCTTAAGTTTTTAAGAACTTTAGTTTATCAATTAAAATAATATGTATTGATATGTTGCATCATAAGTTCTTCTTATGGAGGTTTTTGACGAACCATTTTTTTTTTGTTCTTTTGGAGTGTGTAACCAACCGATTATTGCCTTTATTAGAGTATTTCCGGAATTTAATAGCTTGCATCGGAAGTTGGCCACTTTACGCCTCATTGAAGCATAAAAAAAATTAACTCTACCTGAATTCACTGGCACTGCGAGACCCTAGTATCTGAAATAATTGTCTATAAGCGATGTTTTATTGAACTCTTATGGCATTCCATTGTTCTTGGGCATAGTGGAGCCACAGGTCTTCCGTGTAAAGGTTTGTACAATACGCATTGAATAGTATTCTCTTCACAAGGCTGTTGTATTTGTAGAACCTTCTCACTAGCATACCTGCTCGTATGCTGATTGCCTGCCT
This sequence comes from Halesus radiatus, assembly GCA_022606495.2. Taxonomy (NCBI): domain Eukaryota; kingdom Metazoa; phylum Arthropoda; class Insecta; order Trichoptera; family Limnephilidae; genus Halesus; species Halesus radiatus. Next base: position 83,197 of record JAHDVE020005663.1, read on the forward strand.
TTGACTGTCAATGTCGGGTCCATCCTTGAGATCCACGGTGATGATATGACCTAGGTATTTCACCTTAGTGTTTTGGATGTATGACCGGTGGGCTTTTTTACAGTCAAAGACTATCACTACGGACTTCGTTTCATTATAAATCATATAATATTAAATTTATTTTTTATAACTTATTGAAGTTCGTAAACCTCATTGTAATATTTAATCATTGACCAAGATAATATTAACACATCCCAAAATGAACCACGAATCCGAAAAAACAACAGAAATTAAAAAGATTTCAGTCACATCTGGGACTCGAACCCAGGACCTCTACCTATTCGGGGTAACCGCTTAACCAACTAAGCTAACGAGACCAGTTCAATTTACGCCATTTACACCGATATCATACTTCAAGTTCAAGACTTGTTAATATTATCCTCCATTTTTATAAATCCCATATTATTGGCTGCTATCCTTATGATGATTGCAAAGTTTCATCAAGTCTTGAACTTGAAGTATGATATCGGTGTAAATTGCGTAAATTGAACTGGTCTCATTAGCTTAGTTGGTTAAGCGGTTACCCCAGATAGGTAGAGGTCCTGGGTTCGAGTCCCAGATGCGACTGAAATCTTTTTAATTTCTGTTGTTTTTTCGGATTCGTGGTTCATTTTGGGATGTGTTAATATTATCTTCTTCAATGATTACATATAATATTATATATAAATCATACCGGTTAACCACCTAAGTCCATTTAGAGATGGCGCCAGCAAGACCATGTTGTCGGCATAGCAAATGTAATATATTAATTTATTTTCTATCATTCTCTCCTGTTCAGAATAACATGAATAAGAGTTTAACAAATCAAATCTTTTATACATAAAACAGTAGCCTCTGTTGGTATAATGTCTATAGTCAAATGCTTTTTTATTTAAACTTCAAACAAGGTCACTAAACTCTGAAACTAAACTTGTATTCAATAGATGTTTTCCTTGCACTTTTGCATAATCAGGAAATTGAAAAAAAAAGCATTTATAAATTTTTATAGAAGATGAAAAATACTGTAACAAATTGTAGACACTCTCAGAATCGCCCTGGGGAAAGACCACCCTTCAGAATCCAACATTGCTTTAAATGACTTTATCCGTGTTTAGTGACCGGATTTGAAGGTACTTCGTGAAATTAATAAGAGCATCGGTAATAAAAATTAAAACATTTAAGAGTTTCATTATAAATTTACATATAAATGAAATACGCGTGTTACAAACTTAATGACAAATTAGTTAGATATATACCAAATAGAAAACAACTGAGGCAAGTTTACTGTGCTCTTGTACAATCTTCTCTCGAATATGGTATTATCAGTTGGGGTAGTGCCACAAATACTTGCCTGGAGCCTTTAGCAAAGATCCAGAAACTAATCGTGAAGGTTATTCTTTAAGTTCCATTAAGGACGAGTACTGATTTTATTTTTAAGAAACTAAATGTTCCCAACTTGATCCCAAAAAAAATATCCCGCTGCATCAATTTAAAAAATATCTCGCTGCATCAATTTAAAAAATATCCACATGTTCAAAGAAAGACCAAGCACTAGAGCCTTAAGACAATCACATGGAAAATATTTTATTATTCCAGTTTGTAAAAATGGACAAAGAAGTTTTAAATACAATTCTATAAACAATTCCCTACCTAGTGACATCAGAAATACACACACCAAAAGTTCCTTCAAAAGTAAGATCATTGATCACCTCCAATAAACCTGGCAGCTTCTAAATTCTTTTATGCCTTTAAATTAGTTTACTTTTGAAATATCCTAGCTAAATAACCACCCCTTTAAATTGCCATCTCAACACAGGCGTTTCACACCTAGTGAGATGGGCAATACGTCAGCCCATAACAAATGTTCTTATACATTATATATGTAATAAATAAAAAAATATAAAAATAATATAAATAGATAGTCTGTAAGTGGCTTCACGGCAGTTTAATATTGTCTTCGGAAGACGAAACAGCCGTCAAGCGTAAAAAAATTACCAGAAGAACTTTTTTTTATGAATAAACCATTTTTTAATTGAAAAATTATAATTTAGATTGTGTTCAATTATAAAACACAGCAAAACCGCCTCAACAAGGAATAGAAAGTACAACACAAACAGAAAAAAAAAGCTTTTGCTGTTTTTATTGTTTTTGTTTGTATTCAAAACTGGCAAGAGCCCCCTTTGGCGAATAGTTTGATACCCATATTATAATTTATGATTTTTCGTACTTATTACAGTATAGTACTGGGCCATCGATACGTTTTAATCATTTATTGTGTTGGAACATTCACAGAGTATTAACATGATCGTATTGACAATACTAACATTGGGAAGTGCGAAAGTGCGGAAGTATTGTTAAATTAAAAGTTCACAGGATGTGCAGTCTTTGATTTCGTTAACAGTTATCACTTGGTAGAGATTGTAAATAATAAAAAGAAATAAGGGAAATAGAACATCAAGCATAATATAAGATACAGGAAGAGAAGAAAGGAGAAAGCATGTTATAACATTTCTAATCTTCTTCTTCTTCTATTTATCATCTATCTTCTATCTATCTATTTATATAAAGAAGAATATCCCAGGTGGGCGGTGTGTGTTTGTTTTGTATACAAATCTACAGTTTTATTCCTAGCTTGATGAAATTTTGCACACTACATGAGATTTCGAAAAATCACCCCCATCCCCCTTTCCCACCCTTAAAGCCAAATTTTGATGAAATTTTGAACACTTCACATTCAAAATAAGAGGAAAATTACTGGGTAGGGAGTAGGAGTAGGAGTAGGAGTGGGAGTGGGAGTGGGAGTGGGAGTGGGAGTGGGAGTGGGAGTGGGAGTGGGAGTGGGAGTGGGAGTGGGAGTGGGAGTGGAGGGAGTGGAGAGTGGGAGTGGGAGTGGGAGTGGGAGTGGGAGTGGGAGTGGGAGTCGGAGTAGGTAGGAGTAGGAGTGGCAGTAGGGGTAGGAGTAGGGGCCGGCAACGCCGCCGGGTACTTCAGCTAGTGGAAGATAAGAAAGAGAAGAAAGAAATAAAGTATGTTAAAGTATTTCTAATAACATCACTATTTTCCTTGACGTGATAGAAGATGGCTGATTTGCTTTTTAAAATATGCGAGGCTGTTTATAAAAATGAACATTTCGTATCTGAATGATTCATAAAATTATTTAAATTCTAAAATTAAGTTTAATGAATTTTTGTCATTTCGTAATGTGTTATTTTTAGAATAATAAGGAACTATATATTCATATAGCAACAAACACTGATTCTGAATACATATATAAGTTTTATTGTACAGCGTGTATCAGAACGTACCCAACAAACTTTAACCAGTGATTCCTGAGTTTATTTTGAGTAAAAAATGTAGATGACATTTTGGCACTGATGTCAGAATTAATAGACTTCCCCTAAGTACAACTTTGTTTTTCTACGCCAAAGATAACATCCTGTATATAAACAGAAAAAATTGTTGGCTGAAGCCAAAGGTCACGTGACACTCACTGCGGTAAGCAAATTACAAAACATTTATAAAAAGGTTCAAACTAAATACTTTCTTTTTTATTTTATTTTTATTTAATTTATTCAAAAAAAGATACATAATTAATAATTAAACAAGGTTACAATATTTTTCAATATTTATATAAGATGTACCCCTATAATTAAGCTGAGCTTGTGTGTCAAAACTTTAACAAAATATTCAGTTTTTGTAAACAAGCCGAACCCTTTTACTCAGTTGTTGTTTTACTTAAATTTTAGGCACGCCTAGTTTGCCTCCCGCCCCTCTTATTTTGTTTTCTTCCCCTTGTGAGTTAGAGCATATCTATGTATGTATTAGTTGCTCTGTGCATTTTAATCTCCAGTGACCTTTTTTTCTAAAATCAAAAAAATCTGTAGGTATTGGACAGTTGGGGGGTTGAGCCGTTGCTCGGCTGAGTGACCAGTGACGACATGTGAAAGAATTTTTTGTTTTGGAGACTAAAATCCCATCTACCTTTTTACTCAAAATTAGCCCAGAAATCACTGGTTAAACTTTGTCAGGAACGTGCTGATATCCTGTATATATTTATACGTAGAATTAATAAAACGTAATAAAAACACAATCAAAATCGAAAAATACTTAAAATCCCTGTGATTGGTCGTCGAATTCTGACAGAATTTAGACCACTCCGTAACGGGTCGGTCGGCCGCGTGCATTAAGAATGTGGGTATTGTTGCGCGATGTTGAACTGCGTGGACTCACACACGACTCACCACTGATGTATACAAATGATTTAAAAAGTATTCACGCTTTTTTGAATTCTTGTTATCATTTATTTTGGAAGTTGTTGATTTCATACTGGCCCGTGTGAGAGCAGCTTTACTGTTAAATGACAAAACTATGTATATACTCACTCGTATGAATCACGACTCTATATCATTAAGTATCATGGCACAAACATTTTAAAACATAGGAATTATTGGCAAACTGCTCCAGTGGTTTAAAAGCTACATTGAAAATAGGACCCAACTTACTAAACTCGATGAAGAAAAAAGTGAATCATTAGAAATAAATTATGGAGTTCCACAACGCAGGACGCTGGGTCCAATTCTATTTTTAATCTACATTAATGATCAGGGGCGGCTCGTGACTTTTGAGTGAGCTAGAGTGCCAAGATTGAAAAATACAACGTTATTGATGTTGTTGATGCCGAAAATGATTTTTTTTTCCCAAAAATAATTTTTTTGTATGGAGATTTAGATGGTAGGTGGGGCAGTGTTCCACCTAACTGAAAGTTTTTCAAAACATGTTGATATATTTGTATGAATAAAGTGGTGATTACAGAGTAATTTTTAATTCATGTATTTTGTATTTAGTAATCTGTATATTCCTGATGAGGAAAGCTTCGCTTTCGAAACACGATATATATATATTAATAAAGTGATGATTACAAAGCAATTTTTAATTAATTTATTGTACTCATTTAAACATGCCGTATTGCATGATGAGACTGTATTACGTTATTTCAATAAACGTCAATTTATCGACACTGAAACTGATGATGATTGATTTATTGTTGATAATCCTTGCAACAATGTCATCACAGATGTTGATGTGATAATAAATAATAAGTTTTATCATCAAAATCAAATCCCTTTATAAAACAAGTAGGTATCTACTTACAAATAAGATTAAAAAAACCATGGGGTGACACTCATCTTTTACGTCGGTATTTGCTTATCTGATAAATAGGTAAATATTTAGGCTGCTATACTTATATTTATATATAATGTTAGATATGTATATGTATTATAGATGTCAATCATTGAAATCTGTAATTTTCAAGAGCAAATAAATCATATGGCAATGATGGTAATAATAATAATATTGATGTTGAAGTTTAATCAATTAAAACGGTCTATAAGTAATTAGCAGCATTATTAGTAAAATTTTAAGTGGCAGGTGCAAATTAATTAGGTCATTTTAAAATTCTAATTAGAAAAACGTATGAGATTTTTTTTAAATGAAATATTTGAACACCGGGTTCTTCCGCTAGCCGGGCAACTCATGTGAAGACTGAGATATCGGCAAGTTCTCCTAATACACACTGAGTCGATTTAAGACGATACGTACATAAGTCGATTCGTACTTAAGTGGATTCGTACTTAAGTGGATTCGTACTTAAATGGATTCGTACTTAAGTGGATTCATAATAATTTTTTTTTATTTCTTAAGATATTTGTTATATATGATTAACAACATTGTTTAAATGGTAATAACAGTAGGTATGTAAGTACTAAAAAAAATTTTTTTTATGCAATCTTTTTTTTTTTTTTTTTAATTAATTCCTCCCCAATAGAAAAATTCTCGTGTTTGGAGAGGGAGATTACTATTATGGTTTGTTATACATATAATTAATTTGAATAGTACTATGATGAACGTGATTATGTCAATTCGCACTTCAGTCAATTCGCACCTCAGTCAATTTGTACTTAAGTGGATTCATAGTTATGCCGATTCATCCTCAAATTGATTTGTACTTAAGTCGATTCGTACTTAAGTCGATCCGTACGTAAGTCGATTTGTACTTAAGAGGAACGGCTGCGCTGCCTGTTTCATACATACTTAATTTTGGATTTGAGGCCAAAATACCCATCCAAACTGAATGATATATTTTTTTAATTAAAGGTTTAGTAAATATCTAGTACGTATGAAAAGTATTTTATTTATTTTTGTTTAAAATTATGAAATATCGAGATTCGTAAAGAATGCAAGGCTGATGTAAGCATAATGAGCAAGATTAAGAAAGGGACGCTTAGATGGTTTGGGCATGTAGAGCGAATGATGAAGAAAGGAGTGTAAGGAGAATATATGACGCGAATGTGAATGGAAGAAGAAGCAGGGGATGCCCGAGGAAGACATGGCACGATCAAGTGAATCAAATACTTGAGTCGGGCCATGTCAGAAGTCGGAATAATAGAAGAGAATGTATGAGACGATGTATGAATGTAAATGAAGCAAGAAGTGTATGCCAAGATCGAGTTGTTTGGCGGTCCGTTCTCTCTGCCTACCCCTGCGGAGAAACGGCGTGATGGTTAGTTAGTTAGTTAAAATTATGAAGTATGTGCTATGGAAAATAATCAATTTTCATAATTTTAGAGGCAACTTAAAAAATTTGCCAGTTTAACATTTTTTAAAAAATATATTATATTTGCTATGTAAATAAGATTATGTAAATAAAAATATGAAAACAAAACATTTAAAAAAAACGGTTTTTTCGGGTCGATATTTTTAATTATGTACGGCAAATTTGTGTTCCAATGTAAATTGATCTCTTTTAATTTAACTGAAAGTTCACAAAAATGCTTATTTTAATATTTTATTTTATATTTCATTATATTTTCAAAGCAGACCGGTAAAACTTTTTTTTTAAATCACCGTTAGCCCCCAAATAATTGTTAAAGATGCCTCTAAAATCGCAAAATTCAATTCCTTCTATGACCTATATTTCATAAGGTAAAACAAAAATAAATAAAACACTTCTCATACGTACTAGATATTTACTATTATATATATTATATATATATTATTTATAATTAAACATATATATCATTAGGTTTTCGTGAGTATTTTGACCTCAAATCTAAAATTAAGTTTTGTATGAGACAGGCCGCACAGCCGTTCCTCTTAAGTCGATTCGTACTTAAATCGATTCACATATGCGCCAAATTTTATTTACTTTGGTTTGTACTTGCATTGATTCTTATGCTGAAATGTCCTTGGCAATTTACTGTCACAGCTTTGCAACATTCACTAATTTATTAATTCATTTTAAAACATCCATTACTTATTTGGAATTTATCTCAATCACTCGAAAGGATAACAAAAGTTGATGATTATTATTTATCAATATCGAAATGTTAAATATTCAACAAACTGTCCTGAAGTTTCTTTATCTTTACTACACATACTTCAGTTGTTTTTTATCAAGAAACTTTGAACTTGCGACATGAACACATCTGCGGTGTATTCTAACACTTGACTTTCAGTCCGGAAGTCGTCGTTACTGATTCCAACTTAAATAGATTAAATCTTAGGCACACTTAACCAAAATAAAAATCAATCATTATAATTCTTTCCATGGCATATTATGGTATGCCATAAGGCACTGGGTGGGCTGGCACCATCATACTTGATTGATCTCTGTGTGAGGGACAATCTTACTCAGAGGCAACTCACACCTCTCGTACAAATGCTGCTAAATTTAGGGACAGAGCTTTCAATTTACGGGGTCCACATTGAATGATGTTGAATTTGATTTGAGGCCAGAAAGCAATTTCGAAACCTTCTAGAAAAATCTAAAAACATATCTATTTAAAAGGGACTACATATTTTAACAAAATGTAAAGCGCCTTTGAAGTGATTTTAGTCATCAAACGGCGTTATGGAAAAATTTTGTTCCAGATGTTATCGGTTAATTCCTGTTGAATATTCGCCCTAATTCAAACTATTCCAGAAATATTTTTCTTACTGTGAAATAATAATAAATTGAGAAATAATAGGGAACAATAATATTGCATCTTGTTTTATTTGTTATTTGTTTAAAGCTCTCTATTGCTCAGGATGGAAAAAGTCATGTTGGCCTGGAAATTAAACATTTGAATCCCAGATTTAAGATTTAAGCCCAGTACGCACATTCGTACTTACTCGACGCTTTTACTCGATGTCTAGTAAGTTTCACAGCGTGGACGCTAACTCTAAATAGCTCGATAGAATGGGACCTTTTAATATCTTTCATACTTACTCGCTTCAAGCCATCGAGATGGGCTCTAGAGTGCGTACGTTACATCGAGAAAGTTAGTAATGGCACAGCGCTGAGCCGCGAGGTTGCGCTGTTGTGTTAGTTAAGTGCTCTCAAAATATTCAAAATGGATTTTAGTTGCTACACGAAAAACTTTTTGGAAGCATTCATCAACCTATATTGAGATTCGTTGTAGTCCAACGAAAATAAAAGAAATAAGGCTTATGACCAGTGGTGACCGGTGACCTGTATTTCAGGGGGTGTAATAAAAAAACCGTCGGTAGGTGCCTCTTTTTGTAGATGAAATACATCACCTCAAGCTTTGTGGTGTGTGAAAATCACATTGATGGTGAAAATGTATCCATAATATGGTTCTTAACGGTGAGAGGGACGTCGGAGAGTTATTATTTATTAATTCAAAATAATGATAGTATTATTTTGCCATATGATAAACATGATGTTTTTAAAGAGAAAAATATTAATTTCGTTTTTTTTAATTTACATGGGTTAGCATTTATCAAAAAAAAAATCAGAAATATTACACATTTCTGACCGTTCTACGCATGTTTTACAAAAACATTTAAAAAGTTGAATATTCTTAAAAAATTATATGAAGGTTTTATTTTAACATGCCGATAAGATAAATTTTGAAAAAAGAACAGTGTGTAGTTTAATTTTTTCATAAACACTACTTAACTTTAATTTTTTTTTTTTTTAATGTGTATTACAAAATTTTGGTTAAGTTTATTTACAAAAACGTAACGAGAAAGGATTAAAAAATATTTTTCTCCACTTTAAAAATCATATCCATATATAAGTGAATGTTTTATGACCACAGTCTGCCACCCGACTCTAATTCCACCAATTGCCGGGTACTTAGGTACACGTAACCAAGATCACGAGTTTCTCGTAATATATTGTTACTCTGTCTAAGTGTCAACGCGTTTAGGCGTCTCCCGCGCTTCGGCAATAGTATACAAATACAAAAAACGCTTTTAAGCGTCTCCCGCTCTCTACCAACAGTATGCAAAAGACGTCTTTAAGCGTCTCACGCAAACAATGCGTTAAGAGAATAACAACCACTCTCACCACTGACGTCAGAATTAATAAACTTGCCCTATGTACATTTTGTACCACTGGAGGCAAAGGTTACGTGACACCCATTTTGGCACCAGCTTAGTTCAATGCCGCCCACATTTGTTTTGCGTGACTTTGACTGCGGTAAGCAAATTATAAAACATTTATAAAGGAGTCAAACTAAATATTCAGTTATTGTAAACAAGATAATGAAAATACTGTTAGCATCGCCCTAGTGAAAGACCACCTTACAGAATTGAAACGCTGCTTAAAATGGCTTTAGCTGTCGTGTTTGTTGACCAAATCTGATTAGCTAGGTACTTCCCCATTTTACTCTTACCCATCTACTTCCCTTCCTCAACCTCCAATTGGGGATATCATAGTCCCACTGGCTCTGGACAGTAGGGAGCGGTTTGGACTCTTGTGCGGTCTCTCGTTGTTTGAATTTATTACAATGTATTGAATAACCATTGATGTAATTTGTTTTAGGTGCAAGCATGGCGTGACAGCGGCATGAAGACGCCCATGTGCACGGGGCGGCCGGGCTGGCAGACCATGAGTTTTCGCACCCCACTGTACAAGGCCACACACCATAAGATTTATGTCAACCTGGTGGACGTCCTTGACGTGGACATCAAGAAGATGGTAATTATTGTATATTTATTTTTTACACTAACTCCCTCAGGGCCTATGTCATCTTTGGGGATGCTGTGTGGAGGTTTTTTTTTTAAGGAAAGGAAGGAGAGGAAGTTTCGTGAAGGAAAAAGGTATGAGGGGTGGGCAGGAATCTGGGGGTCAGTGTGTCCAAGAGTGACGGACGTATGTTTCAATCCCTCCCACTGCAGTACAGTGCGATGGGTCCCAGGGATCTCCCTCAATCGGCCTCTCCACGAGTTGGTGGACAGACTCATCGGCCACCAAAATCTGGACAAATCTCACCCCATGAACCCAGACACTTCTGCTATGTCACCAAACGTGGCGAACCACTTGGAGTGACCTATGGCAGAGGTGTTGGTTATTCAATTAATTCCTGGGGTGGTGGTACCCACACCCGTCTCCTAAATTGACCATATAGCTAATTTAGATGTCACTACTGTCGCCGTGCTTCAGGTGTTTGACGGCTGTCAAAATAGTAAATCTTATTGGCCAGTTCAGCATTTAGAAGTATGTAGCTACAATGGTATTCAACTCCTCAGTTATCTGAGTCTTCTTCCCGTCAAGACCGAACATTAGTGGGCTTGAGGTGATTTTTCACTAAAACGGCACTATACAAATCATCCAATTATTATTATTATTTACATGTAAATCCATAAGATCCAATGTATACTCATTACGCTTATTGGTCTCCATTCTATTATTATAATGACTTGATTAATTGTTTGTCTATTCCCCAGACCGTGCGGGTGGAGCCATTGGTAACCATGGGTCAGCTGAGCAGCACCTTGCTGCCCATGGGTCTGTCACTGGCCGTGACGCCCGAGCTGGACGACCTAACCGTGGGCGGGCTCGTCATGGGCACGGGCGTAGAGTCCTCTTCGCACGTGCACGGCCTCTTCCAGCACACGTGCGTGTCCTACGAACTGGTACTGGCCGATGGACAGGTGCTCGTCTGCACCAAGGTAAACTAGCTTCTTACACATAACCTAACCACCGGCCCAATTCCGGTTCTTTTTAAGGATAAGACATTAATCCTTATCCTTAGATAATTTTTGCTTAACTGCAGTTAAAAACTCTATATTATAGTAAGTATTGATTTAAAACATTATTAGTGCGTTATTTTTTACATAATAATGCTATTAAATTAACGAAATTCGGATGTTTGTAAAATACCTATGCCAAAAGCCTGAAATGTCAGATAAAAGTGTTTTAAAATCTGAATATTTTAATATACTCCACGTGTAAAGTAAGTAATGATAAACGACACGTGTTAAGTATGTGTGATGGATCTATAATTTGTTAATAAATCGTGTCAAGAGATGGCAGTAATTATTTGTAAAATTACACATCGCCTTATAACTAACTTTGCCGCTAAATATGAACTCGATTGTTTGTATTTAAAGTATTATTTTTAAGAAGTGATTAATCCTTATTGAATAACAGCCACTGGCTCCATTGTTCTTTCTTTTATTTCAGGATAGTGATCCGGAACTCTTCTACTCCGTGCCCTGGTCACATGGAACTCTTGGATTCCTGACTGCTGTGGAGATCAAAATTATTCCAGCTAAAAGGTAGATAATATCTTTGTTTCATGTTTTTTCATAAAAATTAATTCGACATATCGCCACTCAAGGTGGAGAATAGCACTAGCGTCAACAGCTGTGCAAATAATATCAAGTGTAAAATTTTAATATATGTCAATATTGATGTAAATAATTGTTTAGATTCGTGAGACTGCAGTACCAGCAGGTGAGAGGCGAGGAGGAGATAGCCAAGATGTTCCAGTGGGAGGCGAGCAGGCCCCATCCGGCACTCTTCGTGGAAGGGATCCTCTTCAGCAAGGACGAGGCTGTCATCATGACGGGCAACATGGCCGACAGCCAGGGCCATGACGGAACTGTGAGTGTGTTAGTTGGTTATTGTTTAGACGTGTCACCGAGTTTTAATAATTACTTCAATCGATTTTCCAGTACATAAAATTGGCGCCAAGTTTTATTTTTATTTTTTACCAATTTTGCAAACAAGTATATCAAGATTATCAAATAAATCACATAGCCCAGTTTGGTAGTTCTCATATTATTGTATGGTTTACATTACCCATCTCACTGGATGAAACCTGTTCTGAGGTCGTTGACTGGATTTACAAAAAATATATATTTAATCATTGAAGAAAATAATATTAACGTAACCTAAATGAAACATGAAACCGGAAAAAACAACAGAATATAAAAAGATTTCAGTCGCATCTGGGACTCGAACCCAGGACCTCTGCCTATCCGGGGCAACCGCTTAACCAACTTGGCTAATGAGACCAGTTCAATTTATGTCATCTTCATCGATATCGTATTTCAAATTCAAGATTTGTTAATATTATTCTCCATTTTTAATCCCGTTCAAACAGGAGACGGAAAAAATCATTTATTCAAATATATGAAGCTATTCTGAGGAAACTACTTATGATACATACATACACTTTTTATAAATAAGTAAACACCACTGACATATGACAATGAATAGACTTGCCCTAATGTACCATTTCGACGACTGGAGGCAAAGCTCACATGACACCCATTTTGGCACCAGCCTAGTTCACTGCCATCCACGTATGTTTCGCGTGATCTAAATACTTTTAACAAAATTTTCAGTTTTTGTAAACAAGTTGAATTTTTTTTTTTTTTTTGCTGTTTTACTTAAATTGGCAGCACGCCTAGCTCGCCCCCCTTATTTTGGCTTCTTCCCCTTAGATTTTCGGGCATCTCTATGTATTATTTTCTCTTCGGTAAACACATTTTCTGGTCAGACGGTACTATTAACAAAAATATCATTTTGCAAAAAAACAAGTCGGTAATTACGACATTGCACTCAGCTGGTGCACGGCGCGGCAGACGCTTAGCGATTTGAAATTTGACGCTGTTATTAATCACTTTTTGCTTCTTGCAGTTAAATGAAATTGGTGCTTGGCACAAGCCCTGGTTCTTCTCGTACGTACGCAATGTGAAACCTGGTCACGTGGAGTACATTCCCTTGCGAGATTACTACCACAGGCATACGAGGTCTCTATTTTGGGAACTGCAGGTAAATCTAACCACTAATTCAAAAAAAATATTTTCAGATTTTCCTAGGACTTGCTGAGGGTCTCTTTTTGAAAGGATAGAGTCAACCTGAGTGTTTTGAATATTATTGACTATAAAAAAGAAATCTACTGTTATGAAGCACATAAAACTCTTGAACAGTGAGCTGTGGCATCATGAAATTAGCATAGTTCTTTCTGTATGGAAACAATTCAGCTTTTGTTTAAAATTCTGTAATGCTGTAAATATTTGTACAAATTGAATAAAATAAAAATATAATTTAAAAAATATATATATATATATATATATATGCTGATGATACTATGTGGGAGGGTCTTTAGGAATGAAAGAAGTGAGCCTGTATTTTGAAAAATCCCATGTTCTGGGAATGCCAGCAAATCGAGTTGTAAAAATGACCTGCACTCTTGCTGCAAATGCTGATACAAATTTCGTGCACATGTCTTTCATGTTATCCCTTATGTTGTTATCAGTGTTGAAACCTTATGTATGCTCGATATTATCATTATTATTTACTTATTTTGTCCAGTTTCATCTTTCATTTAGGTTATGTTAATATTATTTTCTTCAATGATTAAATATTACTTATTACTATTTACTTATTATTATTAACTTTTTTTTACCCCTATTATTATTTGCTTATTATTATTTACCTATTTTTATTATTATGTACTATCTACTTATTAATATTTACTTATTATACATGTATTATTATATCATTATTACTATTTACTGTTTATTATTTACTTATTATTTAATTTTTATTATATGCTTATTACTATTTACTAATTATTATTTACTTATTATTATTTAATTTTTATTATATATTTATTTATTTTTATTCATGTATTATTATTTACTTATTACTATTTACTTATTATTATTTACTTATTGTTATTTACTTATTATTATTTACCTTTTATTATTTACTCACTACTTCTTGTTTAGAAAAATAAAAATATGGTCACCTTATGATTGTGGCTAATCGGAGCACAGATACTTTATGATAGTTATATGGGTTACAGAGAAATTATTATTGTTGTAATCTATAAATGTACAGCCCAACATAAAAATTTATTGTAGATTTTATAGTTTGAATAACTTTGGTGTTATTTAAAAAAAAAAAAATTGTTATATATCGTTTCACTAAAATTGTAAAGCCACTCATATCAACACAGGACTGTCCTAGTGAGATGAGTGGCTAAAGTTTTTTTTTTTTTTTTTAAATTTAAGAATAAATAAATAACAGAAAAATTATAATTTTTGCAGGATATCATCCCTTTTGGCAACAGCTTGGTGTTCCGCCTGCTCCTGGGCTGGCTGATGCCCCCGAAGGTCTCATTGCTGAAGATCACGCAGACGGCGGCCGTGAAGAAGCTGTACGAGCGCTCCCACGTAATCCAGGACATGCTGCTGCCGGTGGAGTCACTCCGCCCCGCCCTGCAGACCTTCCACCGGGAGATGGGGGTCAGTCTTCCTAAGTCTGTTTCATTGCCAACTCCCTAGATATCTGGAGGTCCAGCACACAAACGCCTTAAAATTGTCAACATTCAACGGGTAGAAAAGATTTAGTTCCTTATTTATGCCCCTCTACCCACAGTTGACACAGGAAGAAGCAAAAAAATGTTCCCTGGCAATGTTTACAAATGTTACAATATTATATATTATATCAATGTTTCATCTTATTACGCGTGCGGACCGGTGAAAATAGAAGAAACATGTATATGCATATCCGATTAATTCCACATACATATTTGTGCAAGATTAATCCCATGGTTGGCATTTTGGAGCTTGTATCGAATCCTAATACGTCATTCAACTTAATAAAATTAGTTTAACTACAAACAAATGATTATGTATTGTTCATCAGGTGTTCCCAATCTGGCTTTGCCCCTTCAAGCTGCCCGACCTACCCGGCATGGTGCAGCCGGCGGACAAACGAACCGACTCCCAGATGTATGTGGACATCGGAGTCTACGGAGTGCCAAAGGCTAAAGACTATGAAACCGTGAGTGATCGAGTCTTAATCAATTCTTGCTTATTTAAAATTTTTTTAATAATTTTAACTAATCTTCTAGTATTTTGGGTTACCTATCGGTTACGCCGCCGCACCAGAGGTTAAAGGTTCCGACAGACTGGTCCCACGTACGCAACGCATTAAGACATCTGGACAATTGACATTTCATACATCTTCTGTGAAAAAAGATGTTTTAGGAACACACAACGCAATGTACATGATGCATGTATGTTCCTAAAGCATTTTTTTCCATATAAAATGAATGGATTGTAAGTTGTCCAGATGTCTTAATGCGTTGCGTACATTGGACCAATCTGTCGGAATCATAATTCTTGGTTATTTTTAGTCTTTTAAATAATCCTAACTATAAATGAGGAATTTGTTTGTATGTCCAGTGAAAAAATATCCATGAAGTTAGCACAGTTTTTTTTCTATATGAAATGAAAGTAAAAACAGGAAAAGCTTTGCTTATTTCAGCATGCCAGTTTGCATGTATCTTTTGAGGTCACTAGGCTAGCAATGTAATTTCCATCAGGAGCTATGGAGCTTTTTAAAAACTGAAATTTATTGTCATTGCGAGGTTTGCGTCCATATGTCCGTGTGTGTCTTGTTCAAATTTAAACGATTATTATATACTGACACGGGATTTTAAAATCTGAAATGAATAGAAATTTATTGTATTAATAGTATTTTATTATACATAGACATTTATAAATAATATTGAAAAGGTACATATGTATTATAATAGATAATATAAAAGAAACAACATAATTTGACACTTTTATCCAGAGTTAAATAGTTTCCAATAACCTGCTCCACTCAATGAAAAAAACTGTACATGCATCTTATACTGTAGAGTTGATGTACCAAATATATCAACAACATCCAAGTATTTGTTTCCCAGATGTTGAATTCGTCACATAGGAGTATAATATTGCGACGCTGAAGTTGAATTGTCACAATAAAATGGCAGGTACTGTCTTGTACTGAGAGTGTAGGATAGTTTCAGGCTCGCCTCAGTGACAGACCCCCGGAATTGACGTGTTACTTAAAATGGATTCAGCTATTTTTACCAAATAGATGTGAATACCAAAAACTCTCCAACCTTCCTCTTTTTTTCTTTTCCCCCAATTTTTCTTTATTTTTTATGTGACTACTCCACAAGAGTCCTAACTGCTCTCAACCGTCAGGACCAAGTGAGACTATGGCATCCCTAATCAGGGTATGTTGTGAGGCTGAAGGTAGTGGGGAGGGGAAGGAGATGCGGAAGACGAAAGTGTGGAATTACCTGGCTTTTCAGATCAAACATGCTTAAAGCAATTTCAAGCAACGTTTCGATTCTGAATGGTGGTTCTTTACCAGGGCGATACTGAGAGTATCTTCCATTCTGGAATGTGCTGCAAACATGCTATATATTATTTTAAATGAATACTATAGTCATGAAACAATGCAATTCAATTAAATAAAATTTAGTTGCGCAACCTCTGGATTCGTAGTCGAGAGCCTTACCCCTCAACCACGGAGGCCATCAAATATTTATTCTTACTTTGATTTATTTTTTTATCTCCAGGTCAAATCCACACGCAATATCGAAGAGTTTGTCATTAAGAACAAGGGCTACCAGATGCTGTACGCGGATACCTATACAACCCGCGAGGAGTTCCGGTCCATGTTCCATCACGAGCTCTACGACAAGATGCGCAAGAAGCTGGGCTGCCAGAACGCTTTCCCTGAACTTTACGATAAAGTCAGCAAGAGCGCACGAACTTAAATAGAATAGATTACGTATATTATTTTTATTAAATTTTTGTAACTGTTACATTTTTTGCCATCTGTGACGTGCCATGAATGTATTTTTGATTGTTAAACAGATGTTTTTCATTTTTCAAAGATTGTTTTTATAAAAGAATTTTTTTAATGTTGATTTTATATTTTTATCCAGAAAATAGTTGTTATTTTGGCTATATTTGGCTATGTTACTAACACGGTTGTTAGATGATCATTTTTTATTTGGCTATGTTGCAAACATTGATTGTCAGAGATTAGTTTTTTTTTTAAATTTGGCTTTATTTGGCTGTTAACTATGATTGTCAAATAAAAATGTTTTGGTTTTAAATTTGTCCAAGTTTGGGTATGTTGCTAACATGTATCGGTTGTCAGATAATAGTTTTTAATTTGTCCATGTTTAGCTATGTTGCTAACATTGGTTGTTAGATAATCATTTTAAATTCGTGTCTTTGGCTATGTCGCTAACGTTGGTTGTCAGAAAATAAATAGTTTATTGTTATTTTGTCCATTTTTGGCTGTGTCTAGTAGCATTGGTTGTCATTATACAGTAAATTCCATGGGTCGGTAGAGATTTTTTAAAAATATTTGGCAGTTTTGTAAAATTGGTTGCACAAATTGGAACATATTTGTTGCATTGGCATTTCGTTGGCTAATTTCTAATTTCATTTAATGCTGGGTTCCTCACCTTCCCTATTCTATGGTCTATCTCGTAGAACGAACCTTTCTATGATAAACAGGAATTGCAGCGCATTCACAATTGCTCTATTTCAATTAATTTGTATTCGCCGAGCTCAAAGTGACGCAGTGATTCTTCGGAAGAAAAAAGTTTTTTTTTAAAAATCGATATAACCATAGACAACTAGTAATTGCCAGTCTCACAATTCTATTCTATGGTCTATTTTAAATAGAATAGAACGAAAGTTGGGGTCGATTCAACATTGGGCTTCTATTCTATCGGGCATTCTATTGCATAGATAAAGCCTGTTCTCACATATAGATGAGGTGGGAACGTAGCGAAGGAACATGTGACAATGACGCAACGCTACATAATGGTTGGAATATCTTGGAAGGGCTTCACCTGACAAATGAAAAGCAAGGAACGGCGCGGTGCAGCCTGGGACTTCAGCAATATTTGATATTTTCACGCGTATTGGACGCGACGGTATTTGCTATTTTTCAACATAGCTGAATTAGAAAACTTTATCTGTGCTATACCAAAATGGCCTGTACTGTGGGACAAAATCATAATCATCTATTAACGCATCACATTCGCGCAACTTCGTCTACGCAAGACGCAGGGTAACAACGTGAGATAATTTACTAGCGTTGCTAGGAGTTGTGAATTTCAGTTGCCAGAAATATAAAAGATATTAGGTTCCAGAAAACTTTTTAAAAGGTTGTGTTTACATATCCCTAAATAAAATAATTAAATTAAGTTACATTATTGTACTGATTCTGTGATTCCCCGTAATAAGCAATCAAACTCTTCAAATAAAAAGCAATTGTAAAAATGTTTATTTAGTTTATTTTACATTGATAATAAAATATTATGTAAGTGGAATAATAATTCATAATAATATATTTTTATTTGATAGTAATTTTTAAACTAATTATATTAGCCATTTTAAAAAATATTAATTATAAGACATTTTTATAAATTTTTAATCTTGTGTATTGTTAACTAATGCAAATCTTTTTTATACTTTTTTATGAACACAATTAAATATCATGTGTATTTACAAAGTTTTTCTGTATTCTATTTCACCTCTATCCGCATCAAAATAATGTACATTCTTCCTTAAGTTTTTTTCTTAGGGCCCGTCATCGTTGGGGATGCTGTGTGGAGGGTTTTTTAAGGAAATAAAGGAGAGGAAGTTCTCAGAAGGAAAGAAGTATGAGGGGTGGGTATGAATCTCGGGGTCAGTGTGTACAGGAGTGACGGACGTATTAATCCATCTCCCCACTGCAAGGTGGGTCGACAAAGTTTGACTGGAGAGGTCAAAGGGGTCTGTCTCAGCCGGACTCTCCCGATCGGATGTTAGCACTATATTAAATTTTTTTTACTCCAAGCCTTGAATAGATATACTCTAGAAATGTGATATGCACTGATTTGAAAGATAACTGATGTCATCAATTCACCTAAAACTCTTCTACTCCCAGACAGCCAATGAAATTGATATTTAACTGTCGGAACGCCGAGCTCTCGCTTCCTAATATTTTCATAGTGTGCCGAGGGTAAAGTTTTGCGCATGGCCCGCCGTGCAGTACATATACAAAAAAAAAGTTTTTATGTTGCCTATCGGATACGCCAGCGTTCAACGGATACAAATTTTGCGTGTCCGATGGGCATTCTCGGCCCACTAAAAGTTAAAAATGTTTGATCAATTTCAGCAGAAGTAAGGAAAAAATTAGCTTACTTCGGGCACACTGATTCCCCAACAACACGCTTCTATCAGTTTATTTCTTCAGTGGTAAATTCAAAATAAATCATTCATAGATTAAACGTTGGAGGTGCTTAAAAGTTTTTATTTTTATTAAATGTATGAAAATGAAGTCATTGCCCAGTTGGGTGTGATATAGGACTGATATTTCAGTTGTTCTTCGAACTTACTATGACAGATGGATTGAAGAGGTTTTTGAAAGCAACCCAACTGAAAGTGATCCCAGTGGCGAATCAGGAATGAATAACGATGGCGTGAATGATCCCAAAATCAGCATGGATGAAATAAAAAGAGCGATTAATTGTATGAAGAATGGTAAGGCTGTTGGTTTCGACAATATTGCTGCTGAATACTTTAAAGGAGATAGCCGTATAATTCTCACACGGTTATGCAAGCTTTTTAACCAGTGTTTAGAGGAGGGTTACACGCCATTAGATTGGAGGAGGGCTGTGATCATGCCTCTATACAAAGGAAAAGGGTCATGTATGGAATGTGGAAATCACAGGGCTATTAGCCTGCTAAGTTCAGTTGGAAAGCTGTATGGTAGGATATTGATTGAAAGGGTACAAACGAAAACAAAAGATAAAATATGGGATATGCAAGGTGCATTTATGAGCGAATGGGGGTGTATGGATCAGATTTTCTCGTTGCGTATGCTAACAGAGAAGTTTCTGGCAAAAAACAAAAACTCTTCTGTGCCTTTGTAGATCTACAAAAAGCGTACGACCGAGTTGATAGGAAAAAATTATGGAAGGTATTGTCCAAGTATGGAGTGAATACGAATCCATACAGGCAATCGCGTCTCTGTACGAGGAAAGCGTTGCATGTGTTAGGGTAAACGGTGATTTTACGGAGTGGTTTGACATCACAAAAGGTGTTAAGCAAGGCTGCGTAATGTCACCATGGTTATTCAATCTATACATGGATAATTGTATGCAAGAATTGAAAGAGGTAGGCTTGGGCGCGAAAATGAGTAATCTGAAAGTATGTTGCCTGTTGTATGCGGATGATGCGGTGCTGATTGCTAACAGTATGGAAGATTTACAGTCCCTTATATCTAGGATGAATGAAGTATGCATGAAGAACGAGCTAATGATGAATGTAAGTAAGTCTAAAATCATGGTGTTTGAAAGAGAGATTGCGAAAACAGTGTGCAATATAGTTATGAATGACGAATACTTGGAGCAGGTCGATGAGTTTGTATATTTGGGAAGTATGTTTACGAGAGATGGAAAGACTGATAGGGATATTGAAAGAATGGTGAATGCAGGAAACTCCATTAACGGAGGACTGAACGCGGTTGGCGCTAACAAAAAGTTGTCCAAAGAAGCGAAGCTAGAAGTCCACAATGGAGTGCTGATATCAACCCTAATGTATGGCAGTGAGGCATGGAATTGGCAGAAGAAGGATGAAAATAAACTGAATGCCGTAGAAATGAGATCTCTGAGACGAATGTGTGGTAAAACCATATATGATCGTGTGAAAAATATTGAAATTCGCAAAGAATGCAAGGCTGAGCGTAATGAGTAAGATTAAGAAAGGGACGCTTAGATGGTTTGGGCATGTGGAGCGAATGAACGAAGAAAGGCGTGTAAGAAGAATGTATGACGCGAATGTGAATGGAAGAAGAAGCCAGGGACGTCCGAGAAAGACATGGCACGATCATGTGAATCAAATACTTGAGTCGGGCCATGTCAGAAGTCGGAATAATAGAAGAGAATGTATGAGACGATGTATGAATGTGAATGAAGCAAGAAGTGTATGCCAAGATCGAGATAAGCCGACTAATTTCATTACTAAAAATTACTGAAATACCAGGCCATAGTTTCTTTGGACGGGAATGAATAAGACACCCCCACCTTTATATAATACTGCTCTAATGAAATCCCTAGGTTATTTTTTAGCTAGTTTAGTTACCGGACGATTTTCTTCAGCTGGTGCTGATCTATATGGCAATATATTGAGCCGGTGCCGGTGTATGTGAATCACCCTACGTGTATAAAAGAGTAATGACTGGCTTATTTTTTAGTTTCAACAATATTTACGATAGTGACGCTTCTAACTGCACAAATTACTTTCTAGGTATTATAAAATATTTTATTTAGATTTATTAAAGTCGCACCTACAAAATAACTAATACAATAAAAAATTCATCCACTTTTGAAACAACCTACCCCGTTTAATTGCGCAATTGTACCTGGCCAGCGAGGAGCGCTCCGTGCGTCAGCTGATCAGAGGAAAAAAGCATCTTTTGATCTTTGCACATTTAATGTCAGAATTGTTTTCGTCTCTGGATTTCTCCCACTGCGTGAGAAAAAACAATGGTGTAGACAATTTCCAACATTTTTCCTGTAAGTATTTTTAGAACGCAATAACAGCGGCCGGAACGCGCGGCAATCAATAATTTCGCATCACCAATGGACATTTATATTTAGTCTCGCCTGATTCTATATGCGACATTCTCGGGAGGCCGACTTGTCCGACGACACCAAATGTCAGATAGCTGCTTTTAATTGTATATTTTATTAATATTGCACGCGAGTATGTGCGATGTATGCATGTATGTAATGTTGGACTGCGGCAGAGGTCATAGAGCCCATTTTTACAATAAATTATCACTTGAAATACGTGCATAAAAGTTTAACGGATTTTGACAGATTACCAGTTCATTGGCGTGTCGATAGTGACTTTATTCAAAATGCCGTTTTCATTGTGTTTTTTTTTACTGTCAAGATGCCGGCTGGTCAATACGCCTCCGAGAGTTCTATATCCGCATTGACTATCTCGCCGCAGTCGTAATTATATCGTTCAATTACCATCCATATCAAGGTAATAATAATGTGAAGTGACAGCTTTGTGCAAATGTTCAATCCTCTCGATTACATACTGCGTATATTGACGTTCGTTATTGTTTACTGCGGACACTTAATTTACGCAAATAAGCCTTCTTCATAATCTAAATTGTGATTTTTTGACAGTTTTAAATTATGCTTTAAAAAATCTAATTCGATCTGTCATTTTTTTTATACATGTGACACAAATTAATGTCTCGCCACTAAACTATTTGCTCGGTGTTGTGTAAACACTTTAGTTTGGGTCAGAAGATGGCGAATACGTTTTACATTAGTGTGCTAAATATTTGTACATAAATTACTTGGATCGGAATAAAATTATAAGCTTTTTCGGTTTTGTGTAAGATTTGTAATTCACTGCCAAATTATATACGGCTTCACAAAATATGATTAATTGAACAATATTTCACATAATGTACAGTGTGACTGGCACTAGATCAAAAAAATACAATGCACCTAATAGAATACCAATTTACCGGCAAATTTATGCGGACATTATTTAAACTGCACGTTTTTACACAGTGTTTATTATTTATCTATCTGAGCCTGTCAATAATGAGGGAAAAATTGTATTTTACTCATATAACCAATTTGGGTAACCTCAAAAATTCTTGTATAGAAATCTTTATATTAATACTCTAATTTCATCAGCGGAGTTATTTTTGAAATCGTTTGATTTTGACTCGCGTTCTCCCACATTTTGGTCCGCAATATGGTCTATTATGGTGTGAACTGCATTTGTGTAACCAATTATAATTTCAAATCATTTGAATTTGATTGACTTGTTTTAATAACGTTATGTTTCACTAAACCACGTACATACATTGTGTCAAAACATGTTGCGTGATGGGATAGATTGTATTGAAAAGGTCGGGATTGTAAAGCTTCAAATATATCTGCTCCAGTATGACAAACTAATCGAGCGTCTTTCAATATCTAAGAGCGATTTAATAATTGAATATCCGCTGAAAATAGTTAAAGATAACCCCTATTCACCCCAAAACCAAATAATTTTGGTATTTGAAAACATTTATCAAAAAGGAAGCGCATTTTAGCGCAGTCAAAAGATCGCAAGAAGCATTGCTTTTTACCTTTTGTTTTGCAAATTTCCTCCCGGGCATTAAGTCCCACCAACAGAATGAGATTTTTTTATTAAGATCACAAAATTAATACGGTTGAAAATATTTTAGATAGTGACTACCGCAGACTTTATAATTTTAATTAGCTGTCTGAATACTTCACAGATCTTTTAGAGCTAGCATTTAAAAAAAACTGATAATTGACAAAGCTAAATTTCTTCGAAACAAACGGATGCCGTTATTGTAGATGTATGGGTTCGTGATATGTGAAAGTATTCAAGCTACAACAGTAGTTTTGTCACAAACTTCACGCCCAACAATGGCTTTGTATATGGAGCAGCAAGACTAAATGAATATCTACAAGACCAAATTACATGATGAAATTTGGGGTTAATTTTGCGCTGTGTTTGGAACGAAGCGTGCTTTGCTCGAAGCGATCCAACGGAATTCGAAAGAGGGTTGTGTTATGAAATTACTCATAGGTGGGCCGCATTCATCTTGCAAATTTGTATGACGCGCCAAATCTAGTAGTTCTTATATCGATGTCTTATAATTATACCATCCTTATTCGTATTGTAATAAATAGGCTATGTATCACAAGTAATTGTATAAAACTTGTTATTCATTGATTTAGTTGATTAAATTTGGATATTAAGTGTCTTTAAATTCTAGTATTTTTGGATGAGTAAAGTCACAAGTTATAAGTCGGGTAGGTCGAAAGAAATTAATTTTTTCATATTCGTAAAAAGGATCTATTTTGTGGCTTGCTAATACAGGGGTTCAAATCCTTCACTGTAATAATAAAGGCAAAAAAATTGATAATTGAGAAGCAAATTAGAAAATTCCTAAAAATTAATTCTAGTATTTTGAATAAACGAGTAAATTTATTGTATAGTCTTCTTTTAGATATTTTTCCAGTGAATCGCTCGGTTCCTCTTGAAAAACTCCTAATTACCCCTTCCCCTTTGGTTGCCTCCCACTCCATCACCTAAATATTGTATAATTTCTTCAAACGATCGGTATTCAATTTGTGGCTTCATTATTAAAAAATTAATTAAATTACTTTGTATTCACCACTTTATTAATACACACAGATATCAACATGTTTCGAAAGCGATGTTTTCTTTATCAGGAATATATAGAATTCTTTTGAATCACTTCCGAAACACATTGATATCTGTGTATATTATTAATAAAGTGGTGAATACAAAGTAATTTTTTAATTAATTTATGCCTAAATATTCTTTTATGTCTGTCATTATTTTGTATCTATTGCTAGTTTTAATATAGTCCTGATGAAGGATAGGTATTTACATGTTTCGAAAGCGATGCTTTCACCATCAGGAATATATGAATACAAAAATATATGAAACATGTAGATATTTATGCATATTTATAAAGTGGTGAAAACAAAGTATATTTTTCAATTAATTTATTAATAATGACGTCACAAAGTGAATACCAATCGTTTGAAGAAATTATAAATTTATTTGTTTATATTATAATTTTGTTTGGATTTAGGTTATTACTTTTGAAGGTTATTTCGTCCATTTGACCAATAATTATCTCTTAATTTTTCATTAAATACTATGTACATTATCCATTTATCATTAGCCGCCCTCCGTAGCGTATTGGTCTAAGTACACTTAATTCCGTGTTTACACAGTGGATACGTTTTACAGAATACCGTGTAAAAAATACAGAAAAGTGTATATAAAAATGGGAGATAGTCTCCATTGTATAAAAGTCAGTTCGGGATCTCAACTGTTAAAACACATTACTGTTTATTCCTATCCTATTTTCCCTTCATATCCGTGCATTGGGATACGGGAATTCTAAAAACAGATATTACCATTACATATTCTTGATCGTGTTACATCAAAATCGTGTTAAAAAAAAGTAAAAACAGATTTGACTTAAGAGTTTGAATTGGAAAATTGTTGTTACGGAAATTCAGCATTATTGGATGTGCAAATTGGTAATATAATTTCCATTGAAATAAATAGGGGTTTATTGCTCCGATGATTCACCAATAGTCCCTGGTTCGTCAGGAATAGCATAATTGACACGGGCTCGAAAATTCCTCCACTCCGAAAACAAATAATAAATTTATCCAAAACATTTTACTCCAAATTAGAATCGAACTCGAATCCCTCCATCTCCAACCTCGGCTGCTGGACCCCCAGCACCGACCCCCTCCGTCTCCGCCCAAATACCATTTTATACCCTCCATTACCTTAGTGAGCTTAAATATAAGATTGCCATCAGCAAGTGACACTAGCACATAAAACACAATTTATAATTCTTTGAAATAAAAGCCCTACAGTAACAACAGGCAGCCCGCTCACTGGGTAGAGAAGATTATCTCCACATTTATGCACCTCTAACCATAGTTGATACAGGAAGAGGGAGAAATGTTCCCTGGCACCGTACACAAAAATTTTACAATACGATATATATGCAAAATATCACAACAACACTACATATCGTCGGTTTGCAGGAAGAGTGGCGCAACTCTATCTCGTAGAGAAACACTTCTGTACCATTCCTACTCGCTGCTAGAGGGCAGTAGTGTCACTATTCTGATTTGAAGAATATCTCCGATGGTTTCCGGTAATATTGACTCATCAGTAGATAATACGGAACTGCGGAAGTGAACGCACATCGATTTTCAGTGAGAACTCCACGTTTCGTATTGGAACAATGTTTTCATAAACGTTTTTATTAGAATAATATAACACTTTGAGCTGTTGCAGTATTAATCATCCAAAATGTTTACAAAGGACAATGTCCTAAGTCAACACGAAACAAGGGTGTTTTTAACCCTTTTACAATCGTGAGAAATACAATAAACATAATATTATTAGAATTTCAAGTTACATTCGCTTAAAGTTAAACGAAACATGATACGCGCTTACAGATGGCATTATTTAAATACATATTTTAGAAAAAAAAACACTTTTAGCACTTTACCTTTTAGACGCGGGAAGCGCACCCCTGCGCCGCACTATACGTGCCCTGTACACCGGCAGCTCACTCGTGCGCCGCAAAGCTTCTATAGTTTAAAGAGCCCCGCATGTGACAAAAGTAATACATATTTTTGAAGCGTAGAAAAAGGTAATGCTTTTAAATATTGAGATGAATTGTTTGTTGGCAGGTGTACATACAGAATGTGAAATGGAATAAATTGTTATTAAGAGTTTAAAAAGCTCAAGTCCTTTAAAAAATGATTATACATACTGTATATATTAGTTTTACAATATTATATTGTATTTTAATAAGTTTTTTGAGGGACTTGAGCTTTAAACCTACAGTAACAATTTATTCCATCTCTTATTCCATGTGTACACCTGCCAACAAACAATTCATTTCAACATTTAAAAGCATTATACACTAAAAGTGTGTGTGTGTTTTTTTTAGCGCGCATCGTTTACCCTTAAGTTTAAAAGAAAAGTGCATTTTTATTCTGCTATAACCGAGTAAAAATCAATTTTCTCAACAACAACAAAAAATCTAATTGATTTCCTGAGAAACTGACTTTTTTGAGTTGTGTCACTCTTCTTGCAAACCGATGATAACAAAAACAATCACTCTGTAGACATCCAGTTTCTAACATGTAGATGCGAAACTTTAAATAATTCTTATGTTAAGTTACTAATTTTCACATCCAGCATTATTCATTGGGATAATCAAAATTGTTAACCATTTTTTTTTTGTATTACTTGAATTTTTAATATATCTCTTTAATGTGTGTATTTTTCTTCTCCATTCCAGATCGAGACGAAAGTGACCAAAATCATCTTACGCAACATCAATAATCTCCATAATATAAGAATTTAAATTTACTTAGAAACTAAAGAAAAAGGAAAATCATATCCACCATTATACATATTATTATTTAAAAATATTATTTTTTAATCATTAGGAAATATGTGATTTAGTTAAAAACTGATTAATTAATTCATAATATTCTTTTTATCACGACAAAAAAATATTTTAGCCAAATCTTCACCACAAGACTGAGTTTTTTTTTCTTTTTCAAACTGTGTTTAATGTTATTTTTGTTCAGTAACTAATTTATACCCCCCTAAAAATCGTACACAAAAAAAATTATGAACTATCTCTGACACGTTTTTATTTTATTAATTTTTATTAAAAATTTACTTAACCGCTTACTCTTAAATATAATTTATTATACTTTAACTAGTGTAGTTAATTAAGTTAATTTTTTGAGGAATATTAAACGTAACGAATTCGTAATCAAATGGAGCCCGCATGCTCAATATTGATTCAAAGTATATTCAAAAAGAGTAAATTGCCGTGCGTGTCTGTGTTCAAGGAGAATTATTGTTATTGAACATCTTTATTTGATTAATTCATCTCATTAACTTCATTAAATCACATTAATTTCACTTCATTAAATTCATTCACTTCAGTAATTGCTCGGTTCACTAATTTTAACCCTTTAAAATCATTTCGTCCTAACATCCTTATTTTAAAGAACACTTTTATTTTTGTATAAAACTTGTCGAAATTTTTTTTTTTACATAAATTTGTTCGACCTCAATTTTTTTACATTAAAAATTGACAAAATTAATTTCGCTTTTAAATTCACATTCAAATGGAGAACGTCCCTTCCAATATGTCGGTAAGAAACAGCAAATCAAGGAAGGACAACTTGATCACGCGCAAGAACGACAAGAGCCCCGAGAAAGCGGTGAGACCTGGCGCCAAGAAGGATGTGGCGGCAAAGGTGGTTACTTCCGGAACCAGAAAGCTCCAGGACTCTCAAGATGAAGAGGGCCTGGGCTCCATGGAGAGACTGGACAGACCCAAGAAGATTGCGATGGGACAAACCAAGTTCGGACTCAATAAGCCGATGAATTATTCAAAAACCAGAAATCTGCAGTTGCCATCAGCGCGATTTACACATCAGGTAATATATCTGCGGTCTTTTGGAAAAGGGAGATGAGTCGGTAAAAATGCGATAAGGAGTTAAATATGAAAAAGAATCCTAATATTTCTTTTTTCTACATGAGAAAAAGAGACGAGTCCGCTATAAAAATGATGGTCCGAGATATTACCTATAGACATACAGAGATGAGACACATTTTTTTAAAATTAACACGCACCTAGATATGATTTAATTTGTCTCTGTTTGTTGAAACAGTTCTTTTTAAATATTGACACGGAACAGACAATTTCAATGTTCGAGAAAAGCAACACTGAGTGCTTGATAAAATATTCTTCATTACAATTTTCAGATCTCACAAAAATATAATGCAAAATCGGCTCCCCTTTATAGTTGACTAATATTGACTCGTCTCCCTTTTCCAAAACACTACAGATATTATATCAATGGAAATTTCTACATCAATTTTTTTTTATATATGATGAGTATAGTTCTGAAAATTTCGTGTTTGCAATAATGCGAATTTTTACGAGCAATTCATAATTTTTCGTGTAAAATGCTAATTTTGCCATTTTCATGCGAGATTCGCAGTTTTCGGGTAAATGATGGCGAATGTTCATATTGTTCACGCCATATTCTAGTATTTTTATCTTTATTCAGGTTCACTCCTTCCTATCCAACTAAAAAACCCTTCACACAGCATCCCCAAAGATGACATAGGCCTTCAGGGAAATTATTTCCCCCAGGTCCTTCTGTGTGGAGAAACTGTAAAAAAAAAACCTGTCATTCTTTTTTCGATCACTTTTGTTGCAAATTACCACCGTTTTTGTTGTAAAATACCCCTATTTTCCCAAAAAAACGCGAATTTCTCAAAAAATAAGGCAAATTTCACCAAAAATAATGCGAATTTTTCAGGTCCCCTAATGATGAATGACTAATGTTTTACTTTAAAAACCTATCCAGTGATAAACTATTACTATTGACTCAAAAGTATTCAGGGGTGGACCCAGGTCCCACACATTTTTGCCCATTATACCTTTCACAGCAAAAATGGTCATTTAAAAATCCAGTAATTCAAATTATATGTTGATTTTAGTTGCCTCCAGTAAACCACCATGTCGTTCCACATCACAACCAGCACCATCTGTTGGATCACCATAAAGATAAGACCATCCATGGCAAGGAGAAATTCAAGGTTCGATTCTCTGCTAATTCAACCTCACTCATTATTAATCTAATACTATTCACAAGTTCCAGCTGCCCGGAGCCAGTGAAACTGTGTGATCCCCATTTGTGCAATGTGAGGCGGACACTGACTAAGGAAACTTTCTCTCAATTTTCTCTATCCCCGCCACATAGCAAATAATACATAGAGATGTCCTAACACACAATGGGAAGAAATCGAAATAAGAGGGGCCAGGTAGGCGTGTCGCTAATTTAAATAAAACGGCAAATAAGTAAAAAGGTTTCTCTTGTTTACTAAACTGAATATTTTTTAAAGTATTTAGTTTGTGATTCTTTTATAAATGTTTTATAATTTGCTTACCGCAGTCAAAATCACGCGAATGTTGTGTTGGAGTTTTATTGTTTAAGTGTGGATTCATGTAACTATCATAGGGTCTGAGATCATAAAAAGAATTAAAGATATTGGATAGTTAAACTGAATGATAAGGTAATGGACGGTCTAAGGATTGACGAAACATGGGACCACATAAAAGTGAGCCTCTGTGAATCTGCTAGAGAGGTATGTGGAATAAGTACGCAAGGTAGGAAGAAAGGTGATGCATGGTGGGATGATGAGATTAAAGCACTGATCTCAGAGAAGAAGAAAGCATGGTTATGTCTGATAGCGACTGGCAGTGCTTCTAGCGAAGAGAGGGATAGAGCGAAAGAAGTTTACAAGGGATGCAAGAAAAGAGTACGTGATGGAGTGAAAGAACGAAAGAAACGCCCGGAAGAGGAAGAGGGGATCAAAATGACAAACCACTTCCAAGAAAACGTTAAACTGTTTTGGAAGGAGATCAAAAGGTCCCGGAATGGTCCAGAAAGCGGATGTGTGAAAGTGATAAAATCGAAAGATGGAAAAATGTTGACGAATGAAAAAGAAATAAAAGAGAGATGGATGAAATACTTTGAAGAGGTCTTCGAAAGCAACCCGAGTGATAGTGATTCCAGTGGCGAGTCAGGTATCAATGACGACGGGATGAATGTTCCCAAAATCAGCATGGATGAAATTAAAAGATCAATTAAATGTATGAAGTATGGTAAGGCTGTTGATTTCGACAATATTGCTACTGAATACTTTAAAGGAGATATAATTCTCACATGGTTATGCAAACTTTTTAACCAGTGTTTAGAGGAGGGTTACACCCCATTAGATTGACGAAGGGCTGTGATCATGCCTCTATACAAAGGGAAAGGGTCACGCATGGAATGTGGAAATCACAGGGCTATTAGCCTGCTAAGTTCAGTTGGAAAGCTGTATGGTAGGATATTGATTGAAAGGGTACAAATGAAAACGAAGGATAAAATATGGGATGTGCAAGGTGCCTTTATGAGTGGAAGGGGGTGCATGGATCAGATTTTCTCGTTGCGTATGCTCACAGAGAAGTTTCTGGCAAAAAACCAGAAACTTTTCTATGCTTTTGTAGATCTGTAAAAAGCTTACGACCGAGTTGATAGAAAAAAGTTATGGAAGGTGTTGTCCGAGTATGGTATGAATACAAATCTTATACAGGCAATCGCATCTCTGTACGAGGGAAGCGTTGCATGTGTTAGGGCAAACGGTGATTTTACGGGGTGGTTTGACATCACAAAAGGTGTTAAGCAAGGCTGCGTAATGTCACCGTGGTTATTCAATCTATACATGGATAATTGTATGCAAGGATTGAAAGAGGTGGGCTTGGGCACGAAAATGAGTAATCTGCAAGTATGTTGCCTGTTGTATTCTGGTGATGCATTGCTGATTGCTAACAGTATGGAAGATTTACAGTTCCTCGTATCTAGAATGAACGAAGTATGTATGAAGAATGAGCTAATGATGAATCTAAGTAAGTCTAAAGTCATGGTGTTTGAAAGAGAGAGTACGAAAACAGTATGCAATATAGTTGTGAATGATGAATACTTGGAGTAGGTCAATGAGTTTGTGTATTTGGGAAGTATGTTTACTAGAGATGGAAAGACAGATTAACGGAGGACTGAACGCGGTTGGCGCAAACAAAAAAGTTGTCCAAGTCCACAATGGAGTGCTGATACCAACCTTGATGTATGGCAGTGAGGCATGGAACTGGCAGAGGAAGGATGAAAGTAGACTGAATGCTGTAGAAATGAGATCTCTGAGACGAATGTGTGGTAAAACCATGTATGATCGTGCGAAAAATGTTAAGATTCGTAAAGAATGCAAGGCTGATGTAAGCGTAGTGAGCAAGATCAAGAAAGGGATGCTTAGATGGTTTGGGCATGTAGAGTGAATGAACGGAGAGAGGAGTGTAAGGAGAACATATGACGCGAATGTGAATGGAAGAAGAAGCCGGGGACGTCCGAGGAAGACATGGCACTGTCAAGTGAATCAAATACTTGAGTCGGGCCATGTCAGAAGTCGGAATAACAGAAGAGAATGTATGAGACGCTGTATGAAAGTGAATGAAGCAAGAAGTGTATGCCAAGATCGAGTTGTTTGGCAGCCCATCCTCTCTGCCTACCCTTGCGGAGAAACGGTGTGATAGTTAGTTAGTTAGTAAGTAAGTATAGTTCATTTCTTGTGCTACAGGGAAAAGATTTTTTGTCGTACTGAAAAATTACATTGTCAGAAAAAAATACTCTACGGCTATCAGAGTAACATTTGTTACGCTAAGATGGCTATTGGAATATTCAACTGTCCAATTAAAGGTACACAGACTGACCCTAAACAAAATTAATTTCAATAATTTTTCATATCTAAAAGATTACTTTATAATTTCGTAAAACTACGTTTGCAAGTTACGAGTGAAGTAATGTCAGTTAAAACGTCAAAAGTCAAAGGAGTTCCAGTGTTGCTATGTTGAAAATAAAATCAGTGCTGAGTTTTATGAAAATAAATAAAGAAAATCACATCACATCACAAAAGAAAGTGACATCACGAGCTAAAAATTCGGATTTGTTTATTTTATTATAAAAATACTGTAAGTTTAAAAATTTTTTTTAGTACCGATTTCGTAATCTTAGCAAGAGCGATCGAAAAAAAAGGTTAATTTTGTATATCCAGTAATTCACTTGTAATATGCATAAATGACACGGTTATTTGGAAATTTGAAGTAGCAAGTAATCCCAACCAACATCGGCTAAAGCCAGCAGCTTAGCAATTCTTAGCGAAAACTTACCACGTTAATATCGATTAATTCGCCCTTTTTCCTACTGGCTTATCCTGATTAAAAACTCTGCACGCCACTGGTGTCACGTGACCTTTGTCGCCAGCCGTCGAAATGGTACATTAAGGCAAGTCTATTAATTCTGATGTCAGTGATCCTTGCCCAATTTTTGTTCTTTTCGTCTCACAATATTCTCAATTGGTTGCCATAGTCTCATTGGATCCGAGCAGTCGTGATTGTTGTGTGGCCATCACATTCTGTGGCCAAAAATACTATGCCAAGGTGTGTGGTGCTGTACTCTCTCTGTCTACCCACGTAAGGATGCAGAAAAGTGGTATGTATTTGTATGTATGTATGCTGAAATTTTGGTATATAACCTCCTACATATTATTAATAATCACAGACCTGAAAATATTTCGTTTTGCGATAATGCGAATTTTTACTCGACATTTGTCATTTTTACGTGAAAAATATGAATTTCGCCATTTTCGAGCATATAACGTGAGATTCGCAGTTTTCAGGTAAATCACACTGAATTTTCGTATTTTTTCACATATATACTGTTATTTTGAAATAAGTATTTCTGTACATTCTAAATATTTCTTTGTTTATGGTTTTGACAATCTTGATTAGCCATAAAATGACACGCAGCAAACTTCATGTTGAAAACACCGGGTACTGTTATTCTTTTTACGAATTAAAAAAAAAATAACAAAATAATAATTTATAAATTTTAACAGAATTAATTGAGGATGATTATGATAGTTCTTAGAAGTCAAAGTATGATACCGATAAAAATGACAGGATGGATTGGGGTAGCCATAGCTCAGTTGGCATAGAGCGCAGGTCCCGGATAGAATGAGAGGGGTTCGAATCCCAGCTGCTACCGTTATCTTTTTCTTTTCTGTATCTTTTCGGTTTCATGTTTTGATTTGGAAGTTGTTAACATTAACTTCAATGGTTAAAAATATATTACAACGAGGTTTATAAGCTTCAATTATTAGTTATATAAAACTTTAAAAAAATGATATTAAAAAAGACAACAAAAAAAAATGTTCACCACACCATTTTCCCAAAAATAAAGTGAATTTCTCCAAAACTAACACGAATTTCACCAAAGTAAAGCAAATTTCGCCAAAAATTTCAACGAAAAATCACACCACTTTTCCCAAAAATTAATTTTATATTATTACGATTTTATCAGATGTTAAAATCTGAAATTCACAAGAAATATGGGAATAATCGAAACATCCGGTTTCCAAAAACTCTGAATTGATCGCTCGATCCCAGACAACAATACCAATTTTTATGAAAAAATATTACCATGCTCACTTTTTAATTCCTGAAACTACGACAAAGCCAAAAATTTTATCTTGATGTAACAATGAATTCGGTTAATCAGTTTATGAATTCAATTCAAAAGAATTGATTAATAATTCAAATTAATCGAAATGATTGAATCTTTCAGAATCGAAATTTTGCGTAAATTGCTTTAGCCGTATTTGGTGACCATATCCGGATTGCCAGGTACTTCCGAATCTTCCTCTTTTCCCCATCTCCTTCCCTTTCCCATTCTGTTCAGCCTCACAACATACCCCATTGGGGATGCCATAGTCCCACTGTCCTCGGTACAGTCGAGAGTAGTTGGGACTCTCGTGCGATATTCACAACAATAAAAAATAAGAATAGATTCCCAGTTTTTTTTTTTATTCTTAAAAGAAAGACAAACATTTCCGGGTTACGTATAACCTGACAATATTTGAAAATTTCCTGCTACAGTCACAGTAAGCGGAAAATTGTTTCATGATGGGGGACTTAGCCAGGTAAGGAATTTAACTCACGACACCTGCCACGATCCCAACTCATCCACTGACAGGTCATGGTTAGCGGAAAATTGTGTCATGATGGGGGACTTAGCCAGGTAAGGAATTTAACTCACAACGCCTGCCACAATCCCAACTCAGCCACTGACAGGTCGTAGCTGTCACCAGCAAGTTGCCATGCCCAATTGTCAATAACAATCATTAAGTATTATGCATACATTGTTTTTTAATGAATTCGCATTTAATTACTGCGATCCCCATCTTCTACGAATACTGCATAACGTTTTTGGTTTGCTTAGCAAACCATACCCTGCATCCAAGTTCATGTTTATTGTCTTTGAATACTCATTCATTCATGTAGCATCTCACCCGTTCTTTGTGTATGTTCGCTTCCAGGTGGTGGTCCCGACAGCCGATCCCCTGATGAAGAAAGGGGTGGCCGGGGGGCACAAGCTGCAGGAGCATCACTACCACCACGCCCCCGGGGGCGCTCTATCCATCATCTGCACGCAGCAGAGCGGCTACGACATGCTTAACTCGCTCTCCACCAGTGTTGCCGTAAGTTTTTTGATGTCACAATATGATTTTCCGCAGTATGCATCTCTGGGAGAAGCGGAATGCCAATGTATGGTCAGTAAGTATTCTCGAAATGATCTTCAACATTATATCATCAGGGAAGTCTTCAACCTGCCTGAAATAACTCAGCAGAACTGCATTCATATCAATCACGTAGTTTTGAACTATGAATTGTGGCATCTTCCATCAATCTCCCCTTTGGTTATCCAATAGAGGCTCCGGCCAGACAGGTGGAAGCACTAGCGAGCGCCTCAGTGCCTCTCATGCATTTATATTGCATGGATAGAATATTACAACGGTAATAATAATAATAATAATAATTGGATGATTTGTATAGCGCCGTTTTTGTGAAAAATCACCTCAAGGTACTCAATACTCCATGTAATTGAATAAAAGGTATTTTCACATATTTTGCAAAAAATTCTCACTGGTAAAAGCTATACCACATGTCCGGATGTCGGTTTTTTAGAAAATCCCTTCCTAAATGTTCACCATTCGGCACAATATGTCAGTTGCTGCACCAAGCATCGAGCACATCCCGCTCGTGGGTATATGTTTATTGGTGTAAGCATATTAAAAAATAGCATTTTCCCATTTTTCATTTTGTTCCCTGACATCTTTTCTTTACTTTATTTAAATAGCAGGAATGCAGCACATATAACTTCTATGTCCGCCATTTTGACTCAGAGTTTGAAGCACGGCCGAGCCAAATATTTCCTACAAATATTCTGGCACTGTGAACATTGCTCGCCAAGAGCGAATATTCGGAAGAATATTCACAACGAGCAAATTCTCAAGTCGGTCGCCACCTTTATATACGTGAAAAAAAAAATTCTTCTATAATATTAGCCTGAATTGTTAATATAAAATATTTTCCACTTTCTACAATTAAAGATTTCGAAAAAATGTTGATATTACAGCATTTGAAGCGTCCAAACATTCAATAGATACATTGGTTTGAGCAAGAAAAAAAAATACTAACTAACATTGCTGTTTTCCCACGAATCGCTTTTCTGACTTATTTTTGTTAAAACTCTCGAATGAAAATTCCGATCCTTTTCAAATTTTTTCTGCTCATTCTAAATATATATATATCAATAACTAATTACCCAATTTTACAAGTCATTAAATTTACGTCCTCCCTTTTAAATTTTTTTTCACATAGAAGGGACATCTATCGTGTAATTATAAGTATGTCCATTTCTTTTCTCAGACACTCGAGACTATCACCATCATTGTGTTAATCAAGAAAAACCATTTGCTTATCAGCTAATAACTCTGCCATTTTTCAATTATTCCGTACTGTTGTGCTGTTGTACTGTTGTGCCACTAATGGCGTGTCCACGCGAAGCTAGTATTTAGTAGAGCAGCTAGTGGTAACTAAAGCACCATCCTCCCAGTGCTGTCCAGACGCACATTTTAATAAGCTGATGCCCCTACCTACTACAAGGATGCGCGCGCTGCTCTCACAACTTTGCCGACTCGCTGATCAAATCGAATGTGATAGTAGATTAGTGAGTGTCCAAACGCTGCTAGTGGACAGCAGCTGCCCCTACCTATACTACAAGGGTGCACGCGCAGGCTGTGGTGATAACTAATTTGCTTGTACTACTTACCACTAAAGCGTTTTGTCCATACGTAGCCGGTCCCTACAAATATTAGTTTTAATTACCACTAGCTACTCTATTAAATACTGCCTCCGTGTGGACACCATAAGAGCTCCATTGCAAACTCTTTTTCTGTTACATGCATTGTTTATAAAAAAAGAAGGATTGGGTTAAAATGGAGCTATCAGCGGTATTCTTTTCCTTCTATCATTTATTTTATTTCAGCTGGTGCCAAAATTCAAGTCCTGGAGTGACTTTGGTCTGAATAATTCTATTTTTAAGGTTACCGTAAATTAATCAACAATCTTTGTGTTTCAGGCTGGCGCTGTGGATGTGGGTGGTTTCCGCAGACGCGGCTCGGGTCAAGCGCCGCCTCCGCCGCCCATGCCGGACCTGGACGCCAGCGGAAACAAGCTGGTGGCACGCCTGGAGGACGACGCTTTCATCTCGGAGCAGGACCTGGTGAGGATTCAGATTTTCACTTTCAAAGATGGATGATATACGAATAATGTGATGAAACGTGTAACGGTTGCACTTTGTACCCCGTTATCAGGAACACAATAAGCAGCCTTAGGCCCCATGTTGGGCGCCAATATAACCTAGATTCTTCCCACTAAGGTCTTAAAATAAAAGAGTATCAAGTGAAACATTAATGTATTCAATATTATAAAAGACTCTCGAAAAGAGATAACTAAATCTCATCTCAGGGTGCGTGTCAATCTCGAAAATAAATTGACGAGTGATTATTGTTGCATTAATCAAGTGATCTTGTAATTATACTAATTTATTTATTTATTATATTATATACGCCTATATGGACTTTTACATATTTAGTTAATTACAATAGTCACACAGGTGCAAAACACATCACAGTAGGTACACAGATAAAATGGATAGCCTTCATAAAATACAACAACTAAATATTTAATTTGTATAACGAACAAATACAGGAATAACATAGTGTAAGTACCATTCCAAGTAATTAGCTACAGAGGCGAATATTCAAAACATACCTCACATTTATTGATACTTATACTCCAGACACATACATTAATAATTGTTGAAGATATATGCAATAATCGTCGGTAATAACATAATATCTAAATAACTAAATATTGTCTCAAATATTAGTTATTGTGACCACCCATAACAAAAACAAAAAAATTCCGAGATGCTAAGACAAACTTTATGATTTGGTAGACGATTTTACCAAGATGATGCATGCATAATTCGTTGTAATCACATCTTCCAGGTCTTTAATATACAGTAAACAAAAAAACACTTCTGCTGTCAGACGATTGTTTTGAGTTTAAATAATGAACTGAGACTAAAATGCAATAAATCGCTCTACAGTACCTGTCAAAAAACTCAGTATTCTCGATTATCAAATGTTATGTCGGGCAGTAATTGGCTACTGTCGGTGACCTGATAACGTTTACAATACAGCTTTTAGTTTTTCTTAACTTTTTCTACGCCTCAAAAATATGTGTGACTTCCGTCACACGCTTTATCGTCAATCTTATTTATTACTTTAAACATTAATCACGCATGCGTTTTTTTTTAAAAATAAAAATACATCACTAATGTCTTCAAGTACCTTTTCAAATGTAAATAAACATCCAGAATATCAAGGGGACTCGATAAATCGTCGAAGTTTATCTTCATAGTGTATGATACGGGCGGCTGTGCGGCCATTATTAATATTTTAAAAACAACACTAAAACATGCCAGAGTAGAGCTCTTCAACTGTGGTGCGGATGCTGATTGCTGGTCCATTTTACTGGATGCATGAATAATGAAAGGATTCTACTGTTATTATGTCACCGTAAATAACACTTAATTTTTATTTTTTTTTACTTTTGTGATCATTATAACACTTAGATGAATTTATATTTTGTTAAAAAATTATGTATGTTTAGGTATAGTATATAATAATAGTTCACATCCACGAAAAAATATTTGATTTACGAGTATCTGCGAGCATTTCCGCCTGAGAATTTTATGAAACGTGCCTGCGCAATCACGCGTAGAACCCGGGAAGAATTCAAACTGATTTGAATTTACGATCCAAGTTAGGAGATCCCTTCAAAGTTTTGTGTCATTGGTACTTATCAAGCATAAACTCCGCGAGATGTCAGTAGTGTTAAGGGGAACGGCTGCGGTGCTTGTTTCATACAAAACTGAATTTTGGATTGCAGGCCAAAATACCCATCCAAACTAAATGATTTATTTTTTAATTAAAGTTTAGTAAATATCTATTACGGATGAGAAGTATTTTATTTATTTTTGTTTTACCTTATGAAATATTGGCCATTAAAGGAATTGATTTTTCGCAATTCTAGAGGCATCTTTAACAATTATTTAGGGGTTAACGGTGATTTAAGAAAAAAGTTTTAACCCATCTGCTTTGAAAATATAATGAAATATAAAATTAATTTTATTTTTAAAATATTAAAATAAGCATTATGATGAACTATAAATTAAATTAAAAACGACCAATTTACGGAGGAACACAAATTTGCCATACAGAATTTAAAATATCTACCCGAAAAAACCTTTTTTTTAAAATGTTTTATTTTTATATTTTTATTTACGTAATCATACTTACATAGCAAATGTGATATATTTTTCAAAAATTACGATAAACCTGCAAATAATTTTTTAAGCTGCCTCTAAAATTATGAAAATTGATTTTTTTTCATGAAACAAAAATAAATAACATACTTCTCATCCGTACTAGATATTTACTAAATCTTTAATTAAAAAAAAATATTCAGTTTGGATGGGTATTTTGACCTCCAATCCAAAATTCAGTTTTGTATGAAACAGGCACCGCAGCCGTTCCCCTTAAGATTTTAGATAAGTTTTACCATCTTCAAGTGTGTTTCATACGCATAACGCTGGAGTAATTTTGCAGCACACGAGTGAGCTGCCCACATACAGGGCATGCATAGTGTGGCACAGGGGTGCGCTTCCCGCAGCTAAAAGGTTAACGATGTGAAATATTTAGCAGCTACATAATATCATTACATTATAATATCAACCCTTTAAGAAATAGCTTATAAACTGTACTATCTGATTAAGTTGATATCCGAATTTGTTTGTCATTTTGAATATGCAAATATTTATTTTTGTTATAGACCTACCTCAATAAAGCATTATTTAGAGCTACCTCAGTAAGCCTTATCTGATTGTTTACAATCAGGCAATTGTAGTTCAAAGTTCACGAACAATTTAACCAGCAAATTGGTTACTTTGACTCAAGTAACAACAAGTAAGTAACTTCAGTAATTCAAAGTGGGTTGGGAACGAAAGTATACATAATTGGCACATTACGTTCAGAGTTGTCCTTTGTGGGAGGAAATGGTTTAGAATTATGCTGATCCTAAGTGGCATGGTCAATGTTATGAAACAATACAAAGTGAGTTGTGTCGGCGATGAACCAGTTTTAATAAAAATATCTTTACAGTGAAATTCTTAAAGGGAATAAATATAACCGACGTTTACGAAATTCTATAAAAATTACACTATCTAACCATCGCGCCGTTTCACTGCAAGGGTGGGTAGAGAGGATGAACTACCCCCATCGACCTACAATATCTAGACAGGGCATGTGGATCTTAAAAATCACGCCTGAACCAAAATTAATTGATTCCCGAAAACATTTATCGAAAAGAAAGTGCATTATCTCATAGTTTATCTTTTGAATGCAAAAAGCATTGCTTATTACCTTTTGTTGGTCTACATCGAGCAAATTTGTCTCCCAGCAAGTTTGCATCAATTTTATCGAGATCATTTTTTAAACACAAAATTGAGACAGTTCAAGATATTTTAGATATGGACTATCGAAGATTTTATTATTGACCATTTAATAATATATGAATACTTCAAAAAATATTTACATCACAGATCGTTTCCAGTGAGTGTTTTAAAAAAAGTAACAATTGATAAATTGCAAAATTTCTCATAGCCGTTGTTGTATAGGAATATATGGGTTCGTGACGTGTGAATGTGTTCAAGTTACAACAGTAGTTTTATCAAAAATGGCTCAACAATGACTTTACGTACGGCGTGGTATATACAGTTGGGTTCTTAAGTTTCAACTTCAAACTTGTGACGCGTGCTTTTCTGGCTTCCTATGACATGACCAAATTGCATCATGCGATTTGGGGTTAACTTTGCGCTCTGTGTTATTTTCGAGTGAAGCTTGCTATCCTTTCGAAGCGAGGCAACGGAATTTAATAGGAAGTTGTGTTATGAAATTATTCATAGGTGAGTCAAAATCATTGTACTTATTCGTATGACACACCAAATCTAGTAGTGATATATTGATGACTGCCCCATAGCTCTGTCTTGGCACACATTTCTTGCTTCATTCATATTCATACATATTTTTCTGTTATGCAGACTCTTGACATGACCCAACTCAAATATTTTATTCACTCGGTTGTCATGTTTTCCTTGGGCATCCCTATCTTTTTCTACCACTGACTTTCGCATCATATGTCCTTATGTGCTTAATTAACTAATTAAAAAACATTCCATATCTCAACAGGGGTAGATAAAAAATATAAAGCTTCACACAACTCTGCCCCGGCACACTCTTTGCCCTATTCCTGTTATTCTGAATAATAATAATAATCTTATCATCTCCTTTTTCGTGATGCCAGGGCTCACCGTTTGACAGTTTTCACCGCTTCAAACATATGAGTTTTATTATTGGAAATTACATCATAACTCTCAATGATAAGACGCAGAAAATAAAAAAATACAGTCGAGACCGAGACTCGATCTCAGAACTGCTAGTCAAGGGGTCCACAACCACTGAGGAATTCTTCCCCAGGGGGGAGTGGAGAGGGTGTCTCTCATGCCTGTCTTCTACTCAACTTCTTATCAGTTCATAAAGCAGAAAGTCAAGTCTGTGAAAGATGGGATTATCGCAACATACGAGGTGTGTTCAAAAGAAAAGGTGAATATTGAATTTTTTCGAAAAGTGCTTATTTATTCATCAATATCCATTTTCTCCCCTTCATAGTAATCCCCCTCAGATATAATGCACTTCTGGAATGCGCTTTCGGTATGGCCATCAGCTCGATCTTCGATTCTGACTTTATCTCATCAATTGTGGCAAAACACTTTCCTTTCATTGGTCTCTTCAGTTTCGGGAATAGGAAAAAGTCGCGGGGAGCCAAATCTGGTGAAGGTGGTTGAGGCATGATTACGGTGTTGTTTTTGGCCAAATAATCGAAAGAGCGATACTAATGCGACGTTGCTTTTGCTCAAAATTTTGCAATTTCGGAACAAACTTCGCTGCCACACGTTTCATGCCCAAAACATCCGAGAAAATTGCATGGCATGAGCCGATTGATATGCCAACATCCTCTGCAATTTCCCTAATAGTGATTCGACAATTTTCCAAAACCATTTTTTTCACTGTTTCGATGTTTTGTTCGTTTGTTGACGTGGTTGCAACTCCAGGTCGCTCATCGTCATTAACATCTTCTCGGCCTTCTGTAAAGCGCTTGTACCACTTATAAACACTTTTTGAGACAAAGTAGACTCGCCGAATACTACAGTCAACATTTTATGTGCGTTGGAGCACTTTATTCCATTTTTAACGCAAAATTTAATACATATTAAAAAATAATACATATTAATACATATTAAATTTTAAAAAAACGGTGTTGTTTTTGGCCAAATAATCGAAAGAGCGATACTAATGCGACGTTGCTTTTGCTCAAAATTTTGCAATTTCGGAACAAACTTCGCTGCCACACGTTTCATGCCCAAAACATCCGAGAAAATTGCATGGCATGAGCCGATTGATATGCCAACATCCTCTGCAATTTCCCTAATAGTGATTCGACAATTTTCCAAAACCATTTTTTTCACTGTTTCGATGTTTTGTTCGTTTGTTGACGTGGTTGCAACTCCAGGTCGCTCATCGTCATTAACATCTTATCGGCATTCTGTAAAGCGCTTGTACCACTTATAAACACTTTTTTGAGACAAAGTAGACTCGCCGAATGCCACAGTCAACATTTTAAGTGCGTTGGAGCACTTTATTCCATTTTTAACGCAAAATTTAATACATATTCAAAATTTAATACAACATCCATTTTTTTCAAATGTAAAAAATCAAAGAACACACAAAAACGTGACTAACCTATCCAGTTGTCAAAAACAAACCACTAATTCAAAATGGCTGATAATGCTAACATATGATAAACATACCACGTACATACACGTACCAACATAAAAAAAAAAAATTCGATAATCGAATGTACACAGGCCGCGAAAATTCAAAATTCACCTTTTCTTTTGAACGCACCTCGTACTCTACTGGCGAAAAAAGGGGAACTGAATTAGCAGAGAGTGCAGATTACATAGGTACTTCAAAACAGGGAAGGTAAGGCTTTTTGGCATTTAGGGGGGAATAGCTGTGAAAAGGTTAAGGACCCCTACTCTAGTCTATCCTGGACTTGCCCCTCTACCAATTGAGCTGCCAAGACTTTGTTGAATTCCGTCATTTCTATCAATATCATACTTACTTCCCTTGAGAATTATCAATATTGTTTTTTTCCATTATTTCCCATATATTGGTTTGCCATCTTTGTATGAGAGCACAAAGTTCTGACCGAACATGATTGCTCCCATAAATGGTAGAGACGCGCAAGTCCCGGTTAGACTAGAGGTTTTCGATCGGCCATGGCACGATCAAGTGAATCAAATACTTGAGTCGTTCCATGTCAGAAGTCAGAATAATAGAAGAGTATGTATGAGACGATCTATGAATATGAATGAAACAAGATGTGCATGCCAAGATCGAGTTGTTTGGCGGTCCGTCCTCTCTGCCTACCCCTACGGTAAAACGTGATGATTAGTTTGTTAGTTAGCTAACAATAAATTAGATATTCCCACAGCAATAAATCTTTAATACATTCGCTGCCGCTTAAATATCGTCAATTGTTGACAAAGTATCGGCGATGTACATACTATAAATAATAAACATGAATTGCGACAATAATAATCCTGTTCTATATATAGCTCTGCCATTCTGATGGCACAATACGGTTTTCCCTGTGCCGGGATTGGTGTTTAAATAAAACCACCATTGATATGGGATGCACTATGTGACCCTAACTAACTAACCACACAACTGTCTCGGCACACATTTCTTACTTCATTCACATTCATGCATACTTTACTATTATTCTGACTCTTGACATGACCCGACTCGAGTATTTGATTCGCTCGATTGCCCACATCTTCATCGGGTGTCCCCGATTTCTTCAACCATTCACTTTTGCACCATATATTCTCATTAGGCTGGATATACACGGACTGCTACAAGCAGTCGAAATCGACAGCTTCGAGCAATGACTGTACAGTTCTCATATGAAAAAACTGTTCCACGATAAATCAACACACAAGTGATATAAAAAAATTTGCCAGATAACTAAATCTAACCCAACCTAATTATTTTTTTTTAATTTAAAAAAACTGAAAAAAGGATTAACCTTTTACCCGCGGGAAGTACTCCCCTACACTGCACTATACATGCCCTGCACGCGGGTAGCTCACCCGTGTGCCGCAAAGTTACTAGAATTTAATGTGACAGAAGTCGTACATA
This sequence comes from Halesus radiatus, assembly GCA_022606495.2. Classification (NCBI taxonomy): domain Eukaryota; kingdom Metazoa; phylum Arthropoda; class Insecta; order Trichoptera; family Limnephilidae; genus Halesus; species Halesus radiatus. The sequence goes on from JAHDVE020005663.1 coordinate 127,381, forward strand.
TTTTTGATGCGTAGAAAAGGTTAATTAGTTTTTTTAATAAAAAAAAAAAGATTACCTAAGTTTTTAATTAAAAAAATAAAGATTAATTATGCTAGGTTAGATTAAGTTAAAGATTAGGTTTTCGGGCTGTTCTTTTTTATACTTTTAAAAGTGTGTTGAATCATATTTGTGTTGAATTTTCCAGTCAACATAAAAAAATTACATAAAAATGCGGCAATCTGCGTATTTCTAATATTGACTGCTTGTACCAGTTGTATATTCCCAGCCTTACATTCCTTTCGAGGTTCATCTGCTCTACGTGTCCAAACCGTCTAAAAGTCCCTTCTTTAACCTTATTAATTACGCTTACATCAACCTTGCGTTGTTTCTGGATATCCACAATTTTTTAACAAGGTCACACATGGTTTTTCCCACACATATGCTACGGGCATCTCAGTTCTGCAACATTCAGTTTACATCCATCCTTTCTCGGCCAGTTCCATGCCCCACTGCCATACATCATGGCTGGTATCAGCACTTCATTGTGAACTGCCTCGCTTCTTTTGGCCCATTGTGCTATCTCCCGTGTTTCATCTTATTCTTTTGCCAGTAGCCCACTTTAAAAAAAGTACTAAAAGTACTAAGGTGGTCATTGAGTCTTCTGGTCCCACGACATGATACTCAACTCCCCAGGTATCTGAGACTTGTTTCCAACGAGGCGGAACATTGGAACTATCTATGTATAGAGGTTTATTCACCATCTTCACAATTCCTTCAGCTAATTGGTTTTTTCCATTCTGTGATCGGTCACAGAATGGAAAAAATCAGCTTTTCACAGCTGTTTGTGTCTCCTTAAGTGGCAGTGCCCTGTCCATAGTTCTACCAACTCCCGTCTTGTTTAGTGCGCATCCAGAATCTACATATTACAAACTTCCCTTCAAAACTTTAAATTTTTATGCACTCGGTTATTATTCAAAAAGTAGGCAAAAAAACATCAGTTTTTTTCATTAGATTTTGCAATAACAATACGTGTTTACAATATACCAACTTGTATGGGAGAGATGAAAATACCCGAACACATCCGTTAGCTTCGGCTGACCTCGTAATACTAAACGAGATGACGCAGGAACAAACTTGACGTTTACAAATTTTTTATTGGTTTTGGGTATAGTTTTTTGTACGGGATACGGCTCGTTGCATTCGGACGATAATAACGCGGCCGTATCACGTACATTCGTATGGATAGGGCGGTTAAAATAATTTGCCTGTACCTATGTGGTATTTATTGTACCTATTCTTCTTTTGCACATTGAATTGAGTCATCTTGGTGAAATGATGACCCATTTGCTCGAGCTATTTCAGTGCTCATACCTCAAATAATGGCCGATGTGATTATTCAATTTAATCCTTCCAATGTGAAACGTACGAAGGAGCACTTCGTAACAGGACTTTGGGATGTTTAGTGGTGCCTGACAAACCAATTAACAATTTTAAAATCACAATAATAACATTATGGTAGAAATAAAGATATTAAAAAAATATGTGAAAATTTACTTCAATATCGTTTTTTGTGTTTAGTTTTTGTGGTGAAATTGCTTAAATATAACATTTTGGCTACCATACATAAGTTTATTCTTTTTATTCTGGTGCACTTTTTAACTTTAAAATACGTAAAATGTGAATTAAAGTTTTAATGCTGTGTTTGTTTTTATGGTGAAATATTGATGTGCTGCGTTTTCCTATTTATTATAAATTCTTTGAAATGACAACAAAATTTTATAATTTTTCCCAAATAATTTCACAATATTTTGTAGTCACTGTTATAATTAAAAAGCAATAATAATAAAAACAATAATAGCAAAATAGCTGTCACACAATTAACAATTTAATTAGCTATTAGGAAAATAAAATGTTGTTTTCAGTATTTATGACACATTTTTTTGTGAACATGTCAGCGTGACACCTGTGACGTGGGTTTTCCTAAATTTTGTATAAAATGTCATAATAAGAGTGAATTTTTTAAAATTATTTATAAATCGAGCCATTTTTAACAGTGAGATAAGGATTTTTTTTTCGGTGTAATTAATTAATCTGTTTTTAAAATGAGACACTAATATTTAAGATAAAAACACTTTCATAACAACAACAAATTTCTTAAAGTTGGCAGTGTCTTCAATTTACGAGTTTTAAAGTAAAAATGAACCTATTTTCAAAGTGTTTGTGGTGGATAAGTTCATATTGTATTTGAATAGTGTTACATGCGAATCTGTTAGATAAAACAAGTTATAATGTGACGTTTGAGTGATGTTTTTAAGGTGTACTTTCTGTGACCATCCTAATGCATTTCCCAAGGTAAACAAGTAAATAATAATATCAATTTGAATTAGGCAGGTTCTCACATGGCCGAGATTCCCATTAAATCTGGTATACTTTATAATATAAATGATTTATCCTGAAAAAACTCACTTAACCTCATTCCCAATTTGAATAATGGATTTAAACTGTGTTTTATTTCCTACTTGAATAAACTCAATTCCCAAGGTAAACAAGTAAATAATAATATCAATTTGAATTAGGCAGGTTCTAGCCGAGATTCCCATTAAATCTGGTATACTTTATAGTATAAATGATTTATCCTGAAAAAACTAACTTAACCTCATTCCCAATTTGAATAATGGATTTAAACTTTGTTTTATTTCCTACTTGAATAAACTCAATTCCCAAGGTAAACAATAGTATTAATTTGGGTAAAGTTTTACATTCGTACAGCATTCTTAATACACATTTTATTTTTAAAAAAATATTGAATTTAATTACACTAAGAAGGTTCCACATAGTCAGCTCGTCTTACTGTGATTGTGGGTCAGAGGATACTCTGGACCATAATTTCTTTGAGTGTGTCTTATCAATGACCAATTTCCAAACTTTATGCATGAATTGATAAAAACTCAAACTTGAACTCCCTACCAGTATTCCCTGCCTTCTAAGTCTTAACGCCACCCAAATTAACAATTTATTAGCAAAATGTATTTATAAAAATTGCATTTAAATTTATGTCGTTGGGGATTAAAAACACATAAATTTACATTGTAACTTATTTGCCCAAATATTATATCCTGTTTAAACTAATTTTAAGAACAATCTGTACTATTAAAATCTAACTGATTAAACATGGTCAACATCGCCCTTAATGGGTGAAAGCCATAAAATAACAAAAAAAAAATAATAAATAATAAGCAAGTAATTCAGTTGGGGGAGACACCAAATTAAGATTAGACAAAAATTAATATACATGTAAAAATCACGAGAACCACATGATGCCATGTTCAAAGTTATTTGATGTGACGTTTGCCAATAGGTCCTGCCAACCCTATGATGTCATATAACCATTTTCCCTATTTTTAAATAACCCAAACTAATACCCTAGGTTGAACCTATTAGCTATTTTATTGGTTCATGGTTTGGGTTTTAAATAAAAAATAAAAATCATAATAACATCACATCAAATAACTGTTAACATGGCGTGTTGTGATTTTTTCACTTTTTACATGTATACATTTTAAATGTACTATTTGTTAATGCAACTGAAATAGCTGTTTTTTTAATTTTTATATTTAAGTTCTATCAAAATGTTTTTTTTAAATAAAACGCTTATTAAGAACGCTATGCGATTGTAAAAGATTACCTTGATTCAAATTAGGCAGGTTCTCACATAATCGAGATTCCTATGGAATCTAGTATAATTTATAATAAATAGTATAACTGATTTATCCTAAGATTTTCCTGATAAAACTCACCCAACCTCATTCCCAACTTGAATAACGGACTGTGTTTTATTTCCTACTTGAATAAACTCAATATACGTATTTGACAATACTAAAATACCATAACTAACTAACTAACCATCATGCCGTTTCTCCGCAGGGGTAGAAAGGACGGACCGCCAAACAACTCGATCTTGGTATACACTTCTTACTTCATTCACATTCATACATCGTCTCATGCATATTCTTCTATTATTCCGATTTCTGAAATGGCCTGACTCAAGTATTTGATTCACTTGATCGTACCATGTCTTCCTCGGCAGTTCGTGGCTTCTTCTTCCATTCACATTCGCGTCATATATTCTTCTAAAATAACATCTTGGCCGCCAAACAACTCGATCTTGGAGAAAAATCACTTTTTTTACAAATTTAAAAAATTGAATTTCCCTCATATTATTACACTTGTGTTAAGTTTTTTTCCAACTTTTAGTCAGTCAATACGGGTTGGAAACAGTCTTTAGTGAGTTTATTCACGTTGGGAATATAATATAAAAGCCTTTTCTACTCACTCAATAATGACTAGAAGTTTGAATAAACTCGATAAAAGATTATTCCCTAGGCAAACGAAGTCACTAAAAACTATTCCCATCTCATATTGAATGGCTAGAAAGTTGAATAAACTGAACATAAGATTGTTACCAACATAAATACTCAACAAAAGATTGTTAACAACATGAATAAACTCAACAAAGTTTGTTACCAAAATGAATAAACTTACCAAAATATTGTTATCTACATGAATAAAATGAATAAAATCTTGTTACCAAGATGAATAAACTTACCATAAGATTGTTATTAACATGAATAAAATGAACAAAAGATTGTTACCAAGATGAATAAACTTACCATAAGATTGTTATCAACATGAATAAACTTACCAAAAGATTGTTATCAATATGAATAAACTTACCAAAAGATTGTTATCAACATGAATAAAATTAACAAAAGATTGTTACCAACATGAAAAAACTTACCAAAAGATTGTTATCAACATGAATAAAATTAACAAAAGATTGTTGCCAACATGAATAAACTTACCAAAAGATTGTTATCAATATGAATAAAGTCAATGTTTCTGTATGTTTTTAGGAGGAGAACATCGAGATAGAGGAGAAAAAGGGACTGCAGGGGGCCCATTCTCCGGCCCCTGTGGAGGCCACCACTGCGGAGGCGGGGCAGGCAGATCCCATCGACTTCAAAGGTACCCCGTCAGCCATGTCTATATTACGGGGTGAATGATTGATATGAAACACGTGGGTTTTGACTTCCTTCGCAAATTGCTCTCCACTGTCTGCTCAGTCCATTTACCTCCCGCCCTCGGACCTTCCCATCCTGCTCCAATCTGTCCACCTCTTCCTCAACCTGCCTCTAGGTCACTTTAATTGGAGCATACACTTGATCATGTACGGGACCCCTGTATTTTAGTGTTATTGAATATTTTAATAACTCCTTTCCTACAATGTCTTCCTTAACCTGCTTCGCAATGTCGCCCAACAGGGTAACTGCTTTAGCTGTTCATAGTAAAGGCGCCTTGTGAGCTAAACACTTTATGATTTGAAAGAAAACAAAAGAAAAAAATATATTATTAGTCATAAATTCATTCCGTATACATTTTATGTAAAATTTATGTTATCCCCTTTTGTTGTAGGTCTGGTGTACGGGCCAATCTACGATCTAGAAAAGCTGGAACTGCAGAAGAAGCTAGACCGAGAAGAGGGGCACAAGGAGGATGAAGAGGAACCCATCGGTGTGTCTCCATGCGGCAGGTAGGCTCGATGAATTCTCACTTTTTCTCTATTAACCGTGCCACATTCCCGCCAAATACAAACGCACTAGTGTGTCGGCCATAAGACGGAGTATTGAGCGGCATGTGCCTACAGTAATTTTGTAATTACTCGTTGTTTTGCAAAATGATGTTTTTGTAAATTGTATTGTCTTACTAGATAATGTGTTTATGTATTAATCATAATGTTAAGTATATAGCTGATGTGTACCCGGCCTTACTCGGGTACAATAATTGATTTGACAGCGAAAGTAACTATCTCCAAATAAAGAAACATTCATTTGAATATTTTATTTCATTCCAAATGTAAATTTTTTCAAAATATATCTAAATCGTAAAATTCTTGTAGGTACCTACTCTTGTTTTCCATTTTGAAAATATTTTACCCAAAAAAACCTTCTTCTTTTGAATATGCATTCTGTGGCTAATCAGAGTGTTATATCTATGGGCTAACCTAAATAGAACATGGCGGGTTCAATGTTTTTCATACTAATTTTAAAACGTTTTAGCAACAGTTTTACATATTGGATTTCATTCAAACTACTCTCTGAACCCTCCCGGCACTAATAAAAACTGTGCTATTTTCAGCGAAACCATTCCAGTAATTTTCGAGAAAATCGAGGACAAACAAACAAACAAATTTACATTGATTTTTATATATATATTAGGGTGGTCCAAAATTTTTTTTTAATTATTTTTCATCTGACCGCTCCGTGAATTTGTTACATGTATTTATAGTAATAACATAGTAAAATTTCAGCGAGATGGCTCAAGTAAAAAGGGGTGCTCAATCGAGTGTTGTTTTTGAAATTTTTGTGTAAAATGCTTAATTTGTACTTTTTAATATATTATAATAAAACTAATATAAAACTTTTTTCCACTTAATTTTATTTGACTGTAACCAGGTTCAGCCTGTCAAGACCATCTTCAGGCTTATATACACAAATATGGGGGAGGGTAAGAGGGGTGGTCTACAAGGATTTTATTCGAATATGTGGGTTTTCTTACAATTGTTACTAAGTGGTCTTTGGCTGTCTAATTTCTAATTATTTTGGTTTTTTCCAGTAGGCATAATTACCTCGGGCTTGTAGCTTTACTTCAATATTGTTTGGGAAAAACCTTACAAGTATCATGCATTATTAATGACCTAATTTTTAGTGTTGTCAAATTGTTATTATATTTATGGTGATATAATTATTCCAGGTCATTAATAATGCATATTACTTTTAAGGTTTTTCCCAAACATTATTGAAGTAAGGCCACAAGTCCGAGGTATTAAGCCTACTGGAAAAAACCAAAATAATTAGAAATTAGACAGCCAAAAACCACTTAGTAACAATTGTAAGAAAACCCATATATTCGAATAAAATCCTTGTAGACCACCCCTCTCCCCCTACCCTATATTTGTGTATATAAACCGTGAGTTATGAATAATTATTATCAGTCTGAATATGGCAGTGTGCTAAACTATTAAATAAATATTAAAATAAAGTACTGAAGAGTTTTATAGACAAATTTAAACACTTATTTCGTAGACTGTGAAGTGAATCAGTGTGATAAAATGTGTTCATCTACTCGAAAAAAAGACAAAGTTTTTCTACTTGGGGTTCGAGATATTGAGCCATTGATGAGGTTTAATCAACTTCCTACTCTTCGGCAAGTTTTACTCCGTTTTCACCACATATTAAATGAATCAAAAAATGTGAAAGACTCCGCGCATATACTTATTCCAGAACTTATAAAAGTATGGAGTAAATCTAGTATTCCGGCCGGACAACAAAATCATTGCATTGAAAAACTGATTAAGTTTCATAAGAACTGGTGGCTATTGAAGAAAAATCGAGGAAGAAATTCTGAAACACAAAGAAAAAGAGAGTATTTGTTTACAAAAGAACTAGACAAAAATTTTGATATTGCCCATGGAAGCGCTTTAAATTTGATCAAAATTGCGGAAGACAGAGCGTTTCTCATCGATTAAAGAGGAGAACGTAAGATGATAATGACCTCAATCGACAAGAAACTAGAAAAGGTCAAAGAACGCTCTCTAAAACGGAAACAAAGATCTGAAGAATTGAGAGAAATGGCTGCTAAAAGTAATGCTTCATCTTCGGTGGTGTCGAGTCAAGAGATAGAACTTGAGTGCAGCTCCAGTAGCACTTCTAGTAACGCTGGCATATTAGGGGATAAGTTCAAAGATGAGTTTGTAGTGGCTGTACCAAAAAATATTAAGAGTGCTTCTAGTTCCTGTGGCGTTGAGCCGTCTACTAGTGGTATATTTACACAACATGTTACCAGTGCGCTTGATCGTAACAAGATCACCGATCGAGAAGCAATGCGACTGATTATTCCATTGTCTGCTGCCCTCGGTTGCAATCCTGCTTCACTCCCAATCTCTCGCAGCAGTATTCGACGTGCAAGAAAAAAAGCGAGAGCCGAATACAACTCCAATATAAAAGAAAAATTTGATATTGACTCTCCATAACAGATGACCGATATAACTGGCAATAAGAAAGTAGAGCGCCTTCCGATTCTTGTCTCTGGTAATGGTTGTGAAAAACTATTAGGAGTACCTAAACTTACTGCAGGAACGGAGGAACAAATATCTGATACTGTTTTTGACACAATGCAACAGTGGAATGTCACAAATAAAGTCCGGGCTATGAGTTTTGACACTACTGCTTCTAACACCGGTGCCAAAAGGGAGCTTGCACTCTTTTAGAAGGAAAGACAGGATGTGATCTTTTGTGGCTTGCTTGTCGTCATCACATATTTGAAATAATGCTTTCAAAAATATTTACTCTTTGTTTTGGGCCATCAAGCTCTCCTCAAATCCCACTTTTCAAAAGATTCAGCGATATTTGGGAAACATTACCGAAGGAGGACTATGATTGTCTTGACCTCGATAAGAACGCAGAACAGTTCGCTGAAAATACTCTTGAGAGTCTTACAACCGCTCTATCTAGAGATAATCAAGTTCGTGATGATTACGAAGAGCTAATAAAGCTCACCATGATTGTTTTGAACAAACCTCCTATGAAGATACATTGGCGCGCTCCAGGTCCGATTCATCATGCTCGTTGAATGGCGAAATGGCTGTATGCTTTGAAGATTTTTCTCTTTAGAAATAATTTACAAGCATTTAAACTAATCAAGAGAGAAGAAAAACAAATTGTTCGATTTGTTAGTTTTGGTGTGCTCATCTACACCAAAGTTTGGATCGAAGCGCCTTTGGCAGCAGATGCGCCAGTAAATGACTTACTACTTTGGAAGAGCTTAAAATTGTACTAATCCATTGATTCCGAAATCAGTATAGCAGCTAGGGATGTCTTAGAGCGTCACTTATGGTATTTGTCAGATGAACTACTTGCATTTGCCTTGTTTTCTGACAAGCTGTCTGATGCTGAGAAACAGGCCATTGTTCAAAAAATAAATTCTGATGTCGGTAATCGTTCAGTACGAGGTGACTCTGCTAAGCTTTCCTCAGAGGTTACATTAGATGCTTTTGCAACACAAAGAACGTTGAAAACACTCTTAGTTCTGGAAATCAAGGACTCTTTCTTGCAATTACCTCCTGAGACTTGGAATGACAATGTTGATTACCTTCAAGGCAAAAGCTGCGTCACAAATTTGCGTGTTGTTAATGATACAGCGGAGAGAGGAGTTAAACTGTTTGAAGATTACAACACGTTACTCACTAAGACTGAGGAAGAAAGCAATTTTTACTTCACATCGTTGAACAAAACAGAAAAATCGTTTCCACTGAAACATCCAAAAAGGAGTTAAGAAACATAGTTTTGAAAGATTGCGACTAATATTATGTTAAGTATTACTTTGTTACAAAATTTTATTCATATTTAAATAATTTGTATACTTATTTGATTAAAATACTTGTAATATTAATAAACCTTAAATTACGTGTTTTATTTAAAATCCTGAAATTTTGTCAAAAACTTATAATTCGATGAGCACCCCCTTGTATATAAGATAAGGGGCTGAAATTTTTAACACATCATAGGAATGGTAGGTGTAACAAATCAAGGGTACGGCTACACCTATATTTGATTTTTTTTTTTTTACTATATAGGCCTGGACCACCTTAATATATATAGATAAGTAGTTTTCCCAGAATAGCTACTTATATATCCGTAATCTTAAATTAGTAGTACCCTTCACAATAAAAATAAAACAAAATGACATCTTCCTCTAAAGAAATATAGTAATATGACATTGAAAAACATTGTTGCAAGGTCGAAGACACTTCCACAATGGAGAAGAACTTTTTCACGGATAAAGTAAATGTTAAATTAATAAGAAATGCTTTGCATACATATTTAATAACTTATTCTCGTTCTACAGGTTTTTCAAGTATGATAAGGAAGTTGGGCGGGGATCCTTCAAAACCGTATATCATGGGCTGGACACGCAGACGGGCGTGGCTGTGGCGTGGTGCGAACTGCTGGTAATTATAACACTTTATTTTTATACTTGGGCATAGGCACCTAGGGGAAAACAGTAGGGGGTATTTCCTAGAGGCGGTATAAATTCTCCAAGGGATGCTGCCCCGGTGATTCATTTTTATGATTTGACTAATTTTTTTTAAATCCAGGAGAAAAAGCTGAATAAGACAGAGCGTCTCCGGTTTCGCGAGGAAGCAGAGATGCTAAAGAAGCTGCAGCACCCCAACATCGTGAGGTTCTACAACTACTGGGAAGTCACCGTCAACAAGAAGAAGAATATCGTACTCATCACCGAGCTCATGCTATCAGGGACACTCAAGGCGTAAGTTCTTTTCTATTTCACTTCTTCATCTTTGTAAAAAAATTTTAATACGAGGGTTGTCTAAGAATTAATGACCGTTTGTCATTTGCGGCGGTACGGATGAAATATTTCACTATTTGGCAACAATAGCTTGTAGCGCGTACTTCCCCCTTTGCAACGGGCGGTCGCTCGGATCGGTAGTTTATCCAGTCTGGCTGTGGCTGCCATTAGAGATGGACGCTCCGCTGTCATCTCCCACCAAATGTGAAGTGTGCTCTGTGTTTGTGGCGGAAGCACAATCGACGCTGATTGTTATTGTAAAATGTTAAAAAAACTTCGAAGAGCCATAAAAAACAAGCGAGGAGGGAGTTTGAGCAAGGACGTTTGTTTGTTGCATGACAACGTCTGCCCCCATACAGTAGCTGTAACCACCGAGCTCCTGCAATCTTTTAAGTTATAGCCCTGACCTGGGGCCCAGTGATTTTCATCTCTTCCTTCACCTAAAGCAACATTTGGCCGGTAAACGCTTCACAACTGACGAGGAAGTATCAAGGTATCAAGCTGGTTGCGGACCATGGCGGGGGATTTTTATGACAAAGGGATCAAGGACCTTGTTCCCTGACACAAGAAGTGTGTTAAACTTGCCGGGGAATACGTATAAAAATAGTGTAGACATGTAAAAATTTAGTACAAATAAAATTTTCCTGATTTTTTAAAACGAAAACGGTCTTTAATTTCTGGTATTATAATATTTTTAAATCTTTCTACTGTGTTGTTTTTATCACATTAATGGTAAACGAACCGTATTCACACTCATGCGCTCACACATGGCACTAAATTAAATGTTTTAGAGAAAAATACTTAGCACATAATGCTTTTAAATATTGAAATGAATTGGTGGGTGTACACGGAATAAATTGTTACTGCAGGTTTAAAGATTAAGTCCTTCAAGAAAGTGTACAATGTATTATTGCAGCACTAACATACATTATTATATAAGTAAGTTGTATTTTATAAGTTTCTTGAAGGGCTTGAGCTTTAAACTTACAATAACAATTTATTTAATTTCATATTCCATATGTACACCCGCCAACAAACAATTCATCTCAATATTTAAAATCATTACCTGTTTAAAGTGTTTTTTCTAAAATATTTAAATTAGTGCCATATGTTTAGCTTTTCATTTACCCGTAATTATTTTTTTTAATTTTCATTTTAAATTTTCATTTCAATTTTCATCAAAAGAAAGAAGAATTTGTTCAGACCTATTTTATTTATTTAAAATTGTTAACAACTTGTTGAACTTCCCTGAACTTCTCTCATTAATATGTTTCCATGTACCGGGTCGAACAGTACGCCACAAATTACCTTATCATTGTAACAATATAGGATCAAACGCTGAACTCAATTCCATAATAAATCGTCTGCATGTACTTGGTAATAAATATGTTTTGGACGATGCTATAAATATTGAAAGGATATCAACGTGCAAATATTACTGTATTAAAGCTGTTTGTCAGCGCTTCGATCATAATTAAACTTACTATTGATTGTATTTACTCCTCAACACACAGTTTGCGCCATTGCACATTGTTATTATTTCTATGTTACATAATTGTATTGCACTGTTTTAACTTGTTTTATGTAAAAGCCCTAAGGACATAAATAAATAAATTTTTGAATCCGAATAACAAGTCTGAAACATAATGTATGCAACCAATGCATCTGTGCTCTGATCAACTCTGATTGCGATTCATATTTCTGCCTATTAAATTTTTTGCCAGTTGAATAAATCCATCAATGCTTTCATTGTAATCCTATTACGTAAATGCATTTGTATGGACAGTTGAGCCATTTGCACGTGGGTGGTTTTTAAGCACGTGTTAGTTTTGCCACTAGTTCATTTTCCATAAGCCTCAATTAAATGACCCGTGTACGATCGGCATGAAGGTGCTAAGCGATATTTTATTTTCCGATATCTTTGGAAAGTTGATTGATAATGTCATAAACAGTCTTTGAATCAATTTAGTGACCACATGACAATCACCTTCTTTTTTAATGCCACCATTTTACCGTCACTCAAAAATACATTACGAATTCCTCTGTTCCAGTTATCTCCGTCGCTTCAAGAAGATCAATCCCAAGGTGCTAAAGTCCTGGTGTCGCCAGATCCTCAAGGGCCTGAACTTCCTGCACTCGCGCACCCCGCCCATCATCCACCGCGACCTCAAGTGTGACAACATCTTCATCACCGGCACCACTGGCAGCGTCAAGATCGGTGACCTCGGGCTCGCCACGCTCAAGAACCGGAGCTTCGCCAAGTCTGTCATCGGTGAGTGAAACTTTAACTCATGTATTAAACTGCTTTGGGAATTTGATCAAATGCCCCACAGGTAGTCGTACCTTTTGGTCGATTGCTCTCGATGGACACAAGCGGAACATCCATTTACAATTGATGTTGGCTTCATGATAACAGGTCGTTTCGCCGACTCGTTCTTGTGTAAATGTGTATGTGGAACCAGCTAACGGCATCTGTCTTTTCTCCTACATTTAATCCGGGCCTCTCCAACAAATCCCTTCCTACAGTCCCCTCCTTTAACCCGGCTCACAACGTTACCCAACTGGGTGGCGATATAGTTCTCCTGTATGTGCTCCGTACGTACAGAGGTGCTCTTGTGAGGTGTCACATAATTATTTTTTTTTTAATTCAGATAAGATGGACTGCAATACAACTCTGTCTTTGCACACCTTTCGTGCTTCATTCATATTCGTACATCATTACATACATACTCTTCTATTATTCTGACTCTTGTCATATCCTGATTCAAATATTTGAAAGGTTCAAAGACAATTTATCTACTGAGGAGGAAATACATCATCTCACCCAAACTCTTGGGTGGGATGTCTGCGCCAAAGTCCTCGATTTGGCCCAAGGTTGTAATTCCTGGACTTGGGTGGATGAATTGCATAAACCGAGAATGGTTGACACAGATGGATATTTGTTAATAAAACACTTAGTTGTTGACACTGAATATATTTCTGAATTAATACATTATATGTTCTAGCGAGGCATTACTTTATTTAATTTATTTTTGGGAAAATTAACAGCAAATCAATAGTTAATATATACGAGTATAATAGTAAAAATAATAAATCATGCCAATTATAAATTTTCCACTGCTGATGATAAATGCTATGAGTAAAGGGTGACAATATACAGTTTTAATTCAGTGAGTTAAAGAAGAAGTAATGTGTAATGACCGTTTGCAGGTACTCCCGAGTTCATGGCCCCCGAGATGTACGAGGAGCACTATGACGAGTCTGTTGACGTGTACGCCTTCGGGATGTGCATGCTGGAGATGGCCACAGGCGAGTATCCCTACAGCGAGTGCAGCGGGCCGGCGCAGATATACAAGAAGGTCGTCTCGGTGAGTAGCAAGAAACCTGTATTTCATTATCACTGCTATTTAACACTGTTAATGGAGCAAAAGACTCGTCGGGAAATAGGTTTTGCAAACCAGGCTGCAATTCTTTTTTTCCTATTTACAAAAAGTAATATATTAATCTGCTTTGGCCTTATGGTGTACTACCGTGTGTTGGGCTTGACGACACCTTCTGCAGCAGAGTAGCTCTGGCTTTGTATGGTAAAACTTTTTGATAAATTGACATACAGAGTATGCCCTCTGCTTTTCCAAAATGGTGAATTATTAGTGATGGTTGATTTTAAACATGGCACCACTAAGTGAATCAAATACTTGAATCGGGTCATGTCAACAGTCAGAATAACAGAAGAGTATTTATGAGATGATGCACGAATTTGAATGAAGCAAGCACTATGTGCCGAGACAGAGTTGACTATCCTCTTTGCCTCCTTCAATTTGTTTCTGTTGTTTTCGTGATTTCATATTCATCATACAGGACTTTTGATTACATCTGTGAAATTTGGCATTTACGATAATGCCAATTTTCCATCTGAATTTCGTCATTTTTTACATGAATTTCACCCAAAGTGCGATATTTAGGAAAATAACTGCGAACTTTTGTATTTTTCATGTTATATTCTGGTATTTTAAAATAAAAAATAGCATTGTACATTCTAAATATTTCTTTGTACATATATGGTTTTGACGAGCTTGAATAGCCTGGAACGCAGCTAACTTTGTGTATTATCATTTTATTGTCGACTTTAAAAAAATATATGCATTACTTTTGATGCAAATTTCAATAAGGGAACACAACACCACTTTTCCCAATATATAATGTGACTTTTTCAGGTCTCTAGTGATCGGACATCAACTATTATATTATGTTTTGTATTATTTCAGGGTGTGAAGCCGCAGAGTTTTGAAAAAGTCCAAAACCCTGAAGTCAGGAACATCATTGAGTCGTGCATCAAACCCAATAAAGCCGACAGGTGAGTTTACGGTGCCCCATCCTCTCTTCCTACCTCTGCATGCATTAAATGGAAATCTTTTTTTTTTATTTATTTGTAAGAAACAAACGGCTTTTAATACAAATATATATACAAAGGAAGTTTAACAAAAGGTAAGCCAACAAAGTTTCATCTGCTAACAGTGGTTAAATACAGATATTTTATTTATGAAGCTAATAAAATAAAGAAAAAACAAAATAAGAAGGAAGGGGGGAGAGGAAGAAGAAGATATGATCTGGGACAGGAGATGCTCTCAATACATTTTATACCCGTGCATCAATTTGTGGTTGTACGTATTATTTCGGTTCTACATTTTAAAAGGGTATTGTGAAGAATGTTGATATTGCAAAATTATGTGTTATATTGCGCACAAATACGGGGAATTTATCCTAAGATTGGTCCTGCATGCGGGCAAATAAAAAAAAAAATCAGTTTGTCAGGTTGGTCTTGGACGGTATGTGAATTTTTATAAATATGGCGAGTCCAGGCCATTATTCATAATTTTAAACAACAAGATTTGATCAAATATTAAACATGGCTTTTAAAGCGTGATGAAGTTATGGAGTTTTTTATGGATTCGGTATTATTTGCAAAGTGTAAATTAAATTTATAATTTATATGCTTAAAGAATTTCCATTGAATGCTTTCGATTCTTTCAATATGGTCTTGGTATAAAGGTGTCCATATCGGTGTGCAATATTCTAAGTGAGAGCGGATATACGCTGTGTAAAGGGAGTACAGAGTTTTTATGTTGTGAAAAGGTTTTAAAATACGAATTATAAATCCAAGTAAATTGGCTTTATTGATAACCTCATTAGTTTGTTTAATCATGATTGTAACTAAAATAATGTAATGCCTACACATCTGATTCTACACCATACTAATAATTAATGAATTAGTTGAACAGGAGGTAGTGCAACACGACTTATCACCCCAAAAATCAATCAACAATGAATGAATTTTTGTATCTTCCAGGCCAGCATTGAAGGAGCTTCTGAACCATGAATTCTTTGGTGAAGACATCGGTCTGCGCCTGGAACTGGTCTCTCGGGATCTCGTTGTCAATTCCGACATCACCACCGTGCAGTTCCGTCTCAAGATCATTGATCCAAAGAAAAGGTAGGAACACCTATAATAAGGATCTCGTCTAATTTTTTTTTTATGTATCATTAATGACGTTCAAACTTACATGCCACTATATTTAGTTTTTTTTCTAAAATTAGTTTTCATAGTTAAAATAATTTTCAAAGTTTCAATTTTTCAAAACCCACCAAAACGCTCCAAATCTATGGCTGGTCAGGTTTGAGGTTAGAATGTCAAATGTCAAAACAAGGATCAGCTTTACTGTACATAATTTTATATTCTATTCATAGTAAACGATAACTAAATATAAGTTATAACGTTATGTACTGTTTTAGAAACTTTACATTAAAAATAATAATAGTATTGAGGAATAACATTATCATAATATTCGTATTGATAATTGGTTTGCTCATGAATACTCTAATTTATATCATTCTTAACAGTTCATATTTAAAATACAAAACAAAATCTAAAAATAAATATGTCCATACTAATCCAAAAACAGAATACACATGTGACGTCAGATGTTCCAAATGCAATGGTACCAACATAACAAGGTTCTTTGATGAGATGATTATTTATTCACTTTTAAATAATGATTTATAAATTCTACGTATCATTATATATAATAAAAGTTATATATTCAGAATCAGCATTTGCTGATTGATTTTATCTATATGAATATATATTTAACCATTATATTTTTCACTGGAATTTCATATTAATTATTATACACGTTTTTAATACAATCTTTCCCTCAGAGTGCCAATCTATGGGAGTAACTATGTTCTTACAGTGCTAATGTCTTCTTAAAAGTGGCGTAAAGAATTAATTTTAAAAAAAAATTCTAAATTATTGTTAAGTTTGCATTTTTTGTATAATTCATCTGGAAAAAACTATCAACTTCACTTTCATCTTCTTGTGGTGCCATCTCCCAACCATTCGTGGTCTTCTGCAGCACGAAAGTGAGAGGAACCATCCATCCCCGGTCCAATGAAGATGTTTATTTGCTTACTTGCAGATCATACACGCACAAGGAGAACGAAGCCATCCAGTTTGAGTTCGACACCGTGCATGATGACTGCCAGGAGGTGGCCAACGAGATGGCTAAGACCGGCCTCATCATGGAGGAGGATGCCCGCATAGTCTTCAAGCTGCTCAAGAGCCAGCTTATCAGCCTCAACCGGTAACGCACCCTTCTCTTCTTACTCTCATCCTGTAGTTCACACACATACGCACAAGTTAAATAATGCCATTCAGTTTTAGTTTAA
Organism: Halesus radiatus; assembly: GCA_022606495.2. NCBI lineage: Eukaryota > Metazoa > Arthropoda > Insecta > Trichoptera > Limnephilidae > Halesus > Halesus radiatus. The sequence goes on from JAHDVE020005663.1 coordinate 144,511, forward strand.
CTTAACTCCAGAAGTTGAGCAGGAAAAATATTATCTGTTCCCTGATGATTAACGGCTCTCCCGTCTTCTTGTATTGGCCTGAACTATTTTATAGCATCGATTCAGTAGCTTCTACAACAGTTCTTAGGTCTTATGTATAACCATTATGTGCAAGATTTGTCCACTCACCCAATGGACTACTCATTGGCGTTGACACACCCATCGCCATGTGCTTTTTTTCTTAAAATCTATTACTTTTAATAATTTGGTTGCTTATCCATTAGATTATTATTCAATCATTTCTGGTAAAGTCCAGATTTCATCTGTTTGGTGAACAGCTCTCCGAAGACTGTGTCATTTTTACAATCCAGAATCCATGTTTTCAAGTCCTTTTCTTCTCAATCTGTTTCTTAACCCCTCTTATGTTAATCTTCCTTTCAAGAAGAAGCCTGGACAGTTTATATTTTCCTTGGATAGAGTCTTCGATTTTTTTTTTCTGGTGTCTTTTTATTGACTGATTATATTTTGTGTTCACAGAGAACGAGCCGAAAAGAAAGTTCAGCTACTCTTCAACCAGGAGTTGGAGAAGGCCCAACAGCAGCAGCAAATCATCCTGGAGCAGCAGCTGCGACAGGCCAAGATCATCCAGAACCAGCAGGAGATGATGAACAATCAGTCTGACACTTTGATCTACCCGTATCAGGTAATACATCATTATAAGTACTGTTACTTTTCAGCAACAGAGAGATTCTATTCCAGTTCCTTGATTTTCTTATAATTTCATCCCAATTACTAAATTTTGGTTAATTTAGGTTATGCACTGAATTTTGCAAAAGTTTTAAAAATTATTTCTTACCTTTTAATATATTTTATATTCCATCCACGGCGTGCATATAATTAAAAGTTAATTTAAAACTGGTCTAAAGACAGATCCTTGGGGAACACCATAAAAATATGTACTATCTTCTATCTACAAATCACTGGTAGTCAAATTTTAAAAAATTACGGTCATTGCAGATTGCTGGGTCTAGTGGACAATCCCAGGGCTATTCAAGTGGAAATCAACAACAATATCTTCAATCCAATTCCCACCAACAGGCCTGGTAAGATTGCTTCATATTTCTTTAAAATACTCATTTTTAAAACTTATGCTTGCTGAAAAATGTTAGGGTTGTATTTTTTTTGCTTTCTTTTACGCTGCTATCCATTAAATTGTATACCAATATGTGAACCTTTTTTACATCGATTTCCCTCGTGTATGTAGCGATTATCTATTAAAAAAATTGAAAAGGTTTTTTGATTCTTTGAATTTTTGTATTTTTCAGGATTGATCAGAATAATTCACTTCTTCTCCAACAACAATTCAACCAACAGTTGAACTCAACAGACGAGAACACACTCCAACACTTAATCAACCAGAACATATTCCAACAAGCAAGAATGTCTCCACTCATAACCGAGGACCAAACACTCCTAAGTCAACAGCATCAGATGATGCGAGATCAATCTTTGTCTCAGCAAATTCTAATGGAACAGTCTGTGCCTCAACAATTGGCTCAAAACATAATGATATCAAATCAACAACAGATCGGGAGGAATCAAGAGTTGATCAACCAGCAAACTCTAGTCAGGGAACACCTGCTTCAACAGCAGTTCCAAAATCAGCAATTTCAACAACAGCAGCAACAAGTTTTAGAACAACAGCTTAACTCTGCCGAAAACACAACACTGCAAGCCCAGATCAACAGTCTTAACCAGGTCTTGGATCCGTCTCTACAGTACTTAAAGAATGTCTTGACTCAAATCATACCAAAGCAAGACAGCATAACACAGCAGCAAAAGTTGGATCAAGAAAACGAACATCAAATCCCAAATAGCAGCGAGGATAATGTAGATTTGGAAATGATGAAGCAACTCCAGCCTAATATGACCCACGTGTTTCAACAACCAAATTCTCAGCCAGTGAATTCAATAGGTTATGGATCTTTGGATAGTCCAAGCATCGGTAATCAGCATCCGATGTTTGCACAGCTGAACTCCCAACAGCTCGCCCAGCAGGCTATGGTGCATCAACAGATGTTGGACCAGCAACAGTTCATGCAGCAGAAACAAGGTCAGACTCTAGACATGCAACAGCAGCAGTTGGCTAGACAAGCCCAACAGCAAATGATTGATCAAAAGAATTGGCGGACCGCTCAGAATAATCAAAACTCACAGCAAAACCACATGGAAGATTTTTTGAACATTCCAAGACAACAGCAGATGTACCAAAGGCAGGTGTCTGACCAGAGCCAAACTGAATCTCAAACCTACAATGATCAACAGCAGATTCTAAATGCTATAGAGCTGCAACAGTTTGCTCAACAGCATCAAATCTTGCAACATCAACAGCAGCAGTTGCTTCAACAACAGTTGCAGCAACAAGTCATTCATCCCCAACAACAGCTGACAGATCAGATGCATTTCTTGCCACAGATTGATCCATTCAGACAACAGCAATTGTTAAACATGGCTTACCCCGATCAGCAACAACTGTTGAATCAACAGCAAATCGCTTCAACTGTTGATCAGATCAACCAACAAGCTATTCAACAACAAATGGCAGCAATCATGGTGAATCAACAACAGCAGCATCTGTTGAATCAGCAGATGTATCAGCAAGCGCTGCTACAACAAAATCAGCAAGACTACCAACAAGTGATGCTGCAAAAAAATGATGAATATCAACAACAACAACAACAAATGCAGCAAGGAATGACAAACGATCAGCAAAACATACAACAGCAAGTCATGTCAAACGAAGTGCAGCAAAAACCCGTAGATAATAACTATCGCACATTGCAAACACAGCAATCTGTGCAGAGTGAAGACTACAACCAAATGGTAAACCAGCACCAAGTTTTGCAACAGCAGTCAGTAAATGAGCAGCAATATCAACAACAGCAAAATGTTGCTAATGAGATGCAGCAGTGGCAACAACCGCCAGCGAGCAACGAATTGCCAACTCAGCAGCAAGGCTGGTCCAATGAAGAATTCCGACCAGTTGTCCAACATCCACCGAACCAGATGTTGCACAGAAAACCGGACAGTTTTGGCTCGTCAGCCTCTCAGCCGTTGTCCAGGACTTCGAGTCACGAAGGTACTCCAGTCCAGAACTTGGCCAAGGGGAGAAGCAACGAAGAGTTGGAGTATGGTCCTGGGCGAACCCTGGAAGGGAAGTTGGAGCACTTCATGACTCCCTCAGGAGAAATGCCACCGGAAGAAATTGGACAAACGCAAACGCAGGAACAAGCGCCAGCTGATGGTAAGTTTAAAAAAAATCTTATACGAGTATGCATCGAGACAACAGTGATTTGCTTCCTTCCAACTGTATTTTGATTTGTTACCGTATTTGTAGTGTAGAATACTTTATTATTTTTGATCGATCCAACATCTTCCACGTTTCACCTTATTACTTCGGCAGTAAACCAGTTCCTTCAATAAGTTAACAAGAGTTGTCATTGCATGGTGTTTGGCCATGTCTCCTGGTTCCACATGGTACTTAACTCCCCAGATATCTGATATATCACCACTAGATTTGGCATGTTATACAGATAAGCACAAAAAAAATTTCCCATCTGTGAGTAATTTCATAACACAACTCCCTATAGAGTTCCGTTGCCTCGCATCGAAAGGCTAGCACGCTTCGCTCCAAAATAACAAAGAGCGCAAAGTTAACGCCAAATCGCATGATATAATTTGGTCATGTCATAGGAAGCCAGAAGCCAGTGCGCGCGTCAAAAGTTTAAAGTTGAAACTTAAGAACCCAACTGCATGTACTGCGCCGCACTCAAAGCCATTGTTGAGCGTGTAGTTTTTTACAAAACTGCTATTCTACCTTGAATACATTCATACGTCACAAACTCATACATCGCCATACAACAACGGCTGGAACAAATTTAACAATTTATAAATTGTTAGTTTTTTGAAAACGCTCGTTGAGTGATGTATACGTGTTTTTTAGTATTCATATCTGATTAAATTTTAAATAATAAAGTCTGGGATAGCCCCTATCTAAAATATCTCTAACTGTCTCAATTTTGTGTTCGAAAAATGATCTCGATAAAGTTAGCCACTCTGTTGATGTTAACTTGCCGGGAGACAAATTTGCTCGATGTAGACCAACAAAAGGTAACAAGCAATTCTTCTTGCGATCTTTTGACTACGAGATAATGCACTTTCAAATCAAATATGATAAATGTTTTCGGGAACCAATTCATTTTGTTCCGCCGTCATTTTTAAGATCAACATGCCCTCTCTATGTAATAATACTACTATCTCCTCTTCACATTTCCTATAGCTATTGGTGCTTTCCACTCCCAAGGGTCTCTCCATCTGTACCAACATGTATCTTCTGAGGTGGAAGTATCCTGTTAATAGTCCTAGCTCCTATGATTTTTTATTCATATTGATTAGTTGCCCAGATATTGATTTGAGACTGAACATTGAGCACCTTCAACCGTTTTATTTGTGTCATACTTTTTCCTATCCCTTGAATAGGACTTAACCCATTTTTAAATATGTAGTTTATTGCTAAACTTATTTGATTTTTCCAGTTGCCGGATCAACCAGTAGTGGTGAGAAACGCCGCAGCGGCAAGCGCCGTAGGGGAGGCGAGCGCGCATCATCAGGTTCGGGGGCCCCCCGCCTCTCTGTGCTGTCACTCTCAGGGCCGGAGGTGGAGTGCCAGCTGGAGTCCAAGTCCAAGACTGTCACATTCAAGTTCCACGTAGCCGATGTTAACCCAGAGGCTTTTGCTGCTAACCTGGTATGTTAAATAACAATACATACCTTCAAATTTTGTTCTAAATATTTTTTGTTCCATCGTTTTCTTCAAAGACTTCTGCGTCCAGCTTTGGACGCAGGTCTCCCTCAAGTGTTTTCAGTTTCTGCGATTCTTGGTAAAACCCGTAAGTCATCGTTAGTTCACAGTCTGCACTACTTCGTAGCGGAAAACCGCCTCTTCAGTCAGTTAGTAATTCCGAGCAGTGCGTATTCGCTCTTGCAGTCCGTATTCCCTAATTCAAGGATTTAAGAAATGTATTCCGTATTCAGTTGTAACGTCGTAGTCACTACGTCTCTGGTTCGTCGATATCGAGTCTGTCCTTACTAGGTCCGTAGGGCGTAAGTTAATCAAGTCACTGCGAGACACTAGTCAGGAGTTTCTAATTCATCCCTCAATGCCCGTGGCGATTCCGTTTGTGTTAGTCCCAGCGTGGCCAAGCCGTCAGTTTCACTAGCCGGATGGAAATTTTCAAAGTAATCTGTACTCATTTGGCCTTTAAAAACTAAACCATTATTTACTACATTGAGGTGTACGAGGTTTGTTCAAAAGAAAAGGTGAATTTTTAATTTTCGCAGGCTGTGTACATTCCATTATCGAATATTTTTTTTGTTATGTTGGTACACATATGTTTATCATATGTTAGCATTATCAGCCATTTTTGATTAGTGGTTTGTTTTTGACAACTGGAAAGGTTAGTCACGTTTTTGTGTGTTCTTCGATTTTTTACTTTTGAAAAAAATGGATCAAAGAATATGTATTAAATTTTGCGTCAAAAATGGAATAAAGTGCTACAACGCACTTAAAACGTTGACTGTGGCATTCGGCGAGTCTACTTTGTCTCAAAAAAGTGTTTATAAGTGGTTGAATCAATTCTCTACTGCCAATGAATCTTCCCATGTCTACTGATAGTGTAGAGACCAACATTATATCCTTGAATGCAAGAAACAGGAGTGAGTCAGAAGTAAACTAGTAGGAGTGTAGCCATTTCCTAGAGGCGGCCAGGATTCTCCAATGGCTGTAGTGTCAGGCATCAAATTAATTACCTTTGTTTTTTTTTGTACTCAGGTTTCAAATTCATTGCTACCAGAACACCAGACTGCCACTTTCATAGAGCTGGTGAAAGATATCGCTGCACAGTTGGCTGCTCGGCCTGATACCCTTCCTGTGCTACCGGCAGTACCCAATCTAAAGCTGAACGTCAATGACAAGGTAAGCAAACAAACATTTTTAATTTTCATTATTGTTTATTCCATAACTCGGGGAGGGTGGTGCAATCCCACAAGTTCCATATAATCTAATATGTATATCAAAATATTATAAAAAGATGAAATATGAAAATAAAAAAATTAACTTTTAGAAATTTAAAATATCAGGAATTGGCTCCATCGCATGTAAATGGGACCCTGCCAGAAGTCCAGTGCTGCCAACACAAGGGTGTTTTCTTTCTTGGCTAGTCGCGCTTTGTACTTGGCGATCCGTTTTCAAACTTCTCGGTGGCACTGCAGTACCAGGACAACCTGAAAAGCGTAAATAAATATCGGATTGGTATATCCGAGACGCTATCTAACGATAACAAATAATTTCAGGTAGAATCTTGTAGTTATAAAAGGGTAGCATCCAAAAAATATATGGGAATTAATTAAGGATGATATTGACAGTTCTTATAAATCGAAGTATGATACTGTTAAAAATGACAGGATGGATTGGGGTAGCCGTAGCTTAGTTGGCATAGAGCATAGGTCCCGGATAGACCATGAGGTCCTGGGTTCGAATCCCAGCTGCTACCGTTATCTTTTTCTTTTCTGTATCTTTTTGGTTTCGTGTTTCGATTTGGGAGTTGTTAATTTTATCTTCAATGATTAAAAAAACTTCATGAATCTTCGAGAAATCATGTTTGCTCTAATGCACAGTGATTTTTCTGTCGCTCAATATCTGCATCATCTTTGAGGTTGGCTGTTAGAATGTGTCCTAAGTCCTTGACCTCTGATTTTTCTGATATATTTGTTTTGTTTAGGCTAACTGGTAATATTTTTGAAGGTCCTGCTTCTAAATCTGTGTTGAACGCTATCAACGCAGATTTACTTGGGTTATAGACCATATTGTGTTCAGCGGCATATTTTTCACATTTTCCTCGTGGCTTTGATGCATGGCGATATAATTACCGTGTACGTAATATTATTGATGCATGTATTTCCCATATGACATCCGCTTGCCGAGTTTTTCACTTAAATTGTCCATATAAACATTAACCATTTTAGTGCTGCATTGATTTTGCAAGTAGGTGCGTAAACAGCTATTGATAATTTGTGTTATTACTAAATAAATATGATATTAACTAAAAATGCAACAACTTGGACAAATATCAACCAAACTTAATGATTCTTTTTGATATTAAACGTAAAGAGAATTGTATCCCACGCATCTAATAAAAAACTAAAACTACAAAATATATAGAGAAAAAAGAAATAGAAAATTATGTCGCTTCACAATTGTGTTTTCCCGTGCAAAGGCCATGTCATCCCGTCTTGCAGCGGGCGCATATGAGGAAAATTCACTTTCTATTCGCATTCTATTATTGCGATGGCCAATAATCGCACTTCCTTCATCACTGTCTCCATTTATCAGATCGAAGGGCTCATCATCCGCAATGTCGCCGTCCTTTGATACATCGTCCGTGATAGAACTAAGATCCGATTTGGTGAAATATATCGTTTTAATTTATTATAACAGGACAAACAATATACGAGTATATAGTATATAATATACAAGATATACGCCAACTTCAATACACCACTATGAAATGGAACACATGCTCTTGTAAAGATCAACAAACGCATACTGAAGAACGTAGCGCCTAAGTGCTTCGTCGCAATTTTCATGGCTAACACTTGCAGCGCCATAGCGCTGCACCGTACTCTACCGGTTAAATAGGATTGGTGATAAACTTTTCTCTGATGTCACATCCCATGTTCACTGGTTTGCATTTTATTTTTCTAGATTTCTGTTTTTTTACTTTACTTGATAAATTTGGAATTATATTAATCATTTCGCCTTCCATTTCCCATGAAATGCGGAAAACATCCAGAAAATCCTTGAAATCCACATGCACCAGTTTGCAAAACAATCTTTCATTCTCATTTCTTAAATTGTGACATATTCTCATTTCAGACGGATTACGATTCTGAAAACACTGAGAAGGAAGAAAACCTCACCGACTCCAATCAGGATAATTCAGAATGCACCACTCCGACTGCAAGTCACGACCATCTATTGGCAGAACTTGCCTACGATCCTGTGCCTCTGAGCATTGCAACAGACGAAATAGCCAGCCAACCAATAGCTTCAGATATATCCAAGACACCAACCAATGATCTTATTCAAGACCCTCTTGTCAAAGAAATCAATGAGATCCAAACAGAAGAAGCAAAAGACGCAACAGCAAAAGATAATTTTGCGGTTGATACGCCCATTCAAGATATTCCAAAAGTTGTGGAGCCAATCCTAGACGTTGCACAACCGACCGAGTCCGTCACAGACGGATGTCCCATTGTTCCTAATCAGTCAGTCAGTGATGATAGTCAAACCAAGCATTTAGCCGAGGAGAGAGATTCTAGTCATATTGCACAATCCTCGGAAGCAGTCATCCAACCCACTAGTGAAGTATACAAGTTAGAAATAGAAGGTAAAGTAGATGTTAGTAGCGTGCCAAAAGATTTGCCAAAGGTAGAGCGGCAGACCAGCGTAGATAAAGACGCACAGACGAAAACAGATAACGGTAGATTGGACGTAAAGAAAACACTCAAAGAACCCGTCCGAAAGATATCGAGGTTCTTGGTCAGTCCAGTCACAGGAGATAAGATTAATAAGCCTGATAGGCCAAGTACTCCTAAGAAAGAAGTCAAGATCGCCGATAAAGTTGTTCTGGTAAATGAGACGAAAGATATCATCGGGGATAATAAAACGACTTATTCCGATATTGTCAAAGCGGAGAAGACGCCAGAAGCTAAAAAGTATTCCAAGTTTAAAGTTAAAAAAGTAAGCGAAGAGGAGTTGCAAAGACCGCATGCGAAAATGAACGGTATACAAGAAAACATGCCGAACGTTTCGCAAGCAGTCGACTATCCGATTAAAAATGTTGACTACCCGATCAAGAGAGACCCGATTGTTTCCTCTATGTCTATGGACGTTGACTATTCAAATCTGCCACAGACAGTCGAATCGACCGCCCAGAACATGTACCATCCAGAGCCGGTGCGTCGGCCGACGCCAACTTTAACCCCCCAGGCCAGTCAAATCATGAGCATGGCCAATCAGATACCGCAGGCGGCGATACAAAACTACCTAGCGCAGCAAAGCGTGCCGAACTTGCAGAATCAAATGCTGGCAAACTACCAGATGGCAAATCAGATGGTGGAGCAACTTCAGCCCAACTACATGGCTCCTTTGCAGGTTTCCATATCTAACCAGCTCGGGCAGTACGGCAACCAATCCGTGTCTCAGTTGGGACTGAACAATCAGAGGGCAGCATTAAACCTGTCCACAAATCAGCTGATGGCTGGGGGTTTGAACATGGTGGGTTCAGATCAGGGGCTAGGTCTTCAGAATCCGATGATGACGAATGAAAATTTGTCCATGATGCTCTTGCAGCAGAATTTAAGGGGGTAAGTTTAAAAATAAAAATTTATCAACAGATCATTGTTCAATTACACAAAAAGTACAGCACGAAATGAGATAAACAAGAGCTACAGAAAAAGAACAGCACATACGTAATACAAGAATGAAGCAATGATAAAAAATGACAAAAATATACATTTGAGAGAACATTCAAGTCAAAGCCTGAACAAAGTTTTAGTCCATGATTTTAGACATACTAAATGATAATCTTCGAAGTTTATTTTCGTAAAGCCTGAAAAAAATCATTTAGACTAGTACCAAAAATTTCAAGGCCCTTGCTTGAGTTAACAAGTCTCGACATTTTTAGGAACTGTCCTTGGAATCAACTTTTTACTGGCTAATACTACACCCAGTTATCAGCCATCTCGTCTCTCGTGAACATAATTTTTTTTGTATCCCCTCACCTCTGTCCTAATTAATGATGTGTTATTTTAGTTAATTTATTTTTTATTTGGTCAAAACAGGCAGCAAGCAGCCAACCAACAACTTCTGCAAGGTGTTTACTTAAGGAATTCTCAGCACCAAACACTTCTGAGGTCTACCAGTAAGTTGTTATGAAATTTTAATATTATATTAAATATTTATATGTAATACATTCAGATAGGTTGTGATGTTTCAACCTCTCTCACACTTATTAGCGATCAGATCGGCGCCATTTTAAACAGTCCACCGTTTAACGCTGATTCTCGGCCCATTTCAGCTTTTGATCAAATAGTGATTAGTTGACGAGCATGACTGTTATACCATTATCAAATTATACAAAATACATAACACGAAATGAAATAAACATGAGCTACAGAAAAAGAACAGCACATACATGATACACAAATGAAGCGACGACCAAAGTATTTTTTTTTATATGAATACCGCGCAAGAGTCCCAACTGCTTCCAACCGTCTGGAGCCAGTGAGACTATGGCATTCCCAATTGGGGAATGTTGTAAGGCTGAAGGTATTGGGGAGGGGAAGGAGAAGGGAAAGAGGAAGGTGGGGAAATGCCTGGCTATTCAGATGTGGTCACCAAACACGGCTAAAAGCCATTTCAAGCAACGTTTCAATTCTGAATGGTGGTCTTTCACCAGGGCGATACTGAGAGTATCTTCCACTCTGGATATATAAGTATATAGTTCCACTCTGGATGTATAAGTATATAGTTCCACTCCGGATGTATAAGTATATTAAGTATATAGTATAGTTCTCTCAAATGTATACTTTTATAGTATATAAGTTTACATTTGAGAGAACATTCAAGTCAAAGCCTGAATAAGGTTTTGGTAGAGTCCATGATTTTACACATTATTCTTCGAAGTTTTATTTCATAAAGCCTGACAAAAATCATTTAGACTGGTACCAAAAATTTCAAGGTCCTCCTGGCTTGAGTTAACAAGTATCGACATTCTGGACAGTGGAGAATGATACCCATAATTAGTAGAGTGTTGATTGAGTATTACAAATGTCAATGTTTCAAAATGGTGCTGATTATCAATCAAATGTGACGAAGGCTGAAACATCCCAGCCTTAGAATAACTACTAGACTTATACTTAGCCATTTTTTTTATTGCACACTGACAGCCGTTTTGCCAGTTTGGTGCATTTTTTTTATTTTTTCTTTTGTAACAATTTGATGTAATTTGTAGATCTGTACGACTTGGCTAATGGCGGGGGAGGCCTGCCCACTCCTCAGGATATTCTTCCTCCTTTTCATCAGCCCAACTTAGTTGGTATGTAAAATAAACTCGTAATTCTGCAACCACCTTCCTCTTCCTTTCACCTTCCCTTCTCCCCATTGCTTTCACCGCACTCCATCCAACAATATTGTGGATGCAATAGTCACACTGGATCTGGAGAGTCAAAACTTTGGTGTGGTCTTCACATAATTTCTTGTTTTTAAACTTTCAAATGGTGTAATTACAATCCGGTCTTACGAATCTTTCATTGCTCTGCTTCAGAGTAGCGATTATGAGTCGTTCATGAACGAGTCGTTCATTTGTGCCGGCTCATTTTGATGAGCTGCGATCATACGACTCCTGGTAAATCGTACCACGGCTCAAATGAACTGTGACTCTTTTTGACAAATCTTGGAACAACTTAAGAAGGATTGTTTATTTATCTAAAAAGATAAACATATCTCAAATGTTTGATAGTATTCTTACGCATTTCTACGATGACACGTCTTTAAATAACGTTCTTTATTCTAATTTGTTTATATAAAATCATCGTATGTGTGTCTAATTTCTACAAAAATAAATTATGTCCGCTACCATGGGACTTACAATTAATATTTGGCACCATGACGCATCTTAAAGCAATTATTTTCAAGGGTTCGCATATTTGTGTTTAGAGATAAGAATAAAGTACGTGAACGGCGCCTAACAGTCTGGTATCTGGACGTTTTGTACCTACATCTATACGCTGGGATCCGAGAGCCATAGGACCAGGGAGTCGTATTAACTAGGCGTCGGCTCTTAATATGTGCCGGCTCTTAAATGAGCTGTCGTTCAATTGAGTCGTACGAACATATTGAGCTGGTACCGTGACTCCCGCTCTTAACAAAATGAGTCATGGCCCATCGCTACTTCAGAGTACCAAAATTTTTCCATCAGCCATTTGAAGCAAAAAACAAAATGTTTAAGAATAATGTGTCATTAGCATTTAGTGCTCTGAAATTATCCATCGGATACGCAAAATTTGTATTCGTTGAATGCGCCGGCATATCCGATCGACAATGTCAAAAAATCATTTCTCTGAATATAAGTAGCTATTCTGGGGAAACTACTAATTTATTTATTTTTTAAACGCTCATAGGGCTTTTTTATACAGATGCATAATTTTAAAATCACATAAGAAAAATAAAAAATAGAAAACTTGCACTAAAGGTAAGTTACACATGAAAAGCAGTTAAGTTACATTTGAAAAAGAAAAAACTGCACCAAAATTAAAAAAGAAAAGAAAGGAAAAAAAAAAACTGCACCAAAAACTAAAAATACACAGTAACAGAAAAAATAAAAAATAGCTAGTGCAATATCCACCAAGTCAATACTGACATTAATAACAAATAAGTAAATAATGTAAAAAGTTGTAGTTAACAATAATTTATAAACCAGGCAGAAACAAATCACTCATCCTCCTTTTGAAATTTGCCAAGTTTAGATTATTGTCAAATACATCCATATCATTTAAGCATTTGTTACCAAGACTGTGTAAGCGTTGAATTGGTGAATTCAAACTATAGTTAGAACGGGATAAAGATATGTAGAAAGTTAATGTCTGTCTTGTAGTTCGATTGGGTATGTACAAGTTTATTAAATGCAGGAGTTCAGAACAATTTAATTTACAGTTTAACAATTTTAGTAAAAAGGTTAGGTCGTTAATTCTCCGTCTGTTTTCTAATGTTGGAATATTTAAAATATTCATTAACGATGGGTAATTTATGTGCTCTAAAGGTATGTTTACTTTAAAATTTATGAAACGCAAAAATTTTCTTTGAATTCTTTCTACATTGTGAATATGTATTTTGTACACTATGGAATTATGTTCAATTAAACTTCTAACTAGGGATATGTACAATAATTTTATTACTTGTAACGATTGAAATTTTTTTATTGTTCTTAATATAAATCCTAAAGTTTTCATACCTTTATTTACAATTTGTTGAATGTGAGCAGTGAAATTTAGTTTCTCATCCATTATAATGCCGAGATCTCTCATTTCTGAAACTCTTTGTAGATTTATTTGATTTATTGAATAGTCAAAAAAGAGAGACGTTTTCTTTCTTGAAAAGGTTAGAGTTTTAGCATTTTTAACATTTAGATATAAATTGTTTTGTGAGCACCAATTATTTAGCATGTCAATATTAAACTGAAGAATTTGACAGTGGTTTGAATCAGTTATTTCTCTATATAATTTAATATCGTCGGCGAATAGCAAAACTTTGACACCTTTAAAGCCATTGACTATGTCGTTTATAAAGACAAGAAATAAAACCGGACCAAGGTGACTACCTTGCGGTACGCCACTAGTAGCGGTAATAATAATAATAATAGTAATACTAATGATATATACAATTTTTATAAATACCATTTCTCACAAAAACAAGTAAGTTATTACGAAAATAGACTCGGGCACACTACTGTAGTATTAGATAGCTCGGCGTTCCAAAAGTTAATGGATTTATTTAAATGACAAAATGTTATTCTCTGGTCTCGAGTCTTTTTGTTTCATGATGTTTACTTTGACATTGTCTTTTATGTGATACATCAAAATAAGCCCCATTTGTGAGACTTTTAGCATTATTTAGGTGCTTCGATAGATGGATATTTATAAGCTAAGAGCAGAGGTGTGCATTCCATATAGGCAGGCACATAAGCACTGCCTACCCCACCTTACTCACATAAAAAATAAATAATATTAAATTCTAGAAAAATATTGCAAGAAATCAATCGATACTTTCAAAAACTCACGCATACTTTCAGCTATGAATGGCAGCCCCGCTCGTGCCACACCGTCTGCCCTACTATATGTGTCAGCAGGAACTAAGTATGCAAAATGCATGTCAAATTACAATGTTGACCGTATTCTACACAAAAATGTACATGTGTTCGCAATGCGCATTAAAGAGAAGACTCGTTTGTTTTAGTGTCGCAAAAGGCCGTGCCTATCGGTACAAATTACAAATGTAGCAACCAGTGCCATCTGCTGGTACCTCTATTGATTAGTACAGCTTTAACAATGAAATAATTATCATATGATGTTGACTTTCTTTCATGCAATTATGCGTTGAAAGAAGATTGAAATTATACACGTATATCCATTATTTGGCATGTAATATGCACACATTAAGCGGTTTTTGGATATTTGATCTGGTAGGTAATCCCAACCAACATCAGCCGAAGCCAGCAGCTTAGCCATTCTTAGCATAAACTTACCACGTCCCTACTGTCTTCCCCGATTAAAAACTCTGTGCAAACCACTAGCTAAGAGGGTTGAAGATTATTGACAAGCATCCTGTCAAACATCACCCCATTCTCAGTCAGCCAAAATAGCTCCCCTACACCTGTCCTAGACCCCTTCGGCTTTTCAATTCTTCATTACCAATTTGGGTATAAATATAGCACTTGTTTCTCTGTAGCACGTGTTTGAGGTAAGTAATTAACTGTGTCTTGGAACTTCATGAATACATCTATAATTTGATTGAAGCCAAGCAGTTTTGATCACAACCATCCTTTCGAAGCTTATAAACCTTATTGTAATTTTTTTTTAATCATTGTAGTTCATATTAACAAATCTCAAACGAAATATGAAATAGAAAATATAAATCGATGCCTTGAATAATTATCAGGAACATAGATATTTATGTGCTCCAAAATAACTGAATTCTCTAAACAGCCTCGCAGCAGTCTAAACAAATGGGCAGCGGCATACCTCTCTCTTCGGAGTTGCAGGGAGTGAAATCCTAGCATGCCCAGAAGAAAGTTAGTTGGATAGAGTCACGGATAGTGGCTGCACTCCCTCATGTAGAGATAACTCAAAAACTTTTTCCGAACCCTCCAACATGAGGGAGCACCCCACCTCGTGAGGATTCCAGTTAACCGACCCACTCTCCAGCATACTGCGGACTAATCAGAAGTACAATATTCTTAGATTACAGATATCGCGAAATACTCTGACAGTTCGGATAACAAATCCTAACATTTTTAATGCAGACTGGCTTACCCCCTTGATATGAACACGAAATGCCAGTTTACTTTAATAGAGGAAACACACTTGAGATTATGACCGACCATAGTATATCCGTGGTAAGTGAGACTAAATGCACTGGTGAAAGACAGGACTACATATTTCAAGATATTGAAATAATGGAAGATACTAGTGCGGTTTCGCAGAGTTGTTCCCGTTTGTCTGCAGGGGACAGATTGCCCTGATGATAATCTACCTTCGACAGGAGAGGGCACCAGAAGAAATGCCTTATTCGTGTTTCTGTTATATTATTTATTTTTAGGGCCCGACCAGAGACCTAGAGGCCAGCAAAAGGGGCAGACCTACGATGCCTACATGCTTGCCCTGCAAGCTAAACTCGCTTCCATTTCTGTGAGTTCCCTTTCAATATGTATAACATAACAAGGTTTTGTCGTCAGCTTAACCACGGAAATTCATTATTTCACAAACGGTCACTTTGACCAATAAAACTGTGATCAATAAAATACACAATCTCAGTGTCACCAATTCGACTGACCGCGTTTTTTACTCAGGGTAATTTATTTGTCAGATTAAAATGTTGATTGAATTGATTTTCTAGGGTCCTCTGTCACCGCAGTCTCCGTCGGAAGTGTCTTGCAGTCCCCTCCTGTCTCCCAATGCCAGGAACACTGGACAGCAAGTCATGAATTCGGATAAGGTTCGTTCAATTTCACTAATTTTGTAGAAATAACCCTCAAAATGTTAAAAATGAAATTCTGCCCTGAACAATGAACCAAAGAAACTGAATTACATACCTATTTTGGTAGGGAACAGAAAGGAATTGGAGATTAGGAAGGTTGAGAAGTAGCTGGTGGTTCATAACTGGTTTCTAACACAGCTATAGCCACAGAGCAAATTATACATAGAGATGTCCTAGCACACAAGGGGAGGAAACAAAAATTAGGTAGGCGAAGGGTGAGCTTAGGCATGTCACTGTCATTTGATTTGCCAATGCATGCATGCCGACAGTCTGCAGGCTCACATTGCACTACAAAGTATTAGTATTTTCGAAAAGCAAATCTACTAATGATCATCTTGTCCTTTTTACAATTGTGCAACAAATCTCCTTTTTTCCCGCAGCTATGCTAACAGATTCCAAACTAACCTAACCCGCAATTTAAGTAAAACAGTTATGTAATAATAAAATGGTTCAGCTTTTTTACAAAAACTGAATATTTTATTGGAGTATTTAGTTTGACCCTTTTACAAATGTTTTAAATTTGGTTACCGCAGTCAAAATCACTTATTGTTTTATTTGTCATAATCTTCGAATATCACTCACTGCCAGTCAATACACGAATGATGACATAGTGTATTAGAGAAATGCGTGAACCCACTTGGTGCCAAATTTAGCATGTCACGTGGTTTGCCTTCAGCCGTCAAAATGGTAGGCAAATTTGACTATATGGCAGATGTAGTAATTCTGACATCAGTGGCTATAGCCATTTCATGCAACATTTAGTTTCTGAATAGTGGACCATGGAATACAAGAAATCGGTCAGCTTGTTTCCCAGAATAAGGATCTCCAGTCCATTTTTTTAAATCAATAATGACATTCAAACTTGTATATTTAGTTTTTTTTTTCTGAATTTAGTTTTCAGAGTTAAAGTAATTTTCAAAGTTTAAATTTTTCAAAGCCCGCCAAAACGCTCCAAATCTATGGCCGGTCGGTTTTGAGGTTAGAATGTCAAATATCAAAACGAGGACGAGCTTTATCCTACATAATTTTACATTCTATTCATATTAAACCATAACTAAATATAAGTAATAACATTATGTATAATGAAACCTTTTTAGAAACTTTCACTCGAGATGAGATGATTTTTTATTCACTTTTAAATAACGATTTATAAATTCTACATATTAATTATATATAATTAAAGTTATATATTCAGAATCGGAGTTTGTTGATCCATATGAATATGTATTTTTAAAGCCATTATATGTTTTACTGGAGTTCTTATTATAATATTTTAACTCAGTAAATAAGGATTGAGTAGTATGCTGATTTAGCATCATGCCAAGTCGGTTCTGTAAAGGAAAGAAGAATTTTAAGAATAAGCATTTTTAATCTCTTCTTGATGCATCCCCTGTTGCACAGCCTGCAATATCTTCCCTTTCTTATTGCAGATGCACGATGGAGAGGTGCTCCACCACCACCAGCAGAAGGCGCGCCGCACCGTGGCGCACCTCTCTGACCTGGAGCACGAGCTGTCTAAAATCAACCTGAACTACCGCTCGCACCAGCATAAGGCGGGACTGGCCGACAAGGCGGCGGTGGTGCCCGAGGAGGAGCTGCTGTCTCCGCCCGTACTGCCGCCTGACCATCGCGTGAGTTCCTCTGTCCGTCTGATACTTTATCGTATCGATTCTGCCTAGTTGTCGATGTTGCGGTATATAATTTTGATCACTTCTAATAAATAAAAATCACTTCTTCTTTTTGAATAATGGTATTTTGGTCGTGGAAAAATGCTTTTATCCTCATAACTTTGCTTAGCAAGATTATCATTTTGATAGCACTTTTATAGTAGACCAGTTCTTACTAGCCAAAATAGACAAATTCAAGTCATTGTACCTTTCTATGGTTTAAAATGTCAAAGTTATAAATATATAACATTAATGATTCATTCTTCATTCTTCTTTTCTCACGAAATTCACAGTAAGACACAAGCCTTCACTAATCACTATAGAGATTCAAGCCTCGTTTTATATTATCTAGAAATTTACTATAGTCTTAACAACCAATGTTTTAATCTAGTTTGAGTATCAAGCACTCACCCGCGTCAAGATTGTCTCCATATATTCAATCCATCAATCCCAAGGTTGTAAATCTTGGGCAGATCTAGTACTTTTTGGCGCAGACAAAGTTTATAAAATATCCTTGTTCTGATTGCAGGAAGAAACACTGCATGATGACAGCGTTGCTCTACGACATTCAGCCTGTAAGTCATATACCATATTTTACATGAAATTTCATAAATTGTAAATACCGACTGCCAAACAAAACTATCAAGAATTCCAGAGGAAAAGTATCCTATTTCTTTGGGAATGTATTATTGAATAGAAGGAACTTAAATAGGTATATTGAAAGAAGGGTGAATGCAGGAAACTCTATTAAAAAAGGACTGAACGCGGTTGACGCTAACAAAATGTTGTCCAAAGAAGTGAAGCTAGTAGTCCACAATGGAGTGCTGATACCAACCCTGATATATGGCAGTGAGGCATGGAACTGGCAGAGGAAGGATAAAAGTAGACTGAATGCTGTAGAAATGAGATCTCTGAGATGAATGTGTGGTAAAACCATGTATGATTGTGTGAAAAATGGTGAAATTCGCAAAGAATGCAAGTAAACGTAATGACTATGATTAAAAAAGGCACGCTTTAATGATTTGGAAGAAGAAGCCGGGACATCCGAGGAATACATAGCACGATCGAGTAAATCAAAAATACTTGAGTCGGACCATGTCAGAAGTCAGAATAACAAAGAGAGAATGTTTGAGACGATGCATGAATGTGAATGAAGCAAGAAGTGTATGCCAAGACCGAGGTATTTAGTGATCCGTCCTCTGTCTACTCCTGCAGGGAAACGACATGATAGTTAGTTTAGAACTTTGCTGTGGTTATGTATTTTCTTTTATCTTTGCAGCTGGTACAAATCCCTGGTCCTACGGCCGACTCACAGTGCTTCCAGTGGCGCGAGTGCCCAACCACGAGCTGTGTCCTTCGGACACCAGTCTATTTGCAGGTGAAAATAAGTTTTTTAATATTAAATATTTAAACAACGTAACTGGTATTGAAATTATTTGAATGACTTTTAAATATTTAGCTCTTTTCTACGCATTTAATAAAAACAATTCATTATCATTCCAGGCAAATCCGTCTCCAAAATGGACATGGACGACATGTCTTGTGCTGACAACAACTCCTCTTTGGACGAATCTACGGATATGTTCGTCGTCACCGACCCGCTGCGAGTGCGCTCTTATGTCGTGCACGACCCCTTCGACCACATAGCGGCCACATTCATCGACCCGGCCGATATACTGTCGCAGGGCGTGCCATGCCCACGCTACATCCCCGATCACACGCAACAAGCGGACGACGAAGATTCCGAAGGATGCAACAAAACAATAGCGACGCTTATATACGACCCCGTGAAAGAATCAACGTGTTTTGTGATTGATTCGAGCATGGATTTGCTGTCGCATCCGGACGGTTGTTTCTTTCCCTTTTCCGATAAGACGAAAGATTTAAAGACGATGGAACGGTTCGGTAACGGTAGTCGAGGTTCGGTGGACGAGGGGGAGAGGAGGGCCAGCGTTGTTAACAGGGGGTGGGGCGGGGGACGAGGGGAAGAGGTGATAGAGGAAAAAGACTGCTTGATGATAGAGGGACAGGAGGGCGCTTACCGAAGCGAGGAGTTGCAGAACGAGGTGGAGGGGCTGAGCGCCAGCGCGGTTGTTACGGAATCGCTGACGGAAAAACGTAATTATAAATTTTATTTTCATTGTTTTTCATCACAAAAGAAAGAGTTTCTCATAAAAAATGTGGAGTTTCTTTATCTATTTTGTTATATCGAAAACTTCCTGTATAAATGCATAGACACTGCCAGGCAAGGTGACCGCAGATCTTGTTCAAATATTCATAATTACTTCTTATATGGTGGACGTTTTTTTATTTACTCAAGTTCTTATCATCTTATAATGTGATCAAAAAATTATAGAAAAATATAACAAGATTCATTTGCATCTTCCGCTAACGCCGCCTTTACAATCTTTCCTGCGCGAAAGGATTTCTTGGCAGTTTTCTGTGTGTAAAGGATGTGAAGCTTTAACACGCACGCTTTCATGTGTGCTTTCTCGCGTTCTTTACCACACTCTATCACATTCTGCCAATCACCCAGAAAGGAGTGTGAATGTTACAGATAAAGAGTGTGGAGTAGGCATGGGCAAAATTGAATGAATTAATCAGATGACTAAATTCAATCTCACGATATACTCTATCTAATTCTCAATTTACAGGGAATTCATTCTTTATTTCCTAGGCCTGCATCTGTATTTCTATCGCACGGCACGGTTACTATGTGCGGCGCCGCAAAGTCACCGGAGGTATTGTCATTTTGTCCAGGACTCCATCTAACGTACAGTATCCCGCACTGTAATCCATAAAACCTCTAGGCCATCGTTTGAACGCAGCCCGCATATTTTCCAGCGCGCAAACCGCCGCATGTCACCAAGTTAGTAATGCCGAGTTCGTCCGTATTTGCTATCACAGTCTGTATTCTCTAATTCAAAGAATAAGATATGTATTCTGAATTCAGTTAGTTCGTCAATATTGAGTCTGTCCTTACTAGGTTCGCAGGGCGCAAGCTAGTCAAGTCACTGTAAGACACTAGTCACAAGTTCCTAATTAATTTTTCAGTGACTGCGGTGAATCTGTTAGTCTTTAGTTTCAGCGCGGCCAAGTCGTCAGTTTCAGTAGTCAGGCTAGAATTTCCAAAGTAATTAGTAGAGTGCATCGATGTTATACTTTGTCGATGGTATGGTGTCACGATAACAACATTATAGTGATTTCGTCCTTTATTTTTTGTGAGTGTCGTTCACTTTTAGTCGTTTTTTTTTTTGGCGGGTAACATTGTCTTTAAAAACGAAACCATTATTTACTACGTTGAGGTGTATTTATATTTTTCGTATTATTTATTATCTAGTTGAGCAATATTGTTTTTTTCATGTTCATTTTAGTTTTAAATATGTTATTTCCAACACTAGTGCAATTTACAATTGGAAAAAATCTCCCGTTTTTATTTATTTTATTATTAGAATTCTTTTAATGAATTAAATAAACAAATTTACAAGACCGGGTCGGGTGAATCAGACTTAATCAATCCACTATTGCGAATGAATTTTCGAAGAGAGTAAAGTTTTTGTTGGTGTCTAAACATTTATATAGAAAGTTTTTGATATAGATCTTATGTTTCCAATGTTTCCTGTTTTGTATGGATCAATGCGTCTTTTTAAATTATTGCTTTGGTTTTTCTGGTGACACCAGTTTCACAAGGTGTTGCAACAATCTTTTTTCCTTGCAGCGTGGCCTCACCATTCCCATTTCAGTTCTGCCATTCTTTTTGCAATATCTGTGACTTGGGAATGGATTCTTAGCCACATATTTGTGGAATTTATTCAATGATTATGTAAGTAAGATTAAGGTACCGATCTTATCAATTAATTTCTGAAAATATCACCTCGGAATCTAATGCCTTCCACAAAACTAATACATTCATCATCCCAATAACCTATCCTCCCAGAAACAATTTTTTTTAACATTGGTTAGTTAGTTGAGAAACCAAAGCTATTGGTTCCCAGACAGGCATCACATGCTCAATCCTCTGCTGGCTTAGTCTCCCATTATTGTACAAGCAGCACTATCCACTTAAAATGGTGGTAGTACTTCAAATATTCCCAGGTTATTCGTAACCTAGGAATCTTTGTTTTTCTTATTAAAAAAACCCCCGCTGTTCCAAAAAACCATTCATTTTCTGGAATTATGCAACCCAAATCCTTTGTTTTCTGGAAATATCAATCAAGATTCCAATAATCTAATACATAAATGCCAAGTTATATATGTTTGTTTCATTATAATGCATTATCTCAGCGTTGGAATGGTTTGCAGGGTCGAATTAAAAACAGTAAAATGTAGTTTTTTAATAGTAACAATGTGGTATACTTCAACTTGACCTCTGATTAAATTTATGAATAACCTTTTCACTGCTTCACGCATACATATATTTGTTGACAAACTGTACCCCCAGCTCTACGCGCACACATGTATATTTTCATAGAAAATGTATGAATGTCACAAAAAATGCAGCTCACACCCATAATTCTATATGCATCTGGCGAGCGATGAAAAGGTTAAAAAAACGAAATTTGCTGGGAACAAAAAAGAACAACATTCGACATCACTTGTGAAACATTAAATTTCGAGCTTACGGCTACGAGTTCGAACACCACGATGCTATCTTGTTTGTTCCACGATCCAAGTTCCAAACAATATGTTCATAATTTAATTCGATATAAAAGAAAATATTTGTGGACAACTTATGAATACTTGCAGCAAGTGGATGACTTTATGTATTTGGGAAGTATGTTTACGAGAGATGTAAAGTGTGATAAGGATATTGAATCAATGATGTGGTGAAAGATGTAGGGGTAGCTGTAGGGGTAGGGGTAGGTGTACGGGCACAGGCACGGGCACGGGCAGGGGTAGGGGTAGTGGTAGTTATGGTTATAACAATATTAATTCTTAACAATTATATTATTTCCACCCAGTTAACTAGAATTCACAACTTCAAAACTTTACTCTAAACCTTTCATAACCCCGAGCAAAGTCGGTACACGCCAGCTAGTTATTTCAATAAATCCTAAAACCTGCACATTCGCTTGAGAACTTTTATTTTTTGTCCCTTTGAAAACTGAAACGAAAAATGGCCCAATTCGGAACCCCACATAATAAGTTTTTTTTTTTTTCACATAACAAGTTTTCTCGGTCCCTTGAAAACCTTATTTAATGACTAGAGGTTTACCATATAAAATAGAATTCAATTCTCTTCCTGGGTCCTCTATTTGAATCTATAAATTCACCTTTATCTGTGATTATTAACACACCAAATCTAGAAAATAATAACTACACATAAAATGTCTTATGCCTTTAAAAAAAAACTATTACGAACCTGTACTTTCAATAAAAAAAGCACTATTCCACATACATATTTTCTCTTTCTCCTCTTGATTATCTTCAAACTGCACTTGGTACACCTCAAACCACTGTCTAACTCTTATTTTTCCCTCCCAAACTGCATTTTCCCACCAATAAATCAATCTGTCAAAACCAATAACATTACATACTTCTAGACATGATATATGACGAAGACTGACATTTAAAAGATATGTCTGTTGAACGCGATGGATGTGTCATTTTCATAATTCAAAGTTTATGAGATGACACTACACTTACTCGCTTACACTACGATAGGACCTACTAAGAAAGGATCTAAGGTTGTCTTTCTTATACTCGTGTGTTGCTACGTTCACTATCTCACTTTCTCTAATGACGTTTAAAGTTTTCGGGAAAAAATGGAATAATATTTATTTCTTTTGTTTTATTGTGCTTTTATCGAGTGTTTGTAATGTCGTTGATGGTTTCCCGATTACAATTATTGTGTTATGTATATTATTATATTAAGTAATTTGCATGTATTTATGAATTAAATATTACTGGTGTTTTTTTACCGTGTTTCTTTTACCGGTATTTGCCGTGTAATGGAACACTTATTTGTGCAATTTGGTTAGAGACAGCAGACAACCTCACGCGACACGTGACAGTTTAATACTAAATCAAAGTAGGGCAATTACCATATCTTTTTCTCGCCACTTTGTGAGCTCTACAACATGTCTATTGTTTGTAATGCCATGGTCAAAACAACTGATTTATTTTTGTTTAGTACGCTAATGGAACACATTCAAATCTAATATCAAATTTGGCAGAAAAAATGGAACATTATTCAAATGCCATATCAAATTTCGCAGACATAATCGAACGTTCGTATAGTTTGGCAATAAAATGTGGATATTTAATAAAGTAGAACTATTTTTTTTCATTTCTGTGGCAATACGCAGCTACTAAATTTGTCTTTGAAATTTATTCTACACATTCAAATTTTGACAGTTCGCTTTGGAAACAATCCAAAACAACATATCTCGATTATATTAATGCTTTTTTAAATTTATAATTTTGATTTGTGAATTTGATTTTGTTTTATGTTTATTTAACTTCTAATAAATGGGTATATAGATGCATACATTTCAGAAATACAAATAAAATCTTTCCATGTAATTATCTTCCTTGCAAAGCGTTAAATGATAAAAATGTTTAAATATAAAATTGTCTTAGAATATACGTATTTATTTTTTGTTAGAAATTTTATGTAAATCAAATTTGATAATGTTATTATTAAGTTCTGCAAGTATTTTAGTTTTTATTATTGTGACAGCTGTTTCGGTGTTTAAGGCCATTATCAAACTGTTTGAAAATGGCCTTGAATGCCAAAAGTTGATTTACATTAATTTTCTAAAAAAATAAATAGAGTTCTACGAATTAAACCCAAAAACAATTAATAATGTCTTATAATATGATGTAAAATCATCTCCTTTCGAAAAGTACCACTAATTTCTGAAGACCGTTTGGTTAAAGTAAAAAAAATATGCATTTGGATCAATGTGCTTTTTTAAACTTTCTTTATTTTTCCCATGAGCTATCTTTGTGTTGTCATTTGAAATGTTTTAAACGATCGCAGCGCCCTCAATTTTTAAATGTCAGACTGTACGTAATGTCAAATCTGGTCGAAAAATTACCTACTTATCCTGATTTTATTGAAACTTTTTTGTAATTTTTTTTAATGTTTTTTTTTGCAGACGTGTGCAGACAAATAGTGCTTCTTGCTCTCAGCACCGTTGAGTTATGATTTTCTCAACGGAAAAGAAACATTGCAACCTCCGCTACCTTCATCCTCCACTGCGCATGCAACCACTAATATTTATTATTATTACTATACTATAATACTTATTTTAATGATTATTGTATTCATAGGAGACATTGAGACGACGAGTATTGAATATTACGAGAAAAAAAAAGAAAATAAAAGATTAAACTTATTAAAACGCATGCGTAATTTCAGGTGCTTTCGCTATGTTAGTTCCATAATTTATGATGTTTTGGATATAACAAATGATTTCAAATACATTAAATGAGTCAAAAACAAATTTAATCAAACCCACTGATATTTTCGACTATTGCAAATGAAAATTTTGTTACTTATTTTGTAGGTCATCACCACCGGACAGATAATCTCTAGAAGTGTAATCTATACGAATTCAAAAGAAATCTGATATCGTCAATCACATAAGACTTTTCGATTCCCAGGCCCCAGACAGGCCAATGAAATTGTTTTTCTGTTAAAAAGAGAATTTCTATATTTTTAAAAGTTTAATCAATTTTTACCCAAAGTAAGGGAAAATTGACGTTACTTGGAGCACAACACACTTCTATCAGTTTACCTCTTTAGTGGTCACCACAATATGGCTTGCGTGTGTTATTTCTAGTGACATGAAAGATAATATTTTCTACTTTATATCAGTGGGTAAACATTTTTTACCGTATTTAATGATTTTAGTATAAGCAAATAATAGGTGATATTTTTGGCTATTTTTTTTCAATAGATACTATTGTTTAATCTACATTTTGAAAAAAAAAACAACTAAAAAACACGATAAATTATTAAAATAAACATGAAGCATGCATTTTTATAAAAAAAAAAATAAACAAATTTATTTTCACTAAATATATTATTTAACTCTGTTCAATTTGTATTTTTATTATTTAAAACATACTTAAATTGAAAAGTCTTAAAGGAGGTAGGTACTGACATAAATATATTAAAAATGTAGGTATCTACCTAATATATTTTTATGTTTATAATGGCTACACACATTAATTTCATCCAAAAGTCATTTAGTCTATGCTCCTCTATATATATTATATATGCTCAATTTTATAGTGCTTATTTAAAGATAAATAAAAATATTCTTATTTGTATCGAAACTTTAAAACCACAAACTCGAAATATGATTCAAGTTCATGTCATAAATGTTTGCACAGTATTTTTCAATACCCATATTATTTTTTGTAATTGGCATGTTTCTTTAGCCACATATTTGTGGCGCAGAAGTATCCTAACCTTATTTTGTTTTAGGAAAAAATGTTGCTTGATATTTCTGATTACAAATTTTGGAGGCAAAATGTCATTAATCTCATAATATCTCAGATGTTTCGGCACCTAAAAGTGGGACATAGATGTTTCTTAACTTGTCTATTTAGAATTTAGAAAATTCTTAAACCACATATTTGAGTCAAAATCTTTTTATTATTTTTTTTTTATTATTTTTTCCCCATGTTTGTTAAGTTGTTTCTTAATCCACACATTTGAAGCAAAATATCATTTAACTCATAATATCTCATGTGTCTTAACACCTAAATGTGTGGCATAGAGGTTCCACCTGCATATTTAAAGTAAACTTTTTTATTAATCCAAATATTTGTTGTTATGTTGTTTATTAATCTACATATTCGAGGCAAAACGTTTTTTAACTCATAATATCTCGCTACCAAAATGTGTGGGATAAGGGTTTCTTAACTCGTGTAATTGTGGTTAAGTTGTTTTTGAAGCCACATATTTAAGGCAAAATGTTTAACTCATAATGTCTCAGTATCTAAAAGCGTGGTATAGAGATTTCTTAACCTAATAAATTCATGGCTCTGATATTATTACAGCTAAAAAGTTACTTTATTATTTATTTAATGCAAAACATTTAGTTTGTAGTACTGAAATCAATTGATTTAGTTAACTGCCAGCTCATTAAAAGCATTCCGTTCCAACAAAATTATAATAAATTCTAGTACACTATATCTGTGATTAAAAATCATTATCATTTAACTTAATTTTTCACTAGTTGTGCGTAATTTAAAGATTTAATGTAACCGCCAGTTGAAGCTATGCTAAAACTAAACTTAAAACCGCTAGTTGCGGTTAAACTTAAAATATGTTTGATTTTATATTACATATTTATATTACATATTTATATTACGTATTATATATTTGAACGAATTATGACTCGCTGGAGAACTAAGGGGTATTCCACCACCTCTGAGTAAACTGTTGAGAAACTACTTGTCAAGTAGCATTAATCGTTGGATTAACACAGTGGTAAAAACTGATGCTTGCTTAGGGGTGGTGAAACAAAAAATATTCGTTAATCGACAGCTTACTTGTGAATGAACAGAAGTGATGACTTACTAAGCCTATTCGTCTTGTGCTATGAATTGTGACTCTACTATGATGGAATTGGAAAATTTTTGCCTTCAAAGCGTATAGCCACACAACATCAAGTAAAATTATAAATAAAAGTGCACCTCACTGTAGAATTTGGCAGCTACCTCTGGTCTGGAGCCTCAAAATACCTGAAAAAACCCTTGACTGCAAAAATGGGCGATCCGTTTGATAGATTCCCCTATGTGAACAAACGGATTGCAATCTCTAGAGCACAGACGTCAGGTGGGAATGCTATACTTGTTCTACCCGTATTTCAATGGAAGATGCTCTGAGCAACTAGCGCCATTGATCCTTTCGGTGCCGGTGCGTAGTCAGGGAACACCTACATTTGTACATGGTTCACATTTGTCAGATGAGAACGGGTCGTTTCTACGACTCGTAAATAAATAACTCGAACTTAGAAGCTTATGTAAAAAAACTGTGCTTGCGTAATATTTACATTGCGAATCCATTACTGCGTATGTCATCTTGTATTAATTTGTCATTTGATGTAAAAATTAGTCCTACACGACCGGTTAGTACTCGAATAGTAGGAGATACTTTCTAAGAGTAAGTATATTAAATAAAATAAAAGAAAATAATTTTGTCAGATGGTTTATTTATTTTTGAAAAACAGCAATAAAAAGTAAAAAGAAAATAAACATATTGAACGGGAATTAAAGAGTTTCTAACGTAAAAAAAAACTAGGTTTCATTAAAAATAGAAATGCGTATTAAAAACAAGAAGATAAGAGGGTTTAGGTGGGAAAAACAGGGTTAGACGACTCCCTCATGGGCCGGTAAGGAATCGATTTAAACCGAATGCTGTAAGAATGCGTGATTCCGAGAGCACTACGTTCCATATATTTATATTGGCGCCCGTACACGGTGCGGGAGCGGTGTTGCGTACTCCAGTATACAGGCAAGCAGTACACGGTTTCAGTAGCTTCTCGATATTATCGCATCATGTTTTACAAATGAACTGCCAAATTTCTGTTACGTAATGAATCATCCGTTTGTAACTTTTTTTTGTCTTGAATAATTACTATTCGTTAGACATTACTTTCGGTACTCTATGAGGAATCCATTTCTCAAATGCAAATTATATATCATCTTTTTAATTAAAATAGTGCACGATTTCAAATAAGCGATCGTCGGGCAACAACTGACAACTGTCAAACAAACGTTTATAAAACGGCGAAATTGGGCGGTAGACCAAATATTAGTTAAAAATGGTATCAAGCGTTACGGACGGATGGTTATAAAGCCAACCCCAAGGAACTTTTAATAAAACGTTTCTTTTAGTCAAAAAGCACTTATAAAATATTCTTACGAATTTATTAATTAGTAACATTAATAATACCATAAAAAGCATTGTGAATAAATGTAAAATTCTACAATCTTGTCGTCACTTGACTCGCTCAACATTATGCTAATTGCGGGACGGTAAAACAGAAATCTGCAATACCGACAGTGTAATGGTAACAAATATACTGACATCTGCAGACCCGTGTGCTAGTCCATGCAGCAAGACATCGCTCAACATTATCTGCATTTTTGCTGCACCTGGTTCATGTCTATTCCTTACCGACCCGACCCATGAGGGAGCCGCCTTAGAGATAGGTTTGTGGATAAGTTGGAGTTGTGTTGTGAAATGGAGTAATAAATGTAATTTGAGAATAATTAACGTAATAGAAACGGTGGTATATGTGAAATTCTCTAATCTGTGGAATCAGATGAATCGATTGAGGAAAGAAGCCAATTTTTAAAAAACCTTTATACTGCTCAAGGGTCCTAACTGTCCGGAAGCAGTGCATCTATGGCATCACCAAATGGGGTATGTTTTGAGGTTGAAGGGGCTAGGGAAGATGACTATTTAAAAGTAACAGGCTTTTCAGATCTGGTCAACAAACATAGCTAAAGCCAATTCAAGCAACATCTCTATTCTGAATTTTCCAAATATGATCTACGCAGAAATGGATTTGTATCTTTATATTAATTTATTATATTCCATGAATAATTAATTTACTTCTCAAGTTTTTAAAAATATTATTAATGCATCTGAATTTTTGTTAAAATACCACAATTTATTAATTACATGTCCACTGAACAAACAATCTCTAGAAGTGCGATCTATATCAATTCGAAAGAAATCGGTTGTCACCAATTTTCGGGGACGCAGACACGCCCACAGCGCTCTTCTATCAGTTTATTTCTTCAGTGTTTATGTCACATTCGAAAGAGGCAATTATTTGAATATTAAATTACAATTTATAGATGAAAAAAATATTAATTTAAATCTTATACAGTATTGTTAATAGATGAAATGTATTTGAAAATTAATTGAAAGACCGTCTTATGTTACGTGTACAGTGAAGAACTTGTCAACGCAATAATAAAGTTGTTTATCAGAATATGAAATGTTTTGACCGTTGTGTTTTTTTATTCCCCGACATGAAAATGGAACTAATTATTTGAAAGCGTTTAAACTTTGTATATAAAAAAATATATATCTTAAATTATGTATATAAAATATGGAAAATAAATCCCAAAAGCCTCTATGTTGTTTTATTAAAATTCCTTTTTTATGATCACACAATGGACAACTGCCACGAGCCAGCGGAACTTCAGCAACCCCAATAATATTGAGGAATTTCTTTAACCCTAAAAAACTAATCATATTTTTTATACATAGAGACTAATTAATCATTTGTCAATTTGACTAACACAGCCAACCCTCACAAAATGTATTTTTTGTTTACGAAGGTTTTAAACGTGTATATTATTTTATAAAACAACTATATCGTCGGTATACTTCGAAAAACCGTTAAATCCAAATTTTGAAATTTAAAAATAAACGCAATTGAAGGGTTAGAAGTAAATCAGGATTTAATTAACGGGAAATAAAATGCTTTCTATTTTGAAATTGTAACCTTTATTTGTAAAGAAAATTGAAAACAAAGGTGTGTTCGATACGAACAATTAACAAAAAATAATTAAAAGAACCAACACTCTCGACAAATTTTGGGACTGTATGGTGACCAAATCTGTATATCTAATACCATCCCTCCTTTTCACCATCTCCTTTCTCTTCCCAAAACCATCAGCTTCTCAAAATACTCTGTTTTTTAAAGTAAAAAGCAAACATAAAGTGACATGTTTTTGACATGATACTTCTCAACACTGAACTGACAATGTTCTTTATCACGTTCGTACATTTTACAAATGTAACTTACTAACTAACCATCACGCCGTTTCCCCACAGGGGTAGGCCGAGAGGACGGACTGCCAAACAACTCGATCTTGGCATACACTTCTTGCTTCATTCACATTCATACATCGTCTCAAACATTCTCTTCTATTATTCCGACTTCCGACATGGCTCGACTCAAGTATTTGATTCACTTGATCGCGCCATGTCTTCCTCGGGCGACCCCGGCTTCTTCTTCCATTCACATTCGCGTCATACATTCTTCTTACACTCCTTTCTTCGTTCATTCGCTCCACATGCCCAAACCATTGAAGCATCCCTTTCTTAATCTTACTCATTACGCTTACATCAATCAGCCTTGCATTCTTTACGGATTTCAATATTTTTCAAACGATCATACATGGTTTTACCACACATTCGTCTCAGAGATCTCATTTCTACGGCATTCAGTTTACTTTCATCCTTCCTCTGCCAATTCCATGCCTCACTGCCATACATCAGGGTTGGTATCAGCACTCTATTGTGGACTACTAGCTTCACTTCTTTGGACAACTTTTTGTTTGCGCCAACCGCGTTCAGTCCTCCGTTAATGGAGTTTCCTGCATTCACCCTTCTTTTAATATCCCTATCAGTCTCTCCTCTCTCGTAAACATACTTCCCAAATATACAAACTCATCGACCTGCTCCAAGTATTCATCATTCACAACTTTATTGCACACTTTTTTCGTACTCTCTCTTTCAAACACCATGACTTCTTTTTGACATTGTTAATTTTACAAATGTACTATCTAAATATCTTATTTGGGCAGATTGGGAAGATCATCACATCATTTTTAGAGGTTTTATTCACCGGGCTCTGTCTACCCTCTTTTCTTTGTTTTCAAAACCTAATACCATGAAAAAAAATTGTCAATGTAAAACAGTTCAGTGCCACTAAACTGTTTTTTCTTGTAACTTTTATCGAGATATGGACTTACGAGGTGTGTTCAAAAGAAAAGATGAATTTTGAATTTTTTCGAAGAGTATTTATTTATTCATCAATATCCATTTTCTTCCCTTCAAAGTAATCCCCCTCAGATATAATGCACTTATGCCTGCGCTTCTTCCAATTCTTGAAGCACTTCTGGAATGCGCTTTTCAGTATGGCCATCAACTCGTTCTTAGATTCTCACTTTATCTCATCAATTGTGGCAAAATGCTTTCCTTTCATTGGTCCGTTCAGTTTCGGGAGTAGGAAAAAGTCGCAGGGAGCCAAATTTGGTGAATACGGTGGTTGAGGCATGATTATGGTGTTGTTTTTGGCCAAATAATCACAAACAAGCATTGATGTGTGAGCTGGTGTATTATCGTGATGAAAAATCCATGATTTGTTTTTCCACAATTCCGATAGTTTGAGCCGTATTGCTCCACACAAACGTTGCATAACTTTCTTGTAGTATTCCTTATTAACCTGTTGGCAAGAACTCATGATGCACCACGCCATTGTAATCGAAGAAAACAGTGAGCAAAACCTTCACATTTGATCGAACTTGGCGTGCGTTTTTCGGTCTTGGCTCTTCTGGCCGCTTCCATTGGGATGATTGGGCCTTGGTTTCGACGTCATAACCGTATAACCACGTTTCATCACCAGTGATGACCCTTTTGAGCAAATCTGGATCGTCGTTGACATCATTCAACAACATCCTGAGTGATACTAATGCGACGTTGCTTTTGCTCAAAATTTAGCAATTTCGGAACAAACTTCGCTGCCACACGTTTCATGCCCAAAACATCCGAGAAAATTGCATGGCATGAGCCGATTGATATGGCAACATCCTCTGCAACTTACCTAATAGTGATTCGACGATTTTCCAAAACCATTTTCTTCACTGTTTCAATGTTTTCTTCGTTTGTTGACGTGATTGCAACTTCAGGACGCTCATCGTCATTAACATCTTCTCGGCCTTCTGTAAAGCGCTTGTACCACTTATAAACACTTTTTTGAGACAAAGTAGACTCGCCGAATGCCACAGTCAACATTTTAAGTGCGTTGGAGCACTTTATTCCATTTTTAACGCAAAATTTAATACATATTCTTTGATCCATTTTTTTCAAAAGTAAAAAATCAAAGAACACACAAAAACGTGACTAACCTTTCCAGTTGTCAAAAACAAACCACTAATCCAAAATGGCTGATAATGCTAACATATGATATTATTCTGAGCTTTATTTCATTTCAATGCGAACTGCTGAGGATCAGGGATATATAGATATAACATAGAAATAAAAGTAGGTATGGCGTAGAAGCGTGCTGATTGTCACTGAGTTGCACTCGAACTGCACAGACTCAAAGTGATGGAGCCCAATTAAACTTAAGCAGTTGGTTTGTGGATAGAAATTAAAGTGGGTAGCTGCGTAGTTTAGGTGAATGATGTTGGAGACACTTATGCGTGCGGTTTCATACTAGTATGGTTCATGGCCCATCTACATGGGACATACTATTTACAAGATTTTTATTAAAGATGGCGTCGATCCCCTTACATATTTACGTAAAGTAAAAAATTAAGTGAAATATTTTGAAAATCCACATGTGCAATTATTTTTTATTTATTTTTATGAACCTAACAGTATATTTCTTTTTTCTGAATTATGTATTTTTCTACTGAAGCGGAATTGTATAATATTACCATATTTTTTACTCTGATGAAGTTTTATGTCTCATTGGGTGAAATTTACTGATCGCTTCTCAGACACAATAAATGAGTGAAGTAATTGTGCATATTTTTTATCAATTTAAGCAATAAATGTGTTTATTATGAGTGACCGTAATATTTATTACCCTAAATGACAAAAATCTTTGTCTTTTCAGTTTCATGTTACATTTTGAGAGTTGTTAATATTATCTTCAATGATTAAAAATATATTATAATAAGGTTTATAAATTTCAATAAGTTATTCTAAAATTCAATATTAATCCTAGACTTATAAAAAGTCAACAGATATCACATACAAATAAGAATTGGATAGCTATATTCGAGACACATTGCAAATAATTTTGTGTAGAATCTTGTAGTCATGATAGAAATGTAGCAGCCAAAAATATATGGGAATTAATTGAAAATGATTTGTGTTATTTGCCAATTTATTCATTTAAAATAATATAAATACTAATACTCGTATGCATAAATCACTAACCAATGGGAAGCATGATTTGGGCAACAAGTTTGGAGGTATTGTTGATATATTTGCTGACTCAATTTATAAAATAAAGCGTCATCTATACCAGCACTTTGATGAATCCTACAATTAATTATTATAGTGTGGATGATGTAGTGTTAATAATTTTTGTTATAATACAGTTTTACTTTTCTATTTTATGTTATTGTTAAACATTTAAAAATATTGTTTATGATTACTTTATGGTTTAAAAACTCAATATACCTACTTATAATTTGTGATAGTTCATTCATTATATTCTGTTCTAAAAATCCATGTAAAATCTAGATGGACATATAATCAAATAAATAAAATACAAATAATACATCGCCCTGGTGAAAGACCACCATTCAGAATTGAACCGTTGTTTGAAATGGCTTTAGTCGTGTTTAGTGACCATATCTGAATAACAAGGTACTTCCCCACCTTTCTCCTCCCCATCTCCTTCCCCTCCCCACTACCCTCAGCCTAGCAACATACCCCAATTGGGGATGCCTCCAAACGGTTAGAAGCAGTTGGACTCTTGTGTGGTGGACATATAATTTTTTTTTAATTAAAACATGTTGTTTAAAAAACACAACTTGAAGAGTTTTTAAATTACTAAATTCATAATTACATCGTACTTACTAAAAATCTAACTCCAGCACCCAGGGAAAAGATTGCCAATGACAAACCTCCGAGAATGCACCAGAATAACAGTATCTGAAACCATTTTATCCCCTCTTCCCACCTTTACGTGATTCGATTTGGAGGGAAATAAAAACACTCATAATCTCAATTTTATAATATTCAAAATCGTGGTTTCCATCATTATCGATCTACGCATTCCCATCATGCATAAAAATAAATAAACAAACAAATTTTAACTTCTGTGCTGTATTTCTAATTTTGTTTGTTTATTCCAAAAGTAGTTGGAAGTTATTTAGGTTTCCGTTGCGGAATGTTCACAGCGCAGTAAAATTTTACGTTGTTAAAGTTGTGGCAACATTCCTGAGCAATTAGTAGGACTGGAGAGATGATACGATCGATATAATCTCGATGAGAAATATCGATATTATGACTATTATTTACTTTGGGCCGATATTTCAGTTGCTTTTTAAGCTCGGCTTGAGAAATATTTACGGTTTTTAGTATACTCTTGACATTCTTGAGTATACTAAAAACAGGCCGTTTGTGATGAAAATCAAATGATTTTTTAATCGGTAAGTTCACATGTTTATTGACAAGCCAAAATGAAGAGATCAGTGCGTAAATTCTGTAAACCAGACAAATAAAAGCAATTACGATACCAATCAGAGAGAACAATATTCCCGATATTGAAAACGATTTTTTATTAAAACTCAACCTATGATTATAGGTTTTATTCAGTTTACCAAATATAAGAACAATTTTTTGTTTACACTTAAAAAAAATGATCCCACATCGTACAAAGTAATTAATAGATAATAATTATAAATTACGAACACTGATTTATAAGCCAACAAGTAGAAAAAACATCAAATCTTCATCAACATAACTAATTGCAGAGTCACTGAAAGCTTCTGATGCATTTTCCGATCATTTCTATCGTTTCAAGGACACAAATTATGTAGGGATTTTTTATGCGAGTACTATACAAGATTCCCAACTGCTCCTAACCGTTTGGAGCCAGTGAGACGTTGTGAAGCTGAAGGTAGTGGGGAAGAGAAAGAGATGGGCAAGAGGAAGGTGGGGAAGTACCTGGCTATTCAGATCTGGTCACCAAACACGGCTAAAGCTATTTCAAGCAACGTTTTGATTCTGGATGGTGATCTTCCGCCAAGGTGATACTGAAAGTATCTACCACTCCGATACGTGCCGCAAATATACTATATGTTTATTTAATTGAATAAATTATGAAATAACAAAAATTAATAAAATAAAAGTTACTTGCGCACGCCGGGATTTGAACCCACGACCTCCAGATTCGTAGCCGAGGATCATAATAATTCAACTACGAGGCCGTCAAAAACTAATACAAAAAACAGCTTTCTATTTAGTTAAGGTACTAAAATGATAAATAAATTATACCTTAATTATGAATTAAGCTGATAAACAACAAAACAAATAATAAAATCATCTTGGTCCCATACTTTTTAATTTATTCATAAACGACGTAACAAACATATTCACCCGTGTTCTCATTTTAATGTTTGCTGATGACATGAAGATATATACAATTATTGATAATATCGAGGACTGTCTGTTGCTTCAATCTAATCTTAATAGCCTTTACGACTGGTGTCTTAAAAATAAATTAACTCTCAATGTAAAAAAATGCCAACTTATGAGATTCCACAGAAAAAAAAAACCACTGCTGTTTATTTACTTTCTCAATAATCACACCTTATTATCTGTTGATGAAATCAGAGACCTTGGTATAACCTTTGACACTAAATTAACATTCATTAAACATATTAATAATATAACCAGTAAAGCAATGCAAATGTTAGGATTTGTCGGATTTCAAAGGATTTCAAAAATTTAAACACTGTCAAATTACTGTACACTTCTCTTGTTAGAAGTCAACTAGAATTTAACTCCAACATTTGGAATCCTTACTACAGCGTACATGAAAATTCCCTTGAGCGAGTCCAACATAAATTTTTACGTTACATTAATTTTAAATTGGGAATACCCATCGAAAACATTAATTACCTCTCTGTTACAATTAATGGGACTCGATACATTAAAAGAAAGAAGAATTTGTTCAGACCTATTTTATTTATTTAAAATTGTTAACAACTTGTTGAACTCCCCTGAACTTCTCTCATTAATATGTTTCCATGTACCGGGTCGAATAGTACGCCACAAATTACCTTATCATTGTAACAATATAGGATCAAACGCTGAACTCAATTCCATAATGAATCGTCTGCATGTACTTGGTAATAAATGTGTTTTAGACGATGCTTTAAATATTGAAAGGATATCAACGTACAAATATTACTGTATTAAAGCTGTTTGTCAGCGCTTCGATCATAATTAAACTTACTATTGATTGTATTCACTCCTCAACACACAGTTTGCGCCATTGCACATTGTTATTATTTCTATGTTCATAATTGTATTGCACTGTTTTAACTTGTTTTATGTAAAAGCCCTAAGGGCGTAAATAAATAAATAAATAAAAAAAATAACATCAAGCAAAAGTCACCGAAAACCGTTGACAACAAAATATCGATAACGGTAATTGTTCAGCATACCGATAGCTGCGAGCCCATCCCTAGCGACCAGTGTTATAAAAAATTCAACGCGAACGGGCGTAGTGCTGTCGCGCTGCGTCAACTTTTACAAAACTTTGTTAAAAAGAAGTGACTAAACTTTTACTTTTCATAAATAAAACGCGACTAAAGAAATGCGCCACAAGGGCGGACGCAACCCCTAGTGATATTTTATCGAAATCTGTGTAGAATTTAATGTAAAAGTGGTGGAAAAATAATAGTAAACAATTCCGAGTATGGCAGCTTTCATATTGTGTTTTTATGGTCGGAGTAGTGAGTGAGTGAAAATGGATGAAAAGAGAAAAACTAACCGTGTGAAAGTTGTGTTGTGGTTTATATCTCCGGTTGAAGATCGACTATTCAGTCGGGTGCTTGGTATTTTCCGCGAAACTGTGGAGTTCGTTAGTTGGGTGAGTTGGTAAGAATGGTAAGAAACACCTGTTGAGCCACTTTTTTACTTCACAACTTCCTGTCGTTATTAGATGGACTATTATCCAACAAATTAATAATAATATATGCATTTTTGTATGGGAATATGTAGCACGCCCTAAAGCTGTTAATTTAAAGCATTCCATCGTAATTGCTCGACATAAATACGATATTATTTTACTTCTTCATTTGGTTGTTATTGAGAACAATTATAATTACAATGCAGGAAGGTTTGACACGGATGTACAATATATTTTATTAATTTGTATTATGATATTAGGCCCCCTTTTTTTAGTTCGGAAACTATTTAAACTTATATGCGTATCTTCAAATTAAATTAAAAAGTTATTTTGACGTTCCCCAGAATGCAACTTGACATATTTACATCTCGAAGCGTGAATTTAATCACATTTAAATGTTTGTTTTTAAAACAAAACCTCACATACTTCGACAGAAACGTTGAAATTTGTAAACAGTATGAAATTTACTCCTTTTGTTACGATTTTCAACACATTAATTTATTATTGCTCTTGATTTTGACGGTCTCCGTGCTATAGCCCCAATTGCCCGGAACAAGTGGATCTATGTCAGCCCCAATTTAGGGTATCTGGGACGTTGAAGGAAGCGGAGAGGGGAAGAGACAGGTTATGAAATATCTGGCCATTCAGATCTTGTCACTAAACACGGCTGAAGCCATTTCAAGTATTAGGAATAATAAATAGTACAACAGGAGTGAAAGGTTGATAGGAAAAGTCATTGGAGCAGTTTTTTTGTGGCATGAGTCAAAAGACAGTCGCCGAACTGTCTGTAGTAAGTGACATTGAAAATGTCAATGGTTAATGCAGCATCGTTGAGCAGTTGAGTCGCTCTGCTTATTGGCGTGTTCTGGTAAGCAGAATTTCTCGCTTTCGGATCATAAAAGAGTGCATGGGATCTCCCACGAGTATACGTACTAGGAACGTATAAGTTTACCTCTTTCAACATAGGTGGGTTACATATGGTTCCAGAGATTATAAAAAATAATATTAATTGGATAATTTGTACGAGTATAGCGCCGTTTTTGTAAAAAAATCGCCCCAGGGCGCTGCTCAAATATTACTTCCAAGGCTCTATGTACATAATTATTTACATTGCATTTCTTATAGTAGTGATGACGATGATTCGTATTTAGTAACAGCTTTACAGCTTTCGTAAGCGATATTTATAAATAACATCAACATAAAATCACACAGAATAATAAAATAAACAAATCCATTGTACTTCGCTGTCCAGTACTAAATAATTCCCAGTTAGGAAACCATACAAAATATAAATATATATATATACCTCCACGTGAAGCCAATCGCAAATGCAAACAGATACAATATTGTAAAATCTAAAGCTTTCCGCCAATTAAGCAAAAAATCAATAGCTTTCCGATAGTTGAGAAGCCATTTTTGTGAGGTTAATCCAGAGGTTCTTAACCTTTTTCGGCCCATTGATCACTTTTCAAGTATACCTGTATATATATATTTTTTTCAATAAATGTAAAATTTCTTTGTGGAGTAATTATTAATAAAGTAATATGAAATATTTTGTGTACACCACTGTTTAATTTTTTAAATATTAACATGTTTCGGAAGCGGAGCTTCCCTCATCAGGATACACAGCATACTAAGAAATTATGACAAGTATAGACAAATAATGTTTGTCGGTCCGTCCTCTCTGCCCACCCCTGCGGAAAACGGGACGGTTTGTTAGTTAGACAAATAATAAACATAGACAAATAATAATGTAAGAATAGACGAATTACAAACATAAACAAAAATTAACAGTATTGTTTCATTTGAGATTTGTTAATATTATCTTCTTCAATGATTAAAGGAATAAATAATTATTTTGTGTACACCACTGTTAACAAAAATGAACAATATTGTTTATTTGTTTGTAATTTGTCTATTCTTACATTATTATTTTTATAAGTTTATTATTTGTCAATACTTTTCACTATATCTTAATATACTGGGTATCCTGATGAGGGAAGATTCGCTTCCGAAACATGTCGATATTTATATATTAAACAGTGGTGTACACAAAATATTTCTTACTAATTTTATATACATCTTTAATCATTGAAGAAGACAATATATTAACAAATCTCAAATGAAACGTGAGACAGAAAATAAAAAGGTGTCAATTGCATCTGGGAATCAAAACCAGGACCTGTAGAACTATACCCTAATTTATACGCAAATAGGTACACCCGAGACTCTATCTAGATTGCAAATAAATTCGTATAGAACTTTGCAATCACACATAATAATAATAATAATAGTTGGATGACTTGTATAGCGCCGTTTTTGTGAAAAATCACCTCAAGGGCGCTGTACAAATATTTCTTAACTAATTATGTACAGACAGATACAGAAAAACATACTTACCTGGCAGGTCGCTTCAGATGAACACAGTTTTAGAAAAATTTAATTAATTATAGAGATGATAGTTTTACATGGTTATTTGTTTCTCCTTTTCTATTGATGTTACATTTATTAGATAATCGGTGGCACAAGAAGAGTTGGTATTTATTGAATTATTGGTATTAATTTTTAGGACTGAAAAGTATTCATAAAATGAATTTTAGGACTCGAAAATATCTATAAAATTACTTTACTCGGCGTAAGAAGCTTTTAATAAATATTAACGTTTTTATTTATTTATTTTTTATTTTTTTATTTTACACTTTGGATGTTTACAGTGTTGCGGGCTGTGGACGCATTTGCGCACCGATGCGTGAATTTTTAATTATATTTTTATTTTATTTTATGACTTTAGGTAAGTACTAACCGGTCAGCCTAGCTAAGCAATTTACAGGTGAATTTATGGATACGATTGTCTGAAAAGATGTGTTTTAAGTTTACTTCTGAATTCTGTTGAGTCTTTGATAATTCTAACATGAAAGATAGCAGCCAATAATATGGGAATTAATTGAGGATAATATTGGTAAGTCTTAAAATTTGAAGTATGATATCGATAAAATTAATGTAAAATAAACTTGTCTCATTAGCTCAGTGGTTAGAGCGTTGTCCCGGGAAGACAGGTCCTGGGTTCGATTCCCAGATGCGACTGATAGGTACTTTTCCTTCTGTTTCATTTGAGATTTGTCGATATTATCTTCTTCAATGCTTAAATATTACAATGAGGTATGGCAGTGAGACATGGAACTGGCAGAGGATGGGTGAAAGCAGACTGAATGCTGTAGAAATGAGATCTCTGAGACGAATGCGTGGTATAACCGTGTATGATCGTCTGAAAAATGTTAAGATTCGCAAAGAATGCAAGGCTGATGTAACCGTAATGAGCAAGATTATCAAAGGGACACTTAGATGGTTCGGGCATGTAGAGCGAATGAACGAAGAAAGGAGTGTAAGGAGAATATATGACGGAATAGAAGAAGAAGCCGGGGACGCCCGAGGAAGACATGGCACGACCAAGCGAATCAAATACTTGCGTCGGGCCATGTCAGAAGTCTGAATAACAGAAGATAATGTATGAGACGTATGCATGTGAATGAAGCAGGAAGTGTATGCCAAGATCGAGTTGTTTGGCGATCCGTCCTCTCTGCCTACCCCCGCGGGGAACGGCGTGATGGTTAGTTAGTTAGTTAGTTAGGTTTATAAGCTTCAATAAGTTATTCCAATAAATTGCATATAATATGTATTTTTAAGCCATACTATTTTTTACTGGAGTTTTCCGTTTATGAACCAAAAATTCGCCTTAAATATAGCATTACCTTTCAGATTTTATACATACATCTTCTTCCCCTTGTCCTACTCGGGTCGGAGACCACTGCATTGACAAGACCCTGTCCTGTGCTACATCAACGGCAATCTTCCATAGTAGGTCCAGCCTCTCGCACATATTCTGGAGTTGCTTCTACCGCCTGTGTTTGGGGCGGCCCACTGGACGTCTTCCCTCTGAAATAGCACTCCGGAATCCGACATTCAGGCATTCTTAATACATGCCCAACTCCACCTCAGTTGCGACTTTTCTATGAAGAGTAACTAACAGTGGTTCTATGTTCAGCTCCTCCCGGATCATCGAGCTTCTTATTCGATCCCATTTTGTGACTCCTGCAACTCCATTCAAAAAGAGGAGAGGAGTTCAAGAATATTATTTTATTAATTTCGTTCTATGGATATTTTCCGTAATCCCTGACCCCTGAAGTCGAGGTCAAGCGCCTTTACCACTACTCCACGGAGCATTCATTGATCTCTCTTGTAGAGTTTAAATACAACATCCACCAGCAGATATTAGTCACTGCTACCTGCCTGGAACCTTTTTCGATTCAGATGTTAGGAATCTCAATAATTTATTTAGCCACCAAAAAAAATCGCCCCAAGAATGATACATCCTGTGAAATACAATCATACTGTAATCGATTACTGAGTCACTAGTTTAAAAAAAAATCGACCGTAAATGAACCGTTTTGAGTCATTTTGAATGGGTTTTGAACAATGGAGAATACCTATGTCGATTATGGAGTTGATGTCTTTTAATGAAGAGGCGTACCTCGGAGAGGGATTTTTTATCAATTCGAAATAATGTTTATTTTTTTTATTTAATACTTACGAAAGCCCCGATAAACTACCTTTTTATTAGTTTGCCTAATGGGAGCTTGTTATTCAAAACCTTATACTAAATTTACAGTTAAGGTTAAGTTACAATATATATCTATATAAAATAAAATAAAAACATATGTAACAAACTTAAAACATAAATGTCAAACTTTTTTATTTTTTGTTTTGTTTTATTTTATTAATGTAAATCAAATTTAATAATGTTATTATTAAGTTCTGCAAGCATTTTATTATTGTGACAGCTGTTTCGGCATTCAAGGCCATTTTCAAACTTTGTACATATTACTAATCCTAATCGAATTATTTCAATATCTCTGTAAATATACTAAATACAGGGTTCATATTTTAGGTGTACCTCAGTAAAACATTTTAAAAAATGTACATATTTATCGAACGTAACAGCAAAAATATTTTGTCGATAAAATTGTTATACGAGTAATATGTATGGCTGCGTGCGTTGCTTCCTTGCTGTGGCACGGTAGTGAGCGAGAGGGGTGCGGCTTTCGTTCGCCGTGCTACGATGCGCGGTTGTCAGTAGTAGCCCGCCAGCCGGCAGCCGGTTGTAATGCACGTTTTTTTTCTTATGTATATAATGTACTATTAAGGCGATCCACCGACTAAAATTCTAATTTAATCACGCGCTCCTTACGCAGGTGGCGATAAGGCTTTTTTTTTTTTTTTTTATATGAATACCACACAAGAGTCCCAACTGCTCCCAGCCGTCTCGAGCCAGTGAGACTATGGCATTCCCAATTGGGGAATGTTGTGAGGCTGAAGGTATTGGGGAGGGGAAGGAGACGGGGGAGAGGAAGGTGGGGAAAAGGGGAAATACCTGGCTATTCAGATCTGGTCACCAAACACGGCTAAAAGCCATTTCAAGCAACGTTTCAATTCTGAATGGTGGTCTTTCACCAGGGCGATACTGAGAGTATCTTCCACTCTGGAACGTGCGCAAATATACTATATATTATTTTTAAATGAATTAATTGTGAAACAACACAAATTAATTAAATAAAATTACTTGCGCACGCCGGGATTTGAACCCGCGACCTTCGGATTCGTAGTCGAGAGCCTTACCCCTCGACCATGGAGGCCGTCCCTGAGGCTGAGATTTCCGCTTAAGATCGTCCGCATGTTTCGTATTACGCAAAAAAAAAACCATCACCAAAATGCGTGTTTTATTCTATTCTGTAAAGCTCAGACATAATTATTAAAATGTTTTACGGTCATATTCTAAAAAACTTAATTTGCCGCAATGAACAATACGACAATATCGGAAAAGGGGTTCGTAAGTAGGACAGTTTGCGCTTTAAACATTTTTTTAATGTCTGATACTTAATTTTAAAAAGACACACCAAAAAATGACCGATTAAACGAAAGGCCAAGGTGTGTTTTACTTGCAGTATTTAATTGAATCATCTACGATATATCTAGGCCATCAAATTATCAAACCGTAAACACATGATTTAGCATTACTTCCCATTGCATCGCCTTAATCAAATAATAAATGAAAACTATTCGTTTTTATCCAACTAAATGTGCACCCTGTTCACCGAGCGTACAGCACCGGAGCTCGAGGGATTACCATATGTAGGACCGTTAAGGAAGGGTTAAATAGAAAAAAAATACCAGGTACCTAGTTTCCATTTGGATTCCCATACTTTTCTAATGCTATATTATCTAACTAATCATTACGCTATTCCCCGCGGGGATATGCTGAGAGAATAGAACGCCGCATAACTCTGTCCTGGCAT
Organism: Halesus radiatus; assembly: GCA_022606495.2. NCBI lineage: Eukaryota > Metazoa > Arthropoda > Insecta > Trichoptera > Limnephilidae > Halesus > Halesus radiatus. The sequence continues at coordinate 188,093 of JAHDVE020005663.1, forward strand.
TCACTTTTAGCTTCACCCACATTAATACATCGTCTCCATGCTCTTCTGTTATTCCGACTTATACCGACATAACCCGACTAAAGTATACCATGTCATCGTGGGGTGTCTCCGACTAATTTCATTTGCTCAATCGTCATACATAAGAGGAACGGCTGCGCTGTTTGAGGCCAAAATACTCACCTAAACTTAATGATATTTTTTTATTAAAAAAGTATAGTAAATATCTAGTACGGATTAGAAGTAATAAATTTATTTTTCTTTTACTTTATGAAATATAGGCCACTAAAGAAACTGATTTTACGCGATTTTAGAGGCACCAATTATTTGGCGTCTAACGGTAATTTGAAAAAAAAAAATTGTCCCGTCTACCTTGAAAATATAATGAATTATAAAATAAATAAAAAAAATATGTAATCATTGAAGAAGATAATATTAACACATCCCAAATGAACCACGAAACCGAAAAAACAACAGAAATTAAAAAGATTAAATATTACAATGAGGTTTACAAACTTCAATAAGTTATAAAAAATAAATTGAATATATCTTTCCAGTCTTGTAAAAATAAGTCAATAGATGTTTCATATAAATAAAAATCGGGTAGGCATATCCGAGACTCTATTCCGATTGCAATTGAGTTCGGGATGAAACTTTGCAATCATCATAAGGATAGCAGCCAATAATATGGGATTTATAAAAATGGAGGATTATATTAACATGTCTTGAACTTGAAGTATGATATCGGTGTAAATGGCGTAAATTGAACTGGTCTCATTAGCTTAGTTGGTTAAGCGGTTACCCCGGATAGGTAGAGGTCCTGGGATCGAGTCCCAGATGCGACTGAAATCTTTTTAATTTCTGTTGTTTTTTCGGTTTCGTGGTTAATTTGGGATGTGTTAATATTATCTTCTTCAATGAATAAATATTACAATGAGGTTTACAAACTTCAATAAGTTATAAAAATAAATTGAAAAAAATATGTATTAAAATAAGCATTATGGTGGACTTTATATTAAATTAAAGACTACCAATTTACGCTTGAACACAAATTTACGGTGCATAATTTAAAATATCGACCCAAAAAAAACTTCTTTTTTTTAAATGTTTTGTTTTTATTTTTTTATTTGCATATTTTTATTTACATAGCCAATACGATATATATATATATCGTATTGGCTATGTAATTTTAAATATGTATATTTAAATACTGTAAACCCTAAAAAATAATTATCTAAGTTGCATTTAAAATTATGATTTTTTTTTCATGACCTATAATTTCATAATTTAAAGCTAAAATAAATAAAATACTTCTCATCCGTACTAGATATTTACTAAATCTTTAATTAAAAAAAATATCATTTAATTTGGATGGGTATTTTGGTCTCAAATTCAAAATTAAGACACCTATGAAACAGGCGGCGCAGCCGTTCCTCATAAGGTTCCATGATAATTCAACCCATGTATGAATCGGCACACATTTTAAAATTTATATAAACTCATTAAAAGTGCAAAAGAAAAAAAAACTAGCCCGAAAACCTAACCTAATTAACCTGTGTTAAATTATTGGTTATATTAGGTTTTTTTAAATACACACTTTTAAAAGTGTGCCGAATCATACGTGTGTTAATTTATCCGGTCACCCCTCAGATCATAGATTTATATTCTATGATCTGAGGGTCACCCATACGAGTACATAAAACTCTCCCGGCACTCTATCCGCTCCACAAGTTCAAACAAGACGATCAGACAATCCGCTTTTTCTGGGAAATAATGATTCATTCTGAGATCAGTGAAATTTTCGATTCGTTTTTCAATGTTTTTATTAACCCTTTCAAACCTGATACTGGCAGCGATAAAACTTATTTGAAATTTATTATAACACCTTATAGAAAGTACATATTTATAAGATAGAAACTCCAGTGAAAAATATAATGGCTTAAAAAAAATGTATTTATATAGATCAGCAAACGCCATTTCTGAATATATAACTTTTATTATATACAATTATTCGTAGAATTTTTTATTCAAAAGTGAATCTTCAAACCGCCTTGTTATATTGGTACCACTGCATTTGGAACATCTGACGTCACGCGCGCATTTTGTTTTCGGGTTATTATAACATTTAAAATATGCATTTTTTTTAGTTATGACGAAATTTAAACTTTATTTGGGTCACTTTAAACTCTTTAATTGTTCAATGTAAAAAGAAAAAAACAACCTGTTACTAGTGAAACAAATTAGAGTATTCATGAGCAAACCAATTATTAATACTAATATTATGATAATGTTAATGCTCAATACTATTATTATTCTTTGAGTTAAAGTTTCTAAAAAGGTACACAATTTTATTACTTATGTTTAGTTATGGTTTACTATGATTAGAAAATAAAATTATATACGGTAAAGCTCATTCTTGTTTTGACATTTGACATTCTAACCTCAAAACCGACCGTCCATAGATTTGGAGTATTTCGGCGGACTTTGAAAAATTGTAGCTTTGAAAATTTTTTTAACTGTGAAAACTAACTTTAGAAAAAAAAAAAACGAAATGTACTGGTATTTATGTTTCAACGTCATTATTGATAAACAAATTGGACTGGAGTTATTTTTTGGACTTATTTTGGTTTCGTTATATGAGACGATATGTGAAACTAAGAAACAAGGAGTGAGTGCCGATACACAGTTGTGTGGTCGTGTGGTGGTCTATTCTCTCTGTCTACCCCTGCCGGGAAACGGCTTGATGGTTACTTAGTTTTTTTTTCCAATAATTTCGAAGTTATTGATTTCCACATTCCACTTTAAAAAATGACAATGTAAACTAAAAATAAAACATTTTATTAAATCATAAAAATTAAACAATAAAAAAAACATATTTTCAAAGCTTATTTATTGAACGCCATACATGTCGGACAATAAGATGATAGAATTGGAGTAGATACATTTAAAAAAAAAATTATCAGTTGCATTATAAGTATTTTTCAAAAAATAATTAAGTGTTATACTCGTACTTGGTTTTTTTGTCTGATGAGGGAACCACGATTTTTTATTTGGTAGGTACATAATATTTCATTTGCTTCTATTTATAAAATGTTTTGTATAAAATATTTACGTAAGTAGGTTTTTTCTAAAGAAGAATTTAATTTTATTTATTTGTTCTGGTTGGTTATTAACACAGCGCATTTCAATGGGGAGGTTATTGTAATTGTTTATGGCTTCATAAATATGATGGTTTTGCATTTGAGTTGTTTTAAAATTAGGTGTTGTAAATCGATTTCCATTTCTTATCACTTCCTGATTTTCTTTAAGATTTTTCTAGTTAGTTAAGTTTTTTACAGTATCTCCACACAGGAGGAACGGGGGGAAATAATTTCCTTTTGGGGATGCTGTGTGGAGGTTTTCGTTAGTTAACATTACAAAAGTAATAGTGGAGCCTTAATTTTACAGAAATACGTATCAGATACAAACAGAACTAATTATTTTTGTTTTGATGCAGGACGGAGAGGTTTGGAATACGTCAAAAAAGTCTGTATAGATATTGGCAATTCGATGAAGACTCATTATTAATTGTGTTTGTGTTTAATTCGTAGAACTCCACATATTTATGTTTTAAAAATTTAATGTAAATTAAATTTAATAATGTTATTATCAAGTTCTGCAAGTATTTTTAGTTTTTTACAGTTTGAAAATGACCTTAAACGCCGAAACAGCTGTCACAATAATAAAAACGATGAAGACTCGCTATTTGTGAGGTATATGAATAGTTTGTGCTGTGGCTGTCACAGTGGCATAGACGGTGGAGTCGAGTAGATCTAACGGGGACACGGGTGTTTATAGCACTTAACACCTAAGGGTAGTCTATGAAGTTATTCAGTTATTTAAAAAGTATAAAAAATTAATTAATCGCTAAATTAATTAATCATTACATTCGAAAAAAAACAGTTTAAAGGGTGCTGAAGTCGAAACCAAAAATCATCTTTCTAAATATAAACATGGCCACCGCCTGAACGAGTAGCTAAAATCCAATAAAAAAATTTCAGTATTTGCCAACATATTTTCAAATATACGTACTGTGTGAAAGGGTTAAATAAAAATTTCTGGACCTTTTTTGGCGGGATATAGAGAGAAATATCATGTATACAGATTGCAAAACAGATAGAAGTGTGGTGTTGGCGTCTCTGTGTGGCAGAAGTACGGTCAATTTGAACTTGTGAAATTGGTTAAACATTTTCAAATATCGAAATCCTTCTTGAACAGATAATTTCATTAGCCTGTCTGAGACCTAGTACTCGATATTTGTTTTATGTAAATTAGCGACTTTTTATTATTATTATTTTTATTTTGTATAACAAACTACGTCCATTTACTACACACATGAACAAAACAACAATGTGTATGAAATTATACGGAATGACAAGAATATTAAAATCCATTTTTTGCATGTCTTTTGAAACCTTGAAGGTTTGTGTTGAAAATATCAAGAGACATGTTATTTAGCAGCACCCCATACCCCCTTGTCATGCTGTGCTGAGCTAACACGACTGTTCTACCATGTGGTATGCATATCAGATCGTGGTGCCGCCACGGACAGTAGTTGTTTGGTACAAACAGCTTATGACATTCCAGGAGGTATGCGGTGTCTATCGGATTATTTATAATTTTGTATGCCGTTACTGACTGGATACTTCCGTAGTGCGTCTCAGAGAGCAAATCTTCATGGTCCATAAATTTCACTTCGACTTCAGTTTTCTTTCTAATCTGTATTATAGATCACACTTCTAGGAATGTCAATTCAGTGGCAGAACCGAACACAATTACTTCTTTGTTATTCATTATTTTATTCGCCGCATTTCGAATTCTGGAGAAATTTTCAGTTGTGTTTAAACTAAAAGAAAAAGAAGCAGTAGTCCACAATGGAGTGCTGATACAAATCCTGATGTATGTAAGTGAGGCATGGACCTGGCAGAGGAAGGATGAAAGTCGACTGAATGCTGTAGAAATGAGATCCCTGTGGCGTATGCGTGGTAAAACCATGTATGACCGTGTGAAAAATGTTGAGATTAGCAAAGAATGCAAGGTTGATGTAAGTGTAATGAGTAAGATTAAGAAAGGGACGCTTATATGGTTTGGGCATGTATGATGGATGAACGAGGAAAGGAGTATAAGAACATATGACGCGAATGCGAATAGTACAAAAGCCGGGGACGCCCGAAGAAGACATGGCACTTGAGTCGGGCCATTTCAAGAGTCAGAATACCAGAAGAGTATAAATGTGAATGAAGCAAGACGTGTGTGGCAAGACCGAATTGTTTGGCGGTCTGCCGTCTCTGCCTACCCCTGCGGAGAAACGGCGTGATGGTAAGCTAGTTGGTTAGTTAAAGTTTCCAATTTCTTTGTGCGTATGGTCTGTCAACCAGTGGCTTGTATTGCTCTATTATCAAAAGTAGGCTGTGTGTAGTTTTACAAGTTCGGGTATGAATTGCATACTAGCAGATAAACACCCGCTGCCGCGGGTTTTTGCTGCATTTTTGACACTGCACTCCCCCGTAACGATAAAACAGTTTTGAACACACGCAAAAAGCACCCAGTATGTTCATCGTGGTACGAATTGAATTGCAGAATCTTTTGCGTATGGTTATCATTTCTACTATTCGGGTCTACACGGCGATTAACATAGGACTCTAGGACATTAATACTACAAGATTTGTAAATTTCCGTTTTATTATCATCATCGGCTGATTGTTGTGTCCACCTAAATAAATGAGCGTACAAGTTACATATCATTTAATGAAAAAAAAAAACGTTTCGATCAGAAATTTGTCACCGTTTTTAATTTCTTAGGGTAGCCACTGCTTTTCAGCCTTTATGGACTGCACGCCACTGCTGCCAACATAATCTAGAAAATTTAATAAAATTGACCTAATGTTGTATAGTTTATGTTCAAATGTAAGGTTATGTTTGACTTTTGAATTTGACAGCTTCACTGGGCGGGAAAAATGAGAAAAATTTTTTCTTAATGTTTTTTTAAATGCTAAAATGTGCGGTTCTTCCTCCTCTGGGCTGGAGCTCCCAAATACTTGATAAACCTGCTTGATTCTGTTCAAAGGAGGGCGGTTCGTCTGATTAACAATCTGTTGTTAACAGACCGGCTGCCATCTCTAATGCGCAGACGTAATGTGGGTATACTGAGTCTGTTCTACAGGTATTTAAATGGAGCCTGCTCGAAGGAGCTAGCAACGTTGATCCCCTCCACGTCGGTGAACGTGCGTGAAACTCAACGGGCACGAGCGGAACATCCGTTCACAGATGATGTTGGTTTCATAAGAACGGGTCGTTTCGCCGACTCGTTTTTGTGTAAATACCAATACCAAAAGTTACCCCTACCAAGTAGTTTTCCTCTTATTTTAAACGTCAAGTATGCAAAATTTCGTCGAGAAGTAAAATTTGGCTTTAAGGGTGGGATGGAGGTGGTTTTTAGAAATCTCATGTAGACAGTGACCTTTCTCTTGTTTTGTAGGTCAAGTGTGCAAAATTTCATCAATCTAGGTATATAAAACTGTAGATTTGTATACAAAACAAACACACCCCGCCCGGGACATTTTTTTATATATAGAGAAAGAAATATTTCACAGACAATCTATTAAAATGTATGAAAAAAAAAACAATTCATTCAGGGCGCTAGTGAAGCATGTTGCCATCAAATGTCAGTGGCTGGAGTTAGTATCGGCCAAACCAGTCATGTGGAAGGACCATTATTTTTACATAGTACCTAGCTCATATGTACCCGACCTTTCTCGATTTTTTTTTCTTTTTTGAGTAATGTTATGTTATGAAGTAGTGAATTTTTGCTTGTCCTTTGGTGCCATCATTGATTTGACAACGAAAGTAATGCCTTGTGACTAAAATTTTATTTCATTCCAAACATTTATTTTTTCGAAACATATCTAAATAATGTTCTTAAGTAGGTACCTACTTGTGTTTTCCATTTTGAAAATATTCTACCCAAACATACCTTCTTCTTTTGAGTATGTAATCTATGGCTAACCAGAGTGGTATATCCATGGGCTAACCTCAATACAACATGGCGGGTTCAATATTTTTCATACTAATTTTAAAACGTTATAACAACTGTCTTATATATTGTATTTCATTCAAAAACTAACCAACCATCACGCCGTTTCCCCGTAGGGGTAGGCAGAAAGCACGGACCGCCAAACAACTCGATCTTAGCATACACTTCTTGCTTCATTCACATTCATACATCGTCTCATACATGCTCTTCTATTATCACGACTTTTGACATGGCCTGACGTATTTGATTCACTTGATCGTGCCCTGTCTTCGTCGGACGTCACCGGCTTCTTCTTCGAATCACATTCGCGTTATACGAGTATATTCTTCTCACACTCCTTTCTTCGTTCATTCGCTCTACATGCCCAAACCACCTAAGCGTCCCTTTCTTAATCTTACTCATTACGCTTACATCCGCTTTGCATTCTTTACGAATATCTCCATTTTTCACACGATCATACATGGTTTTACCACACATTTGTCTCAGTGATCTTATTTCTACAGCATTCAGTCTACTTTCATCCTTCCTCTGCCAGTTCCATGCCTCACTGCCATACATCAGGGTTGGTATCAGCACATACGAGGTGTGTTCAAAAGAAAAGGTGAATTTTAAATTTTCGCGGCCTGTGTACATTCTATTATCGTTTTATTTTTTTGTTATGTTGGTACACATATGTTTATCATATGTTAGCATTATCAGCCATTTTGGATCAGTGGTTTGTTTTTGACAACTGCAAAGGTTAGTCACGTTTTGTTTTTTATTCGATTTTTTACTAAAAAAAATTTTTGTAAAAAATCGAAAAACATCGATTTTTTGGATTTTTTGAAGAAATGCTGATAAGGACAAAGAAAACGAAGCAAATCTAAAATTTCACTTTAATCGGACTGATAATGCCCCAGAAAACGGCTATCAAGTTCCGACCAAAACTAGGAAATTCCTCCATAGGACTAACAATTTTTTTCTAAAAAGAATAATTTTTTTTTGACGAAATGCTGATGAGGACATAGAAAATAAAGCGAATCTAAAATTTCACTTCAATCGGTCTGATGATGCCTCAGAAAACGAACCTAAATAAAAAAAATCGAAGAACACCCAAAAACGTGACTAACCTTTCCAGTTGTCAAAAACAAACCTCTGATCCAAAATGGCTGATAATGCTAACATATGATAAACATATGTGTACCAACATAACAAAAAAAATTGATAATTGAATCTACACAGCCCGCGAAAATTCAAAATTCACCATTTCTTTTGAACACACCTCGTATTTCATACTCTCTAAACCTTCCCGGCACTAATAGGAACAAACTCTGCTATTTTCAGTGAAACCGGTCGAATCATTTTCAAGAAAATCGAGGACAAACAGATAGACAGACAGACAAACATTCATTTATAGATATGATATGTATATTATAAATACGTTATATTATAATAATAAAGGTAATTGTATATTACGAGTATATAGTAGAAGCCATATGACTCAATGATTGGTCCGCCTTCTCCCCCCATCGTGCGAAGTGTCACGTCGGTTTTACTGTTGTGGATTATTTTTTTCCATTGTGTTTTTTTATGCAACGGTTTTCCTCCATTGTTGCCTTTGTAATGCGACTTTCCACAAAAGTGATGGAAAAACTGACTCGGAGTGGTTGATTTTATCAGTATCGCCCTGGCGAACGGCCACCATTCAGAATAGAAGTGTTGCTTTAACCGTGTTTGGTGGCCAGATCTGAGTAACCATTAACTTCCCAACCTTCCCTTCTCCAATGCCTTCAGCCTCGCAACCACTGACGTCAGAATTAATAGACTTGCCCTAAGTACGATTTCGACGGCTGGAGGCAAAGGTCACGTGACATCCATTTTGGCACCAGCTTAGTTCACTGCCTTCCACGTTTGTTTCGCGTGATTTTGACTGCGTTAATCAATTTACAAAATATTTATAAAAGGGTCAAACTAAATACTCCTAATCATGTTTTCGGTTTTTATAAATAAGGCTAACCTTTTTACTTAGTTGCTGTTTTACTTAAATTTGCGGCACGCCTAGCTTGCCCCCACCCCTCTTATTTTGGTTTCTTCCCCTTGCGTGTTAGGGCATCTCTATGTATTATTTGCTCTGTGCTCACAACATATATCTGGCTCCGGACAGTTAGAACTCTTGTGCGATATTCACGTTCACAGGTGAAATAAATAAGAGTAATAAAAAAAATAAATATATATATTCAATTTATTTTTTATAACTTATTGAAGTTTGTAAACCTCATTGTAATATTTAATCATTGAAGAAGATAATATTAACACATCCCAAATGAACCACGAAACCAAAAAAACAACGGAAATTAAAATGCGACTGAAATCTTTTTAATTTCTGTTGTTTTTTCGGTTTCGTGGTTCATTTTGAGATGTCTTAATATTATCTTCTTCAATGATTAAATATATATGTATTTGTGATTCATATACATGGTGTCCGGAAACTCATGGTACAAACGTGAAACTGGTACACCACATTTGTAGTCTATTTTGTGGTATATATATACATATATATATATTTTTTTATTAGAGCTTTCGTTTTCGAGTAATTCGAGTCCGATGTTGGAGTTTTTTAGGTGAAATTTAAAAAAAAATCGTGCATTACGTAGTTTTTATCAGCTGTTTATTGTCTTTTAAAAAGGGTCGAAGCGTAGACCCGGCTCCAATAGCTTCTTAACCTTAAATTTTACCGAAAAAATCTCAAATCGAAAAAAGCACCGTTTTTTGGGTACTCTATGTCAGTGCTCCGCAACCGGTGTGCCGTGAGCCGAATACAGGTGTGCCGCGGTCAAATGCAATGTACGAACATTTATTGTAAAATTCAATTTAATACCTATATATTTTAGCTTTTGGTGTGCCGCGGAATTCTAGGAAGAATTTTGGTGTGCCGTAGATGAGAAAAGGTTGCGGAGCACTGCTCTATGTGATATAAATTCCCCAGCTCTCCGCTTGAACCACCAGTTTCCGGACATTGTGTACACTTTATAATGTTCTTTATACACCAAAAGTACAAAATTATATGTTTTTTTATTATATTTTTTTTTTGTTATAATAAAGAGAACTTTCTTGTATTAATTTAATATGTACCTAAAGCAGTTCCAAAGTGTAACTCAAAATTAAAAATTATTTTTATTTTTTATTTTTCCTGTAAAGTTAACACAATGACGATTTATTTGTTACATATTTTGATAACTTTGCTGCATCCCGCACAGCTTTATAATCCCCAGTTTCCACAACATTACATTACGTAGATAAATATCAACAAGTATACATTAAATTGTAACAATAATATTCAACATATCCATTTGTTTTTATTACCGACTGAATTAAGTTCAATTAACAGTTTAAAGCCAACATTTTGAACTGTATAAAAACTGTAAAATTAAGGACAACTCCATTTTAGTTTAAAATTTTATTGTCATTTTTATGGTAAATTTTTGTTTAATTTTGTTTTTTTTCGCATTTGTTTTGAATGTCGGGATTTTAAAAAGTTCTATGACGTAGTGGCAAGATCTTTGAATCAAGGTCCAGTGGTTTTATTTTAAAAAAATTCTATATTTTTTTACATTAAGGGCGTGTGTCATCTTTGAGGATGCTATGTGGAGGGTCTTTTTGGGGAGAGGAAGGAGTGAACTTCGGTCTTGAAGAGACCCATGTTACAGGAGGGAGGAAACACACAGGCCGACAAATCGTTCTACAGCCTGGGTGTTGAACTCGAAAACGTGTCGTAGAAATGATCCGTTCTCATGTCGACCCCTTGGTTCCACCTGACAGCAATGTCATGCGATAATGTGCTCTATAGAAGGTAACTTTAAGACTCATTATCGCATAACATTGCTGTGTCAGGTGGAACCTTATTCTAAGGGGTCGATGTGACAGATGCCAACCGTGTACAAATGTGGGTTATATAAAATTTGGTTGGCGGGTATGTGTACCACCGCCCGGGAACCATTCATTCGATAACCAACACCTCTGCCATAGGTCACACCAAGTGGTTCGCTGTGGTGAGTGACTTAGCAGGGGTGCCTGGGTTCATGGGGTGAGGTTTGTCGAGGTTTTGACTGCGAATGCGTCTGCCCATCAACTGAATGGTGGGCTGAATCGGGAGAGGCCAGTTGAGGGAGACCCCCTGACCTCACCAACCGGATTCTCGACCCATCGCCTTGCACCGCAGTGGGAAGGATAGATCCATACGTCCGTTACTTCTGAACACACTGACCCCCATATTCCTACCCACCCTCCTCAGAACTTGCTCTCATTCCTTTCTTTAAAAAAACACTCCACACAGCATCCCCAAAGATGACAGGCTCTGAGGGAAAATATCTTCCGTGTCGAGTTAATGTAAAAAAAAATTTGGAAGCACTAATTTACGACCACCGTGGCAAACCGGTATGTTTCTTAGTTTGTAACTAAGTTCACATGTTCAAATCCCGACATGCCACAAGGAATCCTTTTTCAAAAATTTTAGAATTTAATTTAATTATATAATTTACTATACTATTTATTTGCACGTTTTTTCTGTGTGAGTGGATGATTTTCTCAGCATCGCCCCAATGATAGACCACCATTCGTAAATATTAACGTTGCTCGAAATGGCTTTAGCTATGTTTAGTGACATAATCTGAATAGCCAAGTAATTCACAACTTTCTTCTCCCCACAACACTCCCTTATTGGGGATGCCATAGTTCCACTGGCTTCAGGCAATTGGGACTAATATGATATATCGCATTAAAAAAAATTATTTGGTTTATTTCTCATTCTTTTTTACAAATAAATCTATTGTTTCCAAGCTCCATAACTCATCATGGAAATAACAAAGAAAATTGAAAATGGTTGCATTGACCTAAAAATTCCAGATGGCAAATTTTTTTTGTCGGTCATTCAAACAAATTCTCAACTTTCTAGACTAAGATTAATTAAGACTCATCTAAGGTTGCTCTCTGACGTTCCGGTGAGGAACGAACTTTTCACTCGCTACTGGAGACACTGCACAGAAAAGTTCCACAATGGACTGCCTTGCAAACCGTTACCTTACTTTAGCAAACTTGACTTTTCTGTCCAGTGTCTGCAGTAACGAGTGAAAAGTTTGTTCCTCACCGGACCATCAGAGAGCAGCCTTAAAAAGCGAAGTTAGCAGTTCACAAAGGAGTGCTGATACCATCCCTGATGTATGGCAGTGAGGCATAGAACTGGCAGAGGAAGGATGAAAGTAGACTGAATACTGTAGAAATGAGATCTCTGAGGCGAATGTGTCATAAAATTATGTGAGATTGTGTGAAAAAGGTTGAGATCCGCAAATAATGCAAAGCTGATGTAAGCGTAATGAGTAAGATCAAGAAAGGGACGCCTAGATGGTTTGGGCATGCTGAGCGAATGAACGAAGAAAGGAGTATAAGGAGAATTATATGAAGCGAATGTGAATGGAAGAAGTCGGGGATGCTCTGGGAAGACATGACACGATCAAGTGAATCAAATACTTGAGTCGGGCCATGTCAGAAATTGGAATAACAGAAGAGAATGTATGAATGTGAACAAAGCAAGAAGTGTATTCCAAGATCGAGTTGTTTGGCGGTCCGTCCTCTCTCCTGCGGAGAAACTGCTTGATTGTTAGTTAAGACTCATTGTTAGATAATAAGGTTACCTTCTGTTTTTTTTTTATTTTGACAAAAATGTATTTTATTTAAAGACTTATAATTAGAAAACCGTAAAATTGTATTTAGATTTCTCCAAAAATGGCAACATTATAAGCTTTCAAAGTGAACATGGTGATACGACCACTCAAAATACTTGTGATGTCACTAGTCACAATTCAGTACAATTCACGATTCAAATAGCAGTACCCCTTACTGCCGCACCAGCCATTTTATATACTGTGACGCCATATTTCGAGTCTTACATCTATAGTATTATTCGGTAGTTTCAAATAATTTTAAAGTTCTGTCCTCAGCATGCTCTAAAACAGAGGTTCCCAACCTTATTTATTTAATCGCCCGCTTTTGTTCTATATTTTTCATCAGTGACCCCCCCCCAAGTTTCTTATGCGACAATGCAATGAAATCTAAATATATACACTTTGTGTGAGAAATAATAACTCTCATTTCCGCGGTCGTCCCTATACCCCAACACAATCTTTTCATCACCCCCTTTCTCCATTATGATGGCTTTTTGATCTTAATAAATATTTATATACATATTTTACATATTATATTATGTAGTACATTATTGTTCACCTGACAACAGGTCCCGAGAAACCTCATTACTTGTTAAAATACTGAAAACTTTTAATACATCTGTAAGTCAACAGAATAATTGAACAGTTTATTTATTTTATAGCATGATTCTTTCAATGATAAATTTGAATTTATGAGGAAAAGTTACTAAAAATATTTTTGTTCCACTCGCCCCACCATTTCAGCCCTTGAGGCCACCACCGCCCCCTTGAATCTCTCCAATGCCCCTTGGGGGGGCGATATCGCCTATGTTGGGAATCTCTACTCTAAAATAAAATACAAATTTAAATTTAACAAATTTCTTTGTATGAGACAACCTCGTTAAAAGTGTGTGTACGAGATGTCGTATATGATAGAAGTGAAAGAAATGTGTCAGGAAGGTTTATTGCGATGGTATGTATATCCTTTCTACTCTCGACCACAAATTATACAAAATATAAAAATTAATCTTCGGCCTCAGATAGACTCTGGTAGACTATCACCGGGACATTTTTGTGATTATTCCAAAAAATTAATAACATGCTAAATTTAATTTCAGTTTAAATATGAAAAAATAAAGTCAATGTTAATTAAATAAATTAATACTAAACAAAATACCTTCAAAAGGTATTTAGGTACATTTGTGCTAAATAATACGTGAGAGTGAAATATGAAATTAAAAATAAAAGAAAAGTGTAAAAATAAATGAAAACTATTTTTATTGAAATTTTCAAAATCAAGATGTGACGACAGAAATGGCCTCGCAAATCGCCTCCACCTCCCTCCAATTGTCCGACCCCCAACGAGAAGCGGACAAGATATCGACTGGTGGTTTATCGACTGGCGGACTTTCGACTGGTGGTATATCGACTGGCGGACTGTCGTCTGGCGGTTTATCGACCGGTCAACTATCGGTCGGACAATTATCAGTTGGCGGTTTATCAACTGGGCAGCTATCTACGGCTAGTGTCAGTACGGGGAAGCTGTCGACTGGGCAGCTAAGCTCGGTTAATTCGGTGTCGTCTGCCACAACCGTAGCGGCTGTAGCGGAAGACCGAGCCAGGTTGCAGTTCTCCGCTGGTAACGAGAAGGATAAAGGAGATGACTATGCGTTGGGACCACTACCCCCTCTGTGGGAGAAAGCTTACACATCAAATGGAGAAGTCTACTTCATAGAGTGAGTACTGATTTATAGATTGATTTTTTCTATTTTATCGTATTATGTAAATACCTCCCAACCTTCCCCTTTCTCATCTCATTTTAATTTAGTAATACAATAGATCATCAATCATACATCTTCTTTCACATCTAAACTATTAAAGATATGTAAGAACGCAGGTTTGCGACAGCTGCATGATTCCAAAACAATCTATTGATTCTTGCAAAATACTATTCTGTACAAATTTTGGTATTAACCATTTTCATAGTCGCTGCGCATCCGGACAGTTAACAGATTCCTAAGGTTTGCACGGTTTCACGGTTTGCCGGTGAACCTACAAGTTATTTTTTGTATAAACTATTTCTTAGAACAGAAAATTTCATAGGTGCTGAATTAATATTGCACGTATGGGATTCATTTCGGTCTCACTCGTAAGCAGTATTAATTATTAGTATTTTAGCACGGAATTTGAATAGTGCACTGTTTAAAGTGTGGTAAAATTATAATACTAGTTTGTCTTATTTTTTTATCTTATGGGAGTTTGCTGCATAAACTCAATTAAGAGAAAACCACCACTGAGGGAAATAATTTCCCTCAAGGAATATATCATCTTTGGGGATGCTGTGTGGAGGGTCTTTTAGAGGATAGGAAGAAGTGAACTTGGGTCTTGAAGAGACCCATGTTATAGGATGGAGGAAACACAGTGGCCGGCAGATCATTCCACAGCTGAACTGTTGAACACAAAAACGAGTCGTAGAAGCAACCCTTTCTCATGTGACAAATGTCAACCAAAAGTTGTGCGCGCGTTCGGGGTGTTTTCCGACTATGCGCCGATGCTGAAGAGATCAATGACGCTAGTTTCTCCGAGCATCTTCCATTAAAATACTGGTAGAACAAGGACAGCATTCCCATCTGACATCTGTGCTCCAAAGATTGTAATCCGTTTGTTAAGATAATCTATCAAACGGACCGCCCGTTTCTGTACAGAGTTGAGGATTTTTTTCAGATATTTTGGGGCTCAAGGAATATATCATCTGTCGATAAAATCAATATTTGGTGAGATACAACAGGTTTTTAATAAAAATACAATTATTCAAGCAATATAATTTTATTTCGTTGAAATTACTTAGTCCAGTAATTTTAAACATCCTACCTCGCATCGAATGGGGTAGTTATATTTTTTCTTATGTTGTGTACGATAAAGGCTTTATGATAAATCCATTTTTCGACCTCGCCAGACCTCTTTGCAAAAAATCGGCGAAATTTTTTACTTTTGTTCAGTTTTTGTCAATTTCCCCCGAAGAATTAATTTTTCCACATAACCTATTTCGTATTTTTCAAGGTAAATTAAATTACCTACAATTTGAAACCGAAAGGGTCTTTAATAGTGCCCGAGATACAGCTGTTAAAAATTGCCATATTTAGCTTTAGTGTTTGTCAATTTTACCCCGAAGGACTGCTTTTTTGAAAATAAAATGAAAAATTTTGAAGAATGAAAAAAAAACAACTGGAATACACGTGTTAAATGTAGTTTTTACATATTCCACTCATAAGGAAGTGAATTGTTTTAATAATACATATTTACTTAGTGTTATTAAATGAAGAAAGGATATCCACTAATTGCCATCATTATTTCCATGCATCAATAATCTGGGCAAGGCAGCATACATACTAAAATTATATGATTTTACTTGTGAATTCCTGCATTTCATTTTCTTGTAGCCTTGCTATTTTAAAGTTTATCAATGCAAACAATTCTGCACACAGAATTAAACTGAACGGTCAATTCTGTGTGAAAAGGAAGACCCTGATGTATGGCAGTGAGGCATGGAACTGGCAGAGGAAGGATGAAAGTAGACTGAATGCTGTAGAAATGAGATCTCTGAAACGAATGTGGTAAAACCATGTATGATTGTATGAAAAATGTTGAGATTTGTAAAGAATGCAAGGCTGATATAAGCGTAGTGAGCAAGATCAAGAAAGGGACGCTTAGATGGTTTGGGCATGAGGCTGTCATAAGTGATAAGTCTATATTATAAATCTTAGGGTTTGTAGTTTATTTTTTAATAAATTAATTAAAAATTACATTGTAATCACCACTTCATTAATATATACATATCAACATGTTTCGAAAGCGAAGGTTTCCTTATCAGGAATATACAGAATACAAAAAAGAATAATAATGTCAAGTATAGACAAATGATAAACATGGAACACAATAATGTAAGAATAGACAAATTATAAACATAAACATAATTGATTAAAGTAGGTAAGTAATTAATCGAAAATGTTAATAAAAAATTATTATAAAACATTGAATAATAAATTTGTATTCAAAATTAAAAAATAAATTATTTTTATTAATATGAAAATAAATTCAAAAGAAAGCTATTTAAAAATAAGTATATATATATATATATTTGATTATTAATTATATTTAATTGACTATTAACACTTTTTCTGATTTATAAATTTGAAATTTGTCTAATTGTAAACCTGTTGTATTTTTATGTAAAATTTTTACACCTTTATTTATATCAAAAGAATGATTGGTTTCCAAAATATGATCGGCAAATTCAGAATAAAATAATAAAATATTTTTTTAAGTTAAGGGGTGAAGAGACACTAAATTTCAATGTCTTTGTTTTAATGTGAAAAGGCTCAGATACTTGGGGAGTTGAATATCATTTTGTGGAACCAGGAGACAAAGCTAACACCCAATGACAACCTTCGTGAACCTTATTAAAGGGACTGTATTACTGTCAAAAGAATAATAAAACAAACCTCTCATTTACACATCGACAATCCGACCAAAATTAACATATGCATCACCCATATGGGCTACTTCAAATACAAAAAGGCTAGAATCATCCAGAATGCATTGCTCCGACGATTCATCAAAAGTCCCTGGTTCATCAGGAGTAGCATAATTAACACGGGATCGAAAATTCCTCCACCCCGGAAACATATAATAGATTTAGCCAGAGCATTCTACTCCAAATTAGAATCGAACTCGAATCCCTCCATATCCAGCCTCGGCCGCTGGACCCCCAGCACCAACCTCTTTCGTCTCCGCCCAAATTCCATTTCATACCCTCCATTACCTTAGTGAGCGGGCTTAAATATAAGATTACCATCAGCAAGTGACGCTAGCACATAAAACACAGTTTTCAATTCTTTGAAATAAAAATAAATAAAAGCTCTACAGTAGCAATAGGCAGCCCGCTCACTGGGTAGAGAAGATTATCTCTACATTTATGCACCTCTAACCACAGTTGACACGGGAAGAGGGAGAAATGTTCCCTGCACTATACACAAAATTTTTACAATAGGAATAAGGTAAACATGGGAGATAGTGCAGTGGGCCAATGGCCTGAGTGCTTATGGGATCTATGCAAGCTGTTTCCTTATCAATAAAAATACTAAATTTACGATAAGTGATAATAATATTTGGATGATTTGTATACCACCTTTTTTTTTTGAAAAATCGCTTGTGGGCGCTGTACAAACATTTTTCCAAGGTTCTATCCTATGTATGGATAATTTATTATAACTTATGGTTAACAGATTGAATCTACCAGCTCATTGGTCAATAACATAAAACTACATATATGTACACTGTATCACCAATAAGCGTGATGCTGCGTAAAAATGTACACATTATTTATATTATTTGCAGGCAGATAAATAGATACTGGTCCATAATTACCTGGCAGGTCACTTCAGATTAACACTGTTTATTAGATAATTTAATATACAGTTTCGCACGCAGAGGACATAATATTGGAAACACTGCGTATTGCATGTCATTGCAGCTGCTATTTATTCTAATTATTAATGTTTTTCTTTGTTTGTTTTAAGGAAAGGAGAGCAAATTTTATGATGGGCGGTGCAGTACAGGGATTTGATTAGAATTTATCTTCCTAAATATGATTCGTCGATGAAAAGCAGATTAAGGTAGAAGGCTAGGATAAAGTGTAATTAAGGTATACTGATATTTATAGGCAATACAGGAACGGTACTCTGAAGGTAAATTGAAGGACATTCATTTATATGCCTAAAAAAGGTATTTACATAAAGGTGACGACATATTAAACTATAAATATACAGTGTACTAAAGAGAATATCTGTTTTATATAGGAAACATAATAGTAAACCTAGATGTAAGTAGAGTACAAAATGTAGGTAGATGCAATTATAAAATGGGCACGTATATATGAATATAAAAATATAGCTGAAGTGTTAGAACTGTAACTGGCATATGGAATATTAGGAAGGGCTCAGCAGCATCAAATTACATAAAACAACTAAATACAACTCAGAAATGTATCATAAAAAGACCATCCTAAAGGTCCCTCCATAAGGACGCCAACAATGGAAATCTTTAAATATTTCGAAATTCCAAGTGTACAAAAATTCTTTGCAAAAAATATTCTGGTTCGACAACTCAAAAAGGGAGAAATGGCTATCACTCCTCATAAACATAATACCAGAGCAAAGCAAATGGAAAAGCTAAGTGTACCTAAGTATAATACTACTTTTGGACAAAGAAGCTCTGAAGTTTTAGCTGTAAAATTATACAATAAACTCCCACTCAGTATCAAACAAAGTAGTTCAATCAATAATTGCATTAGGTCCAGCAAAACTTGTCTTAAGTAATTAACAGAAGAAGAACTGACTAGTATTCTTAAAACAACGTCATTACTGGAAATACCCTACCCAAACCTTGAAGTTGAAATATAGAAGTCGCTGAAACCCCCTTATTCAAATCTAGCTCTCCTCAGCACAGGATCTCCTAGTGAGGAGGACTATGAAAATAAATCTTTAATATAGGTGTATTTTTTATTCTTTTACCTTACTTTAAAATGTCAAAATTATATAAAAATTAATTAAAAAAATTACAAGTACAATGAAAAAGAATAAAATGAGATACAATAGAAATACTCATTAATTTCAACTTTGTATTTCAGTAATCCGAATTCTTATTATTAATTCTTCTGTCAGATAATTTTTTTAGTACAAGAAAATTAAAAAGATAATCATAGTTAGTCTGTTCTGAGGGTATACCTAATTTATAGTTATTGAATCTCAAAAATTTATGTTGTACTCTCTTAATTTTATCCATATGGATTTTATAATGTGGACTCTAAAGTCGGCATAGTCGGCAAATATGCCAAACACACGCCCAACACTTGCATACGGTTGACATTTGTCACATGAGAATGGGTCGTTTCTATGACTCGTTCTTGTGTTCAACAGCTCGCCTGTGGAATGATCTGCTGGCCTCTGCGTTTCCTCCCTCCTACAACATGGGTCTCTTCAAGGCCCAAATTCACTCCCTCCTATTCTCTAAAAGACCCTCCACACAGCATACCCAAATATGATATAGGCCTTGAGGAAAATTATTTCCCTCAGGGCCTCCTGTGTGGAGTCACTGTAAATAAATAAATATATAAAGAGCAGAAAAAGTAATGATCCCAGGTGACATCCCTGAGGTACTCCACTGGACGCTTCAAATAGATCAGAGTGGTAATTTTGTATTTTTTCTATGAGTTTTCTCGAATGTAGATAGCTTCCCAACCAGCTCAAGATATTACCAATTAATCCCATTTCCTTTAGTTTACTTATAAGTATTACATGTAAAACTTTATCAAATTACTAAAGTCAGTATAGATTGCATATATGAAGGTTATTTAGTAAGTAGGAATAGTTAGTGCAGTTGGCAAACTATGTAATTAATTCCAATAAAATATTCCTTGCGCAACCAACAGATGGAATGCGCTTCATTGAAGTGTCAACAACCCGATGTCATAAATCATTTCGAAGGCAATTTAGCCAATTGAGTCGGCGCGGGCGTTGTGTTCAAGTGACAAAATAACTTTATTATATTGTCATCCCTTTTAATTTGCTGTAACTACAGTACAGGGTTATTCAAAATGATGAACTCAATTTCGTACCGTTATATTTCCTGAATTATACGTTATGTGTGAATGATCTACATGGCAGTTGAAAGAGGTGGTTTGAAAGTTTCAAATCCCACTGCTAGATCGCTTGTAGACTGCTAGAGCAGCCATTTTGCATCAGTTGTGAGTAAAATGGCTACTATGCAGTACAAGGTTTTCTGTGTTCGTGAATTCTGTAAAACTGAGTCGGCAACTGTAGTGCGGCGTATCTCTTAATATTGAACCTCCAACTAGAAAGAGCATTTGTCGTAGGTATCACCAATTTGCGCAAACTTAATGTCTCTGTAAAGGAAAAAGCCCGGGCCGACCGCGTGTATCAGAGGAGAATGTGTGAAATTGAGTCCATCATTTTGAAAGACTGAAAAGGATATTTACAGAAGGGTAAATACAGGCAATACTTTTAATTGAGGACTTAATGCAGTTTATTTTTTTAAGATCGAGGTTCGAAGTTTCACTCCGGGCCTATGTCACCTTAGGGGATGCTGTATGGAGGATCTTTTAAGAAGGGGAAGGAGTTTACAGTGGAGTGCTGATACCAACCCTGATGTATAGCAGTGAGGCATGGAACTTGCAGAGGAAGGATGAAAGCAGACTGAATATTGTAGAAATGAGATCCCTGAGGTGTGGCATATCTGTGTATGACCATACTACAAATATGGAGATCTGGAAAGAATGCAAGACTAATAATGTAAGCATATTTAACAATATTAAGAAAGGGACACTTAGATGGTTTGGGCAGGTGGAGCGAACGAACAAAGAATGGAGCGCCAGGAGAATATATTTTATTGCCTCCGTGGTTGAGTGGTTCCGATCCTCGGCTACAAAGGTCACAGGTTCAAATTCCGGCGTGCGCAAGTAAATTTTATTTGATTAATTTGTGTTATTTGACAATTTATCTCTTTAAAATAATATATACTATAATTGCGGCATGTTTCAAAGTGGTAGGTACTTTCAGTATCGCCCTGGTGCTTTAGACCACCGTTTAGAATTTAAAATTTTCTAGAAATTTATTTAGTTGCAAAAAATTTCACCACCTTACTGGGGTACCCCGTTCTAAAGTCACATTGTACATGGTTTTATGTATGGATTATAAATTAGGTCAAGTTTTTTGTAAGTTTAGTCAATTTATTAAGTGAGTTTTCGTAAATATGTTAAAATATTACCGGAGGAAAATTATAATTCAATAAATGAATAAAAATTCTGCAATCTAGGAGAAAACATACCGTGAGTGTTACTGTGCAGTTGCAACATCATATCTATATTCTTCCCCCCCGTGTCGATAATCCATCTTTCTTTCTTCTCCATTATTTTGAAATCTATTGATTTTGTAATGGTTTTTATTGCTAGAAAAGGGATGTTAAATACTTTTATAGAGAAATATTACAAATTTCTTTGTTAAAAAAAGTTATTTTAGTTGTAGGTTGGTGGAATGTAAGTTGTAATGAGGATCTTGTGAATCGACTAGAGTTTGTATGTGCAAAGTTATCCTAGTTTTTTAATGCGTAAATTAAAATATCTTTTGAATATAATTCTTTCAGAGACATTAAATTCAGGGCATTAAAAACATAATCTGTGGGAGTTCTGATAGGGACTCTAAGAATAATGTTCAAAATTGCCTTTTGAGCTATGATAACTGGCTTTATAGTGGAATCGCTTGAACTTAAAATGGCTATAGCCGTGTTTGGTGACCAGATCTGAATAGCCAGGAACTTTTCCATCCTCCTTTTCCCCATCTTCCCTTCCCCACTACCTTCAGCCTCACAACATACCCCAATAATTGGGGATATAGTCTCACTGGCTCCAGACGGTTGGGCGCAGCTGGGATTCTTGTGCGGTACTCACATAAAAAAATGTGATGGAAAAGTGAATGGTAGAAGAGGTCAGGGATGCCCAAGGAAGACATGGCACAACCGAGTGAATCAAATACTCGAGTCGGGTCATCTCCAGAATCAGAATGTATGAGTCGATGCATGAATGGGATTGAAGTAAGGCTTGTGTATCAAGAAAGAGTTGTGTGCCAGTCTATCCTCGTCTAATTTCTGCGGATCACGTGAAAACTGCAATACCCATCTTCAGCCTATATTATACCACCTGGTTCACATGGTAATGACCATAATTCATTCATCATTACAACCCAGCCACCTGTTGTGGCTTTCTAATCTAGTTTACACGAGAAGACCATGTGTGTGTCTAATGTGAACACAGTAGCTCCATTATGTGGCATGACTAAATGATTTTTTTGTATGGAACATCTAATGTAGCGTACTTTTCCACGGTGAATTACGTGGCATTGGTTTGAATTTTTCAAACATTTTCTATTCAAACATTTTTCAAATGATGAAGCATTTTTGATTTGATTCCAAAACTGTTATAATTTATAAATTTAATTCTTTTGAATTGTAATTTGATTATTGTGCTCTACTTAAAGTGATATATTTGCAGGTCTGTTAAAATTCACAGAAACAAATTATGAAATAATTTTAATAATATTAACAACTCTATTCCATTTCACTATCAAATATGTCAGTGGTCCTGGCTTGGATTCCAGGACACCTAGGTATTACTGGAAACGAAATAGCGGATTCCATTGCTAAGGAAGCCACTGTTCACGGTCCGTTAAATGGTTTAAGTTCTGTTCCAGTTAGAGATTATTTCCCTATTCTAAAAAGTAAATACAAACTCCAATGGTCCTCTGAATGGAAAATAGCTTCTCTAACAAAAGGTCATCAGTACTCATTAATACAACCGTTTATTCCTGTCAAGCCTTATTTCATAAATACACTTGCATGCCAAAAAAATATATTTCCTCCATAACTCGAATGAGACTAGGTCACACTTCTTGTCTTAGTCATCTCGCTAGATTCCATATAGTCAGCTCGCCTTACTGTGATTGTGGGTCAGAGGACACTCTGGACCATAATTTCTTTTCCAATTTCCAAATTTTATGCATGAATTGGTAAAACTTAAAATTGATCTCCCTACCAGTATTCCCTGCCTTCTAAGTCTCAACTCGAAGGCGTGCCGAAGGATTCAATAACGCTAGTTCCTCAGAGCATCTTCCATTAAAATACTGGTAAAACAAGGACAGCATTCCCACCTGACTTCTGTGCTCCAAAAATTGCAATCTGTTTGTTAAGATAGGCGAATCTATCAAACGATCACCTGTTTCTGCACAGAGTCAAGGAGAGATGGCTGCCAAATTCTACAGTGGGGCGCACTTGCGATTTGTACAGGGTCAGCAGTTGTGTACTATTAAAGTATCTGCGGCTCTATACGGTATACTAAGTATTAATTTATTCATATAGTAATATCGATATGTACATTTTTTATTTGTCCTCTCCGGCTTTTTAATCTGTGACCCCTGTTATTAATCCAATGAAATTACCGCTTATTTGTCCATCTATATATTTACCTGAATTTTCTATTCTCCGAGAATATTTTTCCCATGCTTCGGCGTAGTTAGTAATGAATCAACAGATGAAATCATCAATAAAAGTCACAATTTCTCGGTTGACCAAGCGTGATGCTTCTTACGCTTTTACTCGATTTGTTTTCTCACAATTACTTATGTCTAATTTAAATTGTGTTGTAGAGAGCCTTGAATTTTTCACTATGCCAACAAAAATTGTACCTTGATAATGAATTTCTTGTAAATTATTTTCACCTCGTCTTCTTCTCCCTGTCCTATTCGGATCAGGGCGCCATCGCTTCGGTTAGGCGCCTCTGATGTCCCTGTCCTGGGCTACTTCAGTGGCCTCCGTCCATTGCAGCCTCAGCCTCTCGAACATAATTTTATCATTAATAATAATAATAGTGATTTCTGGGGACATGCATACTGTTGACATTTCGTTAGGTTAGAGTAAAAAGGTTCCAACTGATGTTTTTGAGAAAAATAGGTTTTGTCACCGGTGAGTTTATTTTCGATTAAACTATACTGGACCATCTGATTTCTATAAACCGATATTTAAAAAAATAATAAGGTTCTAATTGTGCCTAAATTTAGATTAGGTGTGGGTTGATAAGGGTTCAACAACAGTTGGAACATAATACCAGAAGTTTAGTTCGATAAGGTTCCAAGTAATTTTGAATACACTTTGTACAAAAGTAGTTTTCAATATTTTTTTAGATTTTTTAATTTTTTTTATATGAATACCGCACAAGAGTCTCAACTGCTCCCAACCGCCTGGAGCCAGTGAGACTATGGCATCCCCAATTGGGGAATGTTGTGAGGCTGAAGGTATTTGGGAGGGGTAGGAGAAGAGGAAGGTGGGAAAATACCTGGCTATTCAGATTTGGTCACCAAACACGGCTAAAAGCTATTTCTAGCAACATTTCAATTCTGAATGGTGGTCTTTCTCCAGGGCGATACTGATAGTATCTTTCACTCTGGAATGTGCGCAAATATACTATATATTATTTTTAAGTGAATTAATTGTGAAACAGCACAAATTAATTAAATAAAATTTACTTGCGCACGCTGGGATATGAAACCAAAATATCCAACCAAAATGAATGATCTTTTTTAAATCAAAAGGTATAGCAAATATCTATTAAGCCTTGCTGCCATTGCATTTATTTTTGTTTTAAATTATAAAATATAGGTCATTATAGAATTTTTCATAGTTTTAGAGGCACCTCTTGCAATTATTTGCGAGTTCGTGTAATGAAAGTTTGTCAAATTATAAAATAAATTAATTTGAGCTCTCATATCTCAAAAATTTCGTTAGAGCGGTTAGAACCTTTTCACTCTCTTTTGATCATTTTTTTAAATGACTCATTCTAGCTGCTGACAGCTTGGCTGTGGAACGATTTTTTTTGTGAATACCGCACAAGCGTACCGACTGTTCCCTGCTAACCTAAGCCAGTGAAACTATGGCTTCCCCAATTGGGGTATGTTGTGAGGCTGAAGGCTATGGAAACACACCCTAAAACAGATTGCTTTTGCTCACTCCTTTCATTCATTTGAAAAAGCCTCTCCACACGGTACCCCCAAAGATTACACTACTATGTGGAGGTACATAACAGATTGCAATCTTTAGAGCACAGGCGCAAGCCATGCTATCGTTGTTCTACTGGTAATCCAATGGAAGATGCTCTGAGGAACTTGTGAAATTGATCCCTTTGGCACCGGTGCATAGTCAGGAAATACACCTAATGCGCGCCCAACATTTGTACACGGTTGACATTTGTCACACGAGAACGGGTCGTTTTTACCACTCATTCTTGAGTTCAACAGCCGGCCTCTGTGTTTCCTCCCTCCTGCATGTTCACTCCTTCCTCAAAAAGACCCTCCATACAGCATTGTCAAAGATGACACGATGAATGAGGAAAATAATTTCCGTCAGGGCCTCCTGTGTAGGGAGTTAAATTTAAAAAAAAAACTGTTGGAAGTACGAGGTGTGTTCAAAAGAAAAGGTGAATTTTCGCAGGCTGTGTTCATTCAATTATCGATTTTTTATTTGTTATGTTGGTACACATGTTTATCATATGTTAGCATTATCAGCCATTTTGGATTAGTGGTTTGTTTTTGACAACTGGAAAGGTTAGTCTTGTTTTTGTGTGTTCTTTGATTTTTTACTTTTGAAAAAAATGGATCAAAGAATATGTATTAAATTTTGCGTTAAAAATGGAATAAAGTGCTCCAACGCACTTAAAATGTTGACTGTGGCATTCGCGAGTCTACTTTGTATCAAAAAAGTGTTTATAAATGGTACAAGCGCTTTACAGAAGGCCGAGAATCACTATTAGGGAAGTTGCAGAGGATGTTAACATATCAATTGGCTCATGACATGCAATTTTCTCGGATGTTTTGGGCATGAAACGTGTGGCAGCGAAGTTTGTTCCGAAATTGCTAAATTTTAAGCAAAAGCAATGTCGCATTAGTATCGCTCAGGAGTTGTTGAATGACGTCAACGACGATCCAGATTTGCTCAAAAGGGTCATAACTGGTGATGAAACGTAGGTATATGGTTATGACGTCGAAACCAAGGCCCAATCATCCCAATGGAAGCGGCCAGAAGAGCCAAGACCGAAAAAAGCACGCCAAGTTCGATCAAATGTGAAGGTTTTGCTCTTTGTTTTCTTCGATTACAATGGCGTGGTGCATCTTGAGTTCTTGCCAACAGGTCGTACGGTTAATGAGGAATACTACAAGGAAGTTATGCAATGTTTTGCGTGAAGCAATACGGCTCAAACGATCGGAATTGTGGAAAAACAAATCATGGATTTTGCATCACGATAATGCACCAGCTCACACATCAATGCTTGTTCATGATTATTTGGACAAAAACAACACCGTAATCATGCTTCAACCACTGTATTCACCAGATTTGGCTCCCTGCGACTTTTTCCTATTCCCGAAACTGAAGAGACTAATGAAAGGAAAGCGTTTTGCTACAATTAATGAGATAAAGTCAGAATCGAAGAACGAGTTGATGGCCATACCGAAAGGCGCATTCCGGAAGTGCTTCGAGGATTGGAAGAAGCGCTGGCATAAGTGCATTATATCTGAGGGGGATTACTTTGAAGGGGAGAAAATGGATATTGATGAATAAATACTTTTCGAAAAAATTCAAAATTCACCTTTTTCTTTGAACACACCTCGTATGTAAATTAAATAATTAATTCACAAATATTCAGTCTCTTGAAAAGGAATGTTA
The DNA here is from genome assembly GCA_022606495.2 of Halesus radiatus. NCBI lineage: Eukaryota > Metazoa > Arthropoda > Insecta > Trichoptera > Limnephilidae > Halesus > Halesus radiatus. Next base: position 215,177 of record JAHDVE020005663.1, read on the forward strand.
TTATGTGATACTTGGCCATAACAAAGCAGTGGGTTCCGCATCCCTCAATGTCACTAGAGGGTGTAACACTATAAAAGTCATGATTATATTCTAGGGAATACTAGTCCTTGAATATAAGTAATATGAGACATGCAAGCCATAGTGGTGGTGGGTCTAAATTTAGGTGGGGCGTTTAAGTAGATACTTAAAGTAAACATATAAAAATGTAACATCTGTTTTCACAACCACATAACTAATATTGTTTTATTATAAACATTTTTATTTAAGTGCCGCACACTTCCATTTTTTAATTTGTTTATTTGAGAAATATTTAACCTTTAGTGTGTCAGCGTTGCCACCATGGCAACGCAACATTTGTACCCGTCGTGTGCCGGCATCGACATGGTGGCAACGGCGTACAGTATTAAGATCTATTCACATCTAGCAGCACTGCGCAGAGCAGAACAGTACAGTACAGGCACAGCACAGCATAGCACAGACGCAAGTATTCACATTACACCGTGCAACACAGCACAGACATAGTACAGACGCGAGTACGACTATCAACTGAGCGTCAGTGTCTGCCACAACATGTTTGAGGATTTTATATCCTATTCCCATATTTATTTATTTCATAACCTAAATTCCCTAACCAATTCAATCAATTTGTCGTTATCCATCTTCTCGGTTTTAGCAATATCTGCATCTAATGACGCCAACTGATGAATATGGCGATACTAACGGTATGTGTTCATACTAACTGCGCAGGCGCAGCGACCACCAGCACATCAAAATATTCTAGCCGACAATGTCGGCTGGTGCTGGCCCCACTTGGGGGTTTAGTCCTTTAAAAATTATAGATTTGTTTAATTAAAAAATTAGAATCCTCGATGTGTACCCCGAAGGAGTGACCATAAGTTACTTATACCGGGGTGGGAAAGTGGTGGGTAACCTCAACTGGTGCTGGCCCATGCATGCGCAAATATGTTACGCTTACGTACACTGTAATATGAATGTGTCATAGATAATGTAGGCTACTAATGTTGTTGTGTCCGTACTGTTCTGCACTGTTCAGTGCTGGTAGGACCTTTATCTATTCATGGGTTTATTACTTTAAAACATGTTTGTAGCATATTTAAATGAATCAAAATGACCAATCAGACGTTTTGTTTTGCATTGTTTGAAGTGGGCGGAAGTCATATACAAAATATTTTTAATTTCTGACGTCTGTACGGCTTGCGCCTTTGAGCGGTCCGGTTTGATTGTATTTACTCTTACCGTATGTATTTACAGGAGAACCTCATACGATTTTATTTATGTTTGAAAGAAATTTATTCAACCGTTCTAAAATAAAATAAACATTTAAAAAAATCATTTCTTTGAAAATAATTAGCTATTCTGGGAAAGCTAATAATTCTATTATTGTACAATTTTGATAAATACATACACATAGCATTGTTTTGTAAAACACGAGTGAGTAATTATGAAATTACAGCCAGCAAGTGCACGGCGCACAGAACGCCTTTTGTGCCCAGCACACGATGACGGAAGTTGAAGCTCGCGGGAATCCGGCATATGGTAAAAATAACTGCATTTGGAAAAAAAAAGAAACGTAACATCTCTTTCAATTTTTTGTTTCTTGATAACAATAATAATAATACTTGGATGATTTGTATAGCGCCATTTTTTTGAAAAATCACCTCAAGGGCGCTCTACAAATACTAATTGCTATTCTCTATCTTATTATGTACATATACAGAAAACATACTTACCTGGCAGGGCATTCCAGATTAAAACGTTACATTACAATGTTTTGGGCCGAGATTATATGACTTTGCACGCACACGAGACATATATTAGAAAACACTGCACATTGCATGATATTGCAGTTACTGTTTAAATCCTATTTGTCATTGATATTATATTTATTAGAAGGTTATTGGCAAAAGAAGAGTAGGTATTTATTTGAAACATGATTTTATTTGTGATTTTTGATAATTATTTACATTTACAAATATTTAAACTATTTGTTTATTAGGTAACTGAACCATTCATGGATATGACTGTCCGAAGAGATGAGTTTTGAGTTTTGCTATGAATTCTGTCGAGTCTTTAACCAATCTTACATGCTATAGTATATACTAGTACTGGGCGTTGACGATAATTCCATCCAACGCCAAAGCCGTTATCGTTGATGATTTTCAACTGTTGAAAATAACCGTTATAAATAACGCCGACGTTGACGAGACGATGATGATTATTCCTAGCGATTTAGCTACTGCCCGAATACCCGTTTTCCGTAGGACTGTTTGTATTTTAAGTCTACTATTGCTCCGTACTCGAGGAAGCCTCATTCTTTACCTATTTTATTAATATGTGTATAGATATAGTGCATACTAAGGTGGTCCAGGCCTATATAGTAAAAAAAAAAAATCAAATATAAGTGTAGCCGTACCCTTGATTTGTTACACCTACCATTCCTATGATGTGTTAAAAATTTCAGCCCCTTATCTTATATACAAGGGGGTGCTCATCGAATTATAAGTTTTTGACAAAATTTCAGGATTTTAAATAAAACACGTAATTTAAGGTTTATTAATATTACAAGTATTTTAATCAAATAAGTATACAAATTATTTAAATATGAATAAAATGTTGTAACAAAGTAATACTTAACATAATATTAGTCGCAATCTTTCAAAACTATGTTTGTTAACTCCTTTTTGGATGTTTCAGTGGAAACGATTTTTCTGTTTTGTTCAACGATGTGAAGTAAAAATTGCTTTTCTTCCTCAGTCTTAGTGAGTAACGTGTTGTAATCTTCAAACAGTTTAACTCCTCTCTCCGCTGTATCATTAACAACACGCAAATTTGTGATGCAGCTTTTGCCTTGAAGGTAACCAACATTGTCATTCCAAGTCTCAGGAGGTAATTGCAAGAAAGAGTCCTTGATTTCAGCCATTTCTCTCAATTCTTCAGATCTTTGTTTCCGTTTTAGAGAGCGTTCTTTGACCTTTTCTAGTTTCTTGTCGATTGAGGTCATTATCATCTTACGTTCTCCTCTTTGATCGATGAGAAACGCTCTGTCTTCCGCAATTTTGATCAAATTCAAAGCGCTTCCATGGGCAATATCAAAAATTTTGTCTAGTTCTTTTGTAAACAAATACTCTCTTTTTCTTTGTGCTTCAGAATTTCTTCCTCGATTTTTCTTCAATAGCAACCAGTTCTTATGAAACTTAATCAGTTTTTCAATGCAATGATTTTGTTGTCCGGCCGGAATACTAGATTTACTCCATACTTTTATAAGTTCTGGAATAAGTATATGCGCGGAGTCTTTCACATTTTTTGATTCATTTAATATGTGGTGAAAACGGAGTAAAACTTGCCGAAGAGTAGGAAGTTGATTAAATCTCATCAATGGCTCAATATCTCGAACCCCAAGTAGAAAAACTTTGTCTTTTTTTCGAGTAGATGAACACATTTTATCACACTGATTCACTTCACAGTCTACGAAATAAGTGTTTAAATTTGTCTATAAAACTCTTCAGTACTTTATTTTAATATTTATTTAATAGTTTAGCACACTGCCATATTCAGACTGATAATAATTATTCATAACTCACGGTTTATATACACAAATATAGGGTAGGGGGAGAGGGGTGGTCTACAAGGATTTTATTCGAATATATGGGTTTTCTTACAATTGTTACTAAGTGGTTTTTGGCTGTCTAATTTCTAATTATTTTGGTTTTTTTCCAGTAGGCTTAATTACCTCGGACTTGTGGCCTTACTTCAATAATGTTTGGGAAAAACCTTAAAAGTAATATGCATTATTAATGACCTGGAATAATTATATCACCATAAATATAATAACAATTTGACAACACTAAAAATTAGGTCATTAATAATGCATGATACTTGTAAGGTTTTTCCCAAACAATATTGAAGTAAAGCTACAAGCCCGAGGTAATTATGCCTACTGGAAAAAACCAAAATAATTTGAAATTAGACAGCCAAAGACCACTTAGTAACAATTGTAAGAAAACCCACATATTCGAATAAACTCCTTGTAGACCACCCCTCTTACCCTCCCCCATATTTGTGTATATAAACCTGAAGATGGTCTTGACAGGCTGAACCTGGTTACAGTCAAATAAAATTAAGTGGAAAAAAGTTTTATATTAGTTTTATTATAATACATTAAAAAGTACAAATTAAGCATTTTACACAAAAGTTTCAAAAACAACACTCGATTGAGCACCCCTTTTTACTTGAGCCATCTCGCTGAAATTTTACTATGTTATTACTATGAATACATGTAACAAATTCACGGAGCGGTCAGATGAAAAATAATAAAAAAAAATTTTTGGACCACCCTAATGTACATTAAATTTCAACACCTTATGACCATCTTCTTTCTTACCTGTCATTTCCGAATACGTAGCGGAGAGAAAGAGAGGAGTCGGGCCTTGAAATAGAGGAAAGGGGAAGACAAAAACAATAACAATGATCAGTTAAGATGACGTAAAAACAAATAAATAAAAATACATTAGTAACATGCAACAAACAACAAAAATACACTGCCACCAAACATAAATAAGTGCACATGAAGCAATTAGATAAAATATTATAAATAATAATAAATTGAAGATATGTAATGTTTGGATATAGGAATGGTGTAGTGGATGGATAAATGTTTATTGCTAATATCATGATAGTCCGGTTTTGTGAAGAGGCAGCGAATTATGAAAATTGAATAATCACTTTTCATTTTGACTTTTCGGTAGGCTTTACATGCCCCATGGACTGCACGCCCCCGCTATTTTGAGCAAAATCAGGGTAACTATTTCGCCACCCGGTCAAACGACTTTGTGATGCGGGTTAAGTAAGGGGTTGTCAGAGGAGATTTGTTAATGCGGTAGCTCGTTCCACATAAGAGGAAAGACTTGTTCTGAGGCTGCCGACATCTATGAAGAAGCATTCCGCTCTTGTCTTGTAAGTGGTTATATTAAGGGCCAGTACTCAAAAATGACAAACATCCTCAAATTTTAATCTCTTAAATTCTGTGAAATACATACGTCTGAAAATAAGTGCAATTTGAAAACCGGGAGGGCAATTCTGGACGTCCCCCTACCTAAAATTCCAGTATGTATTTTAGGTAGAATATCCATATCTTCTAACTACCTGTGTTGAATTTACAAATAAATCTTTCATGGTGTTTCTTGCGGGACTATGCCATCTCCAATTGGGGCATGTTGCGAGACTGAAGGGGATGGGGAAGAGGGAGGTTGGGAAGCACCTGGCTTTACAGATCTAGTCACCAAACATGGCTAAAGTCATTTCAAGCAACGTTTCGATTCTGAATGGTGGCCTTTCACCAGGGCGATACTGAGAGTATCAACCACTCTGCATGTTGGCTTTAGATTAGAAAGTGATGCTGCATTTATTTGGAATATATTGTGGTCTGTGTCTGTTGGTTAAATTGAGGTGGTTGATTGGTTTGGTTTGTCGTGGTTGTTGATGTTGTTGAATGATCATGGGGATGAGCTCGTATGCATGATTGAGAAATTGAGTTTGTTTGTTTGATTGCTATTCACCTCTCGCGCACGTTGTTAGCCTGGCGCCGCTCCTTCTCGCGCGCCGCCTTGGTGCTGGGGTCCCCGCCGTCGTCCCCCTCGTCGGCGCTCGAACAGCTGTCCGCGCCACTGCCAAGCAACGCACGTGTCGGTTATGGCTATTGTCGCCCAAAGGACTATATAGCTAATGCATCGTAACTCGACATTCACCGAATTCGTACATCTCAATCTACTTTCAACTATCATCCGATCGTGCCTAAACTCATTCACGGCAATACAATACAAACTGGACCGAGTTCTAACTTACTCAAAGCAACAGATAAATCACTTTAATGGCAAGATGGTCACATTATATGCTCTTTTTTAAAAAGGTCAAACATTCCCGGGTTACGGATAACCTGACAATATTTGAATTCCTCCTACTTCCATCATCATAAGCAGAATGACGGATAACTGAGCCAGCAGAGTTGAAGCCGCCATGCCTGGGAGGGAACCTGACGCTTTAAACCACTCGGCTACTAATTGGACAATGGTTACTAGTTGTTGTTTTTAATGATTGTTAGATGGCATATAGGTAGGATTCTCCTATATATACCAACCACACTCCGTTGTTACATTTTATGAATTTGTTCACACAGTCATGCTGCTCGATTGCATATAAAGCTGCTATTCGAACCCCATCATAACCTACATTTATTTTATCATTCTATGAGGGTCAAAAACATAACCTTTTTATATTGGAACTTTGAAATGAACTGGAAATGAATTTATACTTATAATGAATTAAAAAATAAAATTTCAACATTACCACCTGGCGGCCAGTCCAACTTGTGCGAGAGAGGTGAATATTTATAATATTTAGATTGTGCAGTCTTTCTTTTGATCTCCCTGTTCATTTGTAAGGGCGTGTGTTGGGGATGCACAGAATTATGGAAAGGATGGAAAAGGAAATAAAGGTTTTCTAGACAAAGATAAATGCACAAAGCTTTCAAAGAAATTAAATGTACGTGTACTAAAAACAAAGCCCGCTAGATGGCCTAAAACGATGAGATAAATACAGTATACAGTAAGCCGTTAGTGAAAGTATCTGAGATTTAATAAATAAACATAATCACAATACATATACCGAAAAGCTTACATATTTTCCAAAACAGGTACAAAACGCCTATCAAAAAACCTACAACTGAATTGCCGTCAGATTTGTAAACGAAACTTTTGTACTTGGGACAAAGTTGGTTCCTACGCCATTTATGTCACATTGGATATTCTGCGTGTGCTTTTCCTTTGCGTGATGTGTTTGTTAAATCTATGGGAAAATGTGTTCTAAACTACTAGGGATTAAAACATGATTAAGTTATGGCGATCTGATCTGTGGTAAATAACATCAAACAGTGAGTACAACAAACTACAAAAAAATAATTTTAGTAACTTCAAAACGTAAATAACACTGGTTAAATTCTATGTAAAACTCACAGTAAGTGGACGTATACAGTGTAGTTTCCATACAATTGGATTTGATAAACTAATAAATATAATACAGGAAGGGACTTGATAAAATAATAGTTGGGTTGTTTATGTGTTAAGAAAACTTTCATTTAAGATATCTAGGGTTTTCGTTTAGCACCTCAAATTCATGATATTATTGGTTAATTTCAAAAATGTTATATACACTACGTTATATTCAAAAGACATGACGGATGCAAAATCGTAAAAGACGTGAAATTGATGTCGGAAAAATTTGTGCACCTAGGTTTTAAATAGTTTTTAGAAAACATCTAGATATTCTTTGAAGAATGGAATGGAATGAGGAAAGGAGTGGCATAGAAAACAACATGGAATACAAAGGAAAGTTAAGAAGATAGAAAGAAATTGAATGGAAAATGGGAAGATGGAAAGAAATTGAATGGTAAATGGGAAGATGGAAAGAAATTGAATGGAAAATGGGAAGACGGAAATAAATTGAATGAAAAATGGGAAGATGGAAAGAAATTGGATGGAAAATGGGAAGATGGAAAGAAATATTATGGAAAATGTAAGTAGATGGAAAGTGTTGTAATAGAAGTTGGAATGGAATGATGAGAAATAACAGTATGGAAGATACATCAAGAAGAGCAAAGGTATAGCAGAGAGGATGGAATGTAACAAGGTAAGAAATGGTGGAATATATAAAAAATACATGAAGAAATTGGATTAAAGGATTTGAGGCGGGAACGAACAGTACAATGGACAGAAAGTGTGAAAAGATATATTATGGAAAATGGAATATATTGGAATGGGATGTGGAGAATGGATGGGTGGGCGGATCAGGGTCAGTAGTTGCAACAAGTTTAGTAGTAGTAGATATTCACCTCTCGCGCACGTTGTTGGAGTGGCGCCGGGTGGTGTCCTTGGCGTCCTTGGTGGCCGGGTCCTCCCAGTCGCCCCCGTTAGAGGAGCCTCCCTCGCCGCTCACTGACCCCCCGCCCCCTCCGCCACCTCCGCCGCTACTACACATTGCCAAACACAATACTACATCCTGAGGCAGAGCATCCAACTTACTTCGTCAACCTGCATTTTACTTAGATTTAACTATAGATGATTCCACATTATTTTGCCTTATGGGCTTTTTGAAGGTATTATTCCCATTGAAATATATTGAATGCACAATTATTGCTGATATAGTAGTAGAGATCCTTTGTAAGCCATCCCTCTGTTTCTTCATTAGTTTATTACAGTTATGCCTACAACAACAGTGACCATTCATTAAACTCTAATTCGACACAATAAAAAAACTTACATTCTTCAATTTCTATGGGAATATTTTCTGTATTATCATGAGACATGTGAGAAGGAGGCAATCTAATTATGTATAGAAGAATTTTGCAAGATAAACATCCTTCGTCATTAAAAGAAATAACATTTTTAGTGTGTTTTTCATCCGCCATTTATCAATTATCAATTATAATACTTTAAAAAAAAAATGGTTCATTAAGCCAACACATTTGCACCATTTTCCGATCACTCTACAAACATCCAATTTAACGAAATATGTTTTACATCAATAGAAAGGTGAAAAGAAAAAAATAACATTTAAGACGACTCCGGAAATATGTGTTACAAGATTTGAAAAACAGTTGGTTGTGGTGTTTCCGAGCAGGTGTTGATGACTAGCCTCATTTTGAATTTTGAACGGTCCTCTTTAGTCACCGATTCTCGGCTCGTTTCAGCTTTTGATCAAATTGCAATCAGCTGTCAAGCTTTGTTATGCTTGTAAGATTTTGCGTTGATGGGATGCTATACATTAATAACCATGGAGGTTTCGAACCTCCGTAAGAGATGAAATAAAATTTGTGCATTATTATTGTGTCAGTGTGACAATACTCACTATCTCCGGCTGCGTTTAGTGGGTGGTGGGCCCCCTGAGCCCCCGCTGTTCCGGGGCCCCCCGACGGCGGCCACAGGGGCACCGGCCAGACTGCCCGCGCTGGAGGAGGACGAGGCTAGCGCGCCCCCGTCCAGGGGCAGGGAGGCCTTGTCATCTGGAGGCTCCTTGCGTTTCTCTACAAACAGGGTAAATGTTTGTTAATAATAAACTTGTAATTTCGTCATTATATAAAGTTGGTTCATCCTTTGAACAAAGAAAAAACATAAAAATTCCAAAAGGACAAGTAATAGTTTTTTTAATAAAACTATATCTGCTGTTAGTTGTGAAGACTTGATGAGGTGGAAAGGCACGGGCGGGATACTCGAGATGTAAAGTTATCCTATCTAAGGTTAAGAATACACGGACTGCTAAAAGCAGTCGATATTTGAAAAACACAAACTGCCGTGTTGTTTAGTAATGTTTTTTAATAAAACTATATCTGCTGTTAGTTGTGAAGACTTGATGAGGTGGAAAGGCACGGGCGGGATACTCGAGATGTAAAGTTATCCTATCTAAGGTTAAGAATACACGGACTGCTAAAAGCAGTCGATATTTGAAATACACAAACTGCCGTGTTGTTTAGTAATGTTTTTTTTCTATATATCCACTGCTTGTAGCAGTCCGTGTATTCTTAGCCTAAGATCTTTCAATCTTCGGACCCTCATAAATGATTCAATATAAATTATCTCACACATTACCCACCCAATGTGTGTTTAACGCGTCTAAATTTTCTCATCGCAGTAAATCTCAATTATTAAACTTTTTTGCAATAGCAACGAGTTCAACAAAACTTTTTAAAGAGACGCTACCAAGAGCAGGTCGTTACACCCCAGTTTGATAAATACCTGAATCTCTGGAATTTAGGTTTCTTCAAAATGTTATAAATAGCAAGTCAACTTGATTCAGTGTTCTGGCCTGGCTAGAGACGGCTTTGGTTGCAGCCATACAAAGGCGTGTCATTCAATTCTACAGTTGGTTCTGAGACTAAAGGTGTGGAGTATAATCCAATGAAAAAGATAAATATAATTACTTTTTGGCATGGGAAATTGAGAATTATCAAAAAATGTTTTGTAGGTGGTTTTACAAAATAATGAACAGAGCACTGACTTGGATTGGCGGTGTGGAGTCTCTCAATCTTAATTGGCAGGTCCCCCACTGGCTGGGGCTGGAGGTGGTGGGCGGAAGGCACTACGGCGGGGTGCAGGCGGCCTGCAAAAGGGGGAGCTACACATCACACAACATTCATCAAAGCTCACCGTCATGGAGAGATCATTTTGTTCTTCTTCTTGTGACATTGACTTGATTTGATTGTTAATATGACAATCAGCTACTTCCTTTCTTTTGCTTAATTTGTGACCACTGCTGGTCACAGAAAAAAACACCTCACAACACTAGCGCCCCTAGCAGAAAACGTTCCTAGCACTGTTACTTAAAAAAAATGGCACTGGCAACTCTCTACTTGAACGGGGCCACTTCTCTTTTTTTCACCTTGTTTGTTACTCGTTTATCTTCATCGTAATTAAAGGTACGAAAAAAGAAAAAAAAACTAGCCCGAAAACCTAACCTAACGTAATTAGTAAATAATAACTTTGGCATTAATAAAAAAAATAAAAAGATTAATTAGGTTAGGTTAGATTAGGTTTTCGGGAGTTATTTTTTTTTTTCAAAATTTAAAAATAATTACTATTAATATAATGTTTTTAAAGTGTGCCGATTATTACGTGTGTTGAATTGTCCGGTCACTAATAAATATAAGCTCTACACTATAAATTCGTAACTAACTAACTTACCATCACGCCGTTTCTCCGCAGGGGTAGGCAGAGAGGACTGACCGCCAAACTACTAGATCTTGGTATACACTTCTTGCTTCATTCACATTCATACATCGTCTCATACATTCTCTTCTATTATTCGGACTTCTGACATGGCCCGACTCAAGTATTTGATTCACTTGATCGTGCCATGTCTTCCTCGGGCGTCCCCGGCTTCTTTATCTATTCACATTCGCATCATACATTCTCCATACACTCCTTTCTTCGTTCATTCGCTCCACATGCCCAAACCATCAAGCGTCTCTTTCTTAATCTTACTCATTACGCTTACGAATGCGTTGCCTTGCATTCTTTACGAATTTCCATATTTTTCACACGATCATACATGGTTTTACCACACATTCGTCTCAGAGATCTCATTTCTACGGCATTCAGTTTACTTTCATCATTCTTCTGCCGATTCCATGCCTCACTGCCATACATCAGGGTTGGTATCAGCACTCCATTGTGGACTGCTAGCTTCGGTTCTTTGGACAACTTTTTGTTAGCGCCAACCGCATTCAGTCCTCTGTTAGTGGAGTTTCCTGCATTCACCCTTCTTTCAATATCCCTATCAGTCTTTCCATATCTCGTAAACATACTTCCCAAATATACAAACTCATCGACCTGCTCCAAGTATTCATCATTCACAACTAAATTTTCGCACTCTCTCATTCAAACTCCATGACTTTAGACTTACATACATTCATCATTACCTCGTTCTTCATGCATACTTCATTCATCCTAGATACAAGGGAATGTAAATCTTCCAAAAAAATTTTAAATAATTGGTTCCTTTATTCATATATTGGAAGTGTGGAATGGGGGTGGGATATGATACATACCTGCAGACTGCTGCAGACCAGGGTGCACAAGATCCGTGGAAATGTACTCCGAGCCGAGGAGCGAGAGGCCTAATTGCGACTCTGCGTGGTTCCTCAGCACGTTGATTGCGTCATCCAGTCTTTCTTCCATCCGCGTTCCCTGAAACCATGCCACATTGTCGTTATTCATTTTATTCTTGGCACTACCCAAAACAGACAATTCGGTAATTTTCGAATGTAGACTTCAAATAAAGTTGATCTAGAATTCAGCAGTAGTACCTAGACATACTCTCACGCCACTATTCAGATCCGAATTGAGTTTTGGTATTGCTTTAGCTGTGTGTGGTGATCAACCTTACTCCTTCCATCTAGTTGTTATTCCCCGGCTGGATGGATCCAAGCAATCTATTAACGTTGCTTGGCTGTAGAAAATGTTTCGATGTCCTGTCCCGATGGGAAGAAATCTCAGCTTCCTAGGTAATATTGTGAAACCAAAAGACATTGTCAAACACCCAACAATCCAAGACCTGGCTACTGTCAAAGGAATAAGCTGAAACATGGGAAATAGCACAATATCTATGGCCTGAGTGATTACGGAAGCTATGTAGACCGCCTGCGTATCAATAAATATAATAACATTACCTCAATAAAAAATGTAAAGAAAAAATAATTAAAAAAAGTGAAAAAATAAAAATCCGCCATGTCTACTCACAATGACTTCCGAGTGGTCCCTGAGGAATCCGATGGCATCGTCCACACTCTGCTGCTCGAGAGGCGCCTGTGAGCTCTGTGGACGGGCGAGGGGAAAAACCAAAAAACAAAACAGAAAACAAACCATGCAGAAAACCAAAAATAACAAAAATCAAAACAAATCGATAAAACAAATCGATTAAATAAAAAAACATTTTTGCGAAAATGTCGCGACCGTACATTCCATACTTTCGGTTAAATAATAATTTAAACGGAAATAAATTTGATTAAATAAGAGCTATCTCAGATTGACCTACCAACCAATCTGAAAAGAAAATGAAATGACGATGGTTTGTAAAGACACCATGAAATTCGTTATGACGATTTAAGTTTCTTTCCTCTTGTAGCTCTTTCTCATAGGTTATAAAAAAAGCATTGTGGTCTACCATACACAAAATAATTCTGTGTGCGAAAGGAAAAGGGAAAACAGTCAAAAGCAGCTATGATGAAATGAGTACAATTCGCATTCATATATTATAACTTGAGTTTTTGACTCATGCCTTTCTTCCATTTGTACGCAGGATTACTCCCTTATAAATTTAAAGGACTTTAGACAGTTCGAAAGGTTACTATGACATGATTCTAACAGCAAACATTCGTACAATAATAGGTACCACTGACGTCAGAATGAATAGACTTGCCCTAAAATACCATTTCAATGACTGGAGGCAAAGATCACGTGACACACTGCTGTCCACATTTGTTTTGCGTGATTTTGACTACGGTAAGCAAATTATACATTTATAAAAGGATCAAAAAATACTGCAACAAAATATTCAGTTTTTAATTCAAGCCAAACCTTTTTACTTATTTGCTGTTGTACTTGGTGGCACGCCTAGCTCGCCCCCCTCATTTTGTTTGCTTCCCCTTGCGTGTTATGGCGTCTCTATGTATTATTTTATCTGGGGTCAATTGAGAAAGGAATAAATATGGGTCGTCAAATAAACCATTACGAGTGTTTTGAAGTATGTATTTGGCTCTGTTTAATGATGTTTAATGATTGTAAAACCATATCATAGTAACCTTGAGTCGCCTTGTTGGTGGAAGACTACATAACATAGAAGATAAAGGACAAGTCCTACATTATGCAACGTTGAGTAGCGGCGGGTGGTTCAACTCGGAGGGGGGTTGTGACTCACCATAATATTGTGGTGCTGCGGGGGGAAGTGTTGGGGGGGGTTCTGCAGCTGGAGTGGGGGGCCCGAGGGCACTGCAGGGGAAACTGATGATCCGCAGACTACCCATTGTTGAGCCTGGAATTACAAAATAAACATTTGGTCAATAATTTCTATAAAATTTAAAGACAAGAATTACCGTAATTATAATAATTGAAGTCCTCCTGCTTGCAACAATTGTGAGGGGAAAATATTGATTGTGCAATGATGGAAGACTCGGCTAGCAGAGGATTGAACCCACAATCAGTGCGTGGGAACCCGACGCATTTATCCACTCAGCTACTAACTGGTCATTACAATTACCCGACAGTTTAGTATAAGATAGGATAGAGGCCCTGCATATGTGCATAATTTTAGTGCTGCACTGCGTGATTCTCACATTTGACAAAAAACTGGCAATTGGATTATGTTGTGAGGCTGAAGAGTCTGAGAAAGGGAAGAAGATGGGGGAGAGGCAGGTTAGGAAATACCTACCTACTCAGATCTGGTCGCCAAACACGGCTAAAGCCATTTCAAGCAACGTTTCGATTCTGAACTGTGCACCAGATATAAGAGCACTGTATGTTTTTCACATTAACTTCTAGTATGATAAAGACCTGACAAGGAAGTTAACTAAATGTCCTGTAGTTATAGATACACAATACTCCCCAATCTGAAATCACGATAGAAAAAATATAGGTTTTGGAATCAAAGAATTAAAACTGCATAAACTATTCAAATGTCATGTAACAACTGTGAACATATTTTGCAAAGTGATCATGACCTGGTGTTGTGGCTGCCCGTTAGGCTGGTGTGAAGGCGGGGGCAGGCAGTGCTTAAGGTAGTGCGGCGGGGGGCTGTTGACCGGCGTCGAGGGGTTGGAGCCGTACGAGGAGATACTGTGTTCACCACCCCCTCCGCCGCCTCCGCCTCCCGGGTACATCTGGAAACAACAGTTGATTATAATGTAATCACATATTCGCTCTTTTCAAGTCAAAGCTTTAGTTCTTACTCTTCATACTAACCCAAAGTAGACTATAATTTCATATATAATAATAATACATCACACAAACCCAAGGCTTTGATCGATACTCGTGAGATTAACCCAAAGATTCAATAAGTACAACCACTCTGGTAAATTGCCATCTCAACACAGGCGTTTCACACCTAGTGAGATGGGCAATACGTCAGCCGATAACAAGTGTTTATAGATATATGTAATTAAATACATAAATTCAAATAAAATAAATAAAACAAACAATTTCGTAGATTCTCATGATACTAACCCAAAGCTTTGATTGATTCTTATTAAACTGGTAAAGCTTGGATTAATACTCATAATACTAACCCAAAGCTTTGATTGATACTTGTTATACTTACCTAAAGCTTCGATTAATACTCATAATACTAAAGTAAATCTTCTATTTATACTTATACTCGTAATACTAACTCAAAGCTTTGACTGATACTTATTATACTAACCTTAAGTTTTGGCTGATACTTATTATACTAACCTGATATTGGATGATCTGTATAGCACTGCTTTTGTGAAAAATTACCTCAAGGGTGCAAGGGATACTTATTATACTGACGAAAAGGTTTCGGTTGATACTCAATATACTAACCCAAAGCTTCGGTTGATACTCGCCATATTAACTTCTTTGATGTTGATACTGGCCATCTTAGATTCGATTAATACCTTTCGATTGCTTCAATTGATCTTATCATACTAATCCGAAGCTTACGTTGATTCTTATCATCTAATACAAAGATTCAGTAGATTTTTAATCCAAAGCTTAGGTTGATTCTTTCCACGCTAACCTAACGCTCCCCTTGATTAGTAAATAAATAACAGTAAGAGAAATCCAAAATAAAAGAATCATCAACGCTCTGAACTCACACTCACCGCTTGCAGAGACGCCTTGGTCAGCAGGTCGGGAGCTGGCGAGGGCTGCCCCCCACCCCCGCCCCTGAAGCTGGACATGGGCGGCAGGGGCTGTTGGGGGGGCAGGTCCCCGCCCAAGGCTTCCACAACTCCATGACCTGGTATACCTGCAAATTAACAAAATATATAAATAACACTAATACGTTATAAGTGTATTAATGAAAGTTCTTATTAAAGCCTAGATTAATATATGTACTGAATGGGCACAGATAGATCTGTTGGCCGAGTTTTTCCATGACCTGGTATTAACCTAATATACGAGTATTTGAGGAAAAAGAGTGATAAAGATATAACCAGACCAGGATCCGGATTTGCCATGGCAAAATCTGGTTCGAGCTTATTGGTAAAATAAGTATTTCTATATTATAAAAAAGGAAATATACAAAGCACTTATTTTATATTACACGCTCATATTGTGAAACTTCAGGCGAAAATTCTTCATGACACTCTTAAGAAACAAGTGCTGTTTTTGCACTTTTAATATTGCTCCTGCGGGGAGACCAGACGGGCCAACGGCACCCGAAAACTTGGTTTTTAGACATTTTTTCATCACGATCGCTTTACGAGGTAACAACGCGCTTTCTGTGTAAAACGGTTTCAGAAACTAAACGATTCCTATGTGATTGTTCGACGCCTGTTACGTTTACACAATTTAAATTAGTGACCCAGTGTAAATTTCATTAAATCATTGATCATGAAATTAGGGTAGACCGGTTCTATCCAAAATGAGAAAAAAAACTCGAAAGCCACAAAGCAGGAGGAATGAAGAGAATGTCGTGCAAGTTAACGCGTCTGTACGAGAAGATCCTGACTTGTCGATGAGCAAGTGTTTGACTGCTTTTGGGTCGAAAAATTAATTGTATTTACAACAGGACTTAGATGCAGCAAATTGCGGCAACCTGCTATATATCTAATGTTACTACACCGCTGGTGAAGGACATGTTTCCTAACACACTGATATCATGAAGAGACGAAATCCCATGGCCCTCCCGCAGCCCAGACTTGACATCCCACCGATTATGTGTAAGGGATTATCCCGAATGTCGCCCATACATGAATAAACCAGCCACCATATAAAGTCAATTATTCGTCAAGAGATCATCCAACATCCCATGTGCTTTGCGTTGAGTTTTTCAAAATCTTGTTGCCAGATTCAAGGAATGCCAGCGACGCGATAGTGGATATTTAAACGACATTGTTTTTAGGCAATACATTTCCTGTTGTTGGTATACTTTTATTAAAATAAACATTCATTTTCATACGACTTGTAGTTTTCTATTTATTGAGTTTTCAAAAGTGCAAAAACTTATGGCATACCCTATACTAGCACCACTAGCAGAAAACTGTTCAGGACGTCGCTATCAAAAAAAATTGTATTAGTGACTCTCGACTCAGACAGGGTGCATCTCTTCACCTCGTTAACTTACCAACATCAAAATTATTAATATATCTAAATTGTGTTGTATATATAATAAACCCTGACACATTCTGACTATTATTCCTGACACATTCTTCAAACGCCAAATACTATAAATCCCTAAATAAGAATGTAAAATATATTATGTGGGTGTAAGTTACCAGGTGACATGGCGTAGGGGTCGTGCTGCAGGTACGAGCCTGGCGGCTGGTACGCGCTGTAGGGTGGCCACTCGCCACCGCCACCCCCGCCCCCGCCATAGTAGCCGCCCTCCTGGTGGTAGGCGCCGGGACCGCCGTTGCCGCCCGAGCCGCCGCCTGCAGCGCCCTTGGGCGATGAGTATCTCGAAGGAGAGTCCTGCCCGAATTCGTCCGAGCCATACTGCAAACAAACACACAGTCAACATTAGTAAATATAAATATAGAATAGATGAGAGAGCAAGGAGTTACAAAACCTGCATAATTTAATTATTAGAAATCTTGGCGTTTTTTCTCTTCGTTTCTTGATCATAATTGTAGGAAAAATACTTTTAAAAGATACTTTTTCGAAAAAATCTCGTATTGTGTTAACTATTACAGTTAAGGGTAAACGTAACGCGATACGCGCTCACAGGTGGCGCTAATTTAAATATTTATAAAAAAAAAAAAAATTATTTTAGCACGTAATGTTTCTAAATATTGAGATGAATTGTTTGTTGGCGGATGTAGAACTGTGTACACACGGAATAAGAAATGTAATAAATTGTTACAGTAAGTTTAGCTCAAGCCCTTCAAGAAGACTATAAAAATACTGTATATATTAGTGTTACAATAATATATTATATTTCTACAAGTTTCTTGAAGGAATTTAGCTTTAAAGCTACAATAATAATTTATCCCATTTCATATTCCGTGTGTACAGTGTAAACCCCCGCCAACAAACAATTAATTTCAATATTTATAAAACTGTTTCTTTATAAAATGTTTAAATTAGCGCCATCTGTGAGTGCGTATTACGTTTCGTTTACCCTTAATGAGAATAAGAAGCTAATGAATCGACCAAAAAGTGATTTGAAAATTTAAAAAAAAAAATTTTTTAGGTACATATTTGGGATCGTATACTCGACGTTGCTTCTAAAATGCCTTCTATTCGCTACTTCTAAAAGGCCTCCGTTGCAAAACAAAGGTCCAGGACCTTTATGGGGGGCGAGGGATATATGGACACAATATTATTATAATATGCCACCAACGATACAAGATGATGACTGGGCGAGATTTTCAATACGTATCGTGGATATCCGAGGCAAATAGGAAATCTTGACAGTGTTCAGGGCTGGCTCTACGAAAATTTCAATATATGTCTAAATATCAACTTTTCAATTATTTTTATGACCGGGTTGCGAATAACACGTTTGAAAATCTCCTACTACTATCAATCACCCTAAGCGGAAAAGTTTGCTTGTGTCATGATAGAGGACTTTGAAATCTGAGGAATTAAACTCACGATGCCTGGGTAACCGACGCGCTACCAACTCAACCACTGACCGGTCAAATTAAATAATAGAAATCCTTCCTGGTCAGGTTGCATTGGTTCAGCAGTTCTTGGTGTGTTAGTAAAATACTATGATTGGTTTAACCCTTTCAGACCTCAATTAAAACTGGCAGTAATAAAACAAATTTGACGCTTGTTAACACTTTGTTATTGCTACATTCATTTGAAAGAACATAGACTTGTTTAATTTTAAATGAAAAATCATGTACTGTATACAAAATATACAACATTTTACTAATTAAAAAAAAATTGCCTAAAAATTAAACATACATTTAAAATTTACGTGAAAAAATAACAACTAAGTGCGAAAGTCGAGATGATTAGGCACAAAAACCTCATATCAAAAAAGTTAACATCGCTACCGCCTGAACGAGTAGCTAAAATCCAATGAAAAATAGCGTGTAAAGCCAGTAATGTCACCACTTGGAAAACGAAAACCATCTTAGCCGGTCTTTATAAACGTGTATTTTCAAATACTCGTATTTTTTTATTTTTTATTGTATAATATTAATTATATACAGTGGGAACTTATACCCGCTAAGCCACTGCAAGTAGCTTGTCAGCAGGAGTTTATTTCAACAATATAATATAATACAACAATAAATTACAATCATCATACAAATGTAGGGCAAAATTATTATATTTAGGCGCATGCATCTTGTGCTGTACATAAGTTGAAAAAAAAAATTAAAGAGAAAAAATAATGGTAAAAGCATTACAGTTTTGTTATTGAGATACTAGAGTCCAATTTTATAACACCGATTTAAATAATATTATAAAAATGTCAATATCATAAAAAATATCAAAATTATAAAAGTACCAATATTATAAAAGTATCAATATTATAAAAATATCAATATTATAAAAACATCAATACTTTTAGAAATATCAACATTATAAAAACATTATATTACAAAAATATAACTATTACGTAAATATCAGAAATATCAAAGCATCTGTAAGTATTAAATAAATTAAGAAATATTTTTTTTTTTAAATATACATATATACATAAAACAGCAGTACAGGTTGGTTACAATGAGAATAGACTTAAATATAATAGTAACACCGTAACAGTAAATACACCAGATATATAGGAGCTATACAACCAAGGAGACCGTCATATTTGTTACAATCAATACACAAGGTTACACTTTAACATCAGTGAGAATTTCATCATAGGACAATTGTTTTTAAATTCGTACGGCAATTTGTTAAATATAAATGGTACAATGTATTCAAGGGTTCGTTGACCATATTTATTTTGAAATATTGGCACTATCATCCCTATATTTTGTGTGAAACGTGTATTGTGTACATGATCCACCACTGCCTTATACGGACTTTCAGATATATGTTGCAATAGAATTTTATGCCACAAAAGACCACGAACAGGTAATACATTAATTGATTTGTACATGATATCAATGTCTCGCCTTTGCTTAAAAACTGTTTTACTTACTAGCAATTTTACCATGGCATTTTGAATCAGCTGTAAATGTTTTATGTTGGTCTTACAGGAGTGTCCCCAAGAAGTTATACCATACCTTATAGTCGATTCTGCTAGAGACAAATAAATTAGTTTCATAGTTTTTATAGGCACATATAATTTTACCTTGTGGAGTCTTCCTACAATGGCTCGAAGTCGCTTACAGAGGTTGGAAATTTGTACGTCCCATTTCATATTACAATCCACCGTAACACCTAGATACACGTACTGGTTGACTAATTCGATACTTGTACACGCGCAGGGCTGTTTGGTATTATTGTAAATGCAATTAAATGAATGGGATATGATTACAGGTGCCTCGCTGTACCTTGCATGCGGGGATCTTATATGCATCAATTTCGTTTTTTTAGCATTGATTATTAGTCATGTGACCATTTTAATAAAGAAATAAAGTCTAGCTGTAACAATTTTATTGTAGTATCCAAATTTTCATGGGATATTATAAGTGCTGTATCATCAGCGTATACATAATGTTTAACAAACGAGAATATTTTTTTTGTTCATAAGTGATACAAAGATAATATAGAGCGTTGGACCTAAAATTGACCCTTGTGGAACTCCTGTTTTGACATTTCTTCTTTTACTAAATTTGTCTGATATTTTTACCTGGATTTGGCGGTTGGTTAGGAAGTTTTTGAATAGTTTGAGAAAGTTTCCTCTTACGAGGATAAGCACGATTATTTCGGGCTGCTGCCTGCAGGGGCGCATTATCCTGATAATAGCCAACCTCCGACAGGGCGATGGGGGAGGGCACCGCAAGAATAAGAAACCCTGAGATTTTAACACGGCCGTCTTTACCGATCTGTTTTAAAATGAGCGAAATTAAAGCCTCGTTCGCGTGATGAGTTTTTTAACGCGACGCAAATTCGTAAACTTTATTATTTTTAATTATTAATTATTTTTAATATTTAATAAAACCTCATTTTAATATTTAATAATTGTAGAAAATAATATTAACATAACCCAAATGAAATATGAAAACCGAAAAAATGACAGAAAATAAAAAGATTTCGGTGGCATCTGGGACTCGAACACAGATCCTCTGCCTATCCGGGGCAACCGCTTAACCAAATTAGCTAATGAGACCAGTTCAATTTATGCCATCTTCATCGATATCATATCTCAAATTCAAGATTTGTTAATATTATTCTCCATTTTTTATCCCATATTATTTTTATTATTATTTTGTATTGAATTTGACAGCAGTTTGACGGACGTAGTTGTAGTCCACCGATACTGCAGTGTTTAGTTTTTGCCTAGGTGGATATACCACTGACGCTAGAATTAACAGACTTGCTAAGCACTATTTCAACAGCTAAAGGCAAAGATCAAGTGACACCCATTTTGGCACCAGTCTAGTTCAATGCCGCCCACGTTTGTTTCGCGTAATTTTGACTGCGGTAAGCAAATTACAGAACATTTATAAAAAGGGTCAAACTAAATACTCCTAACAAAATATTTGTTTGAACCTTTTAACTAATTTTGTGCTTTATTTAAATCGTCGGCACGTTTATTTTGTGGTGGATACTAAAAATTCCAAAGGCTGAATCTACAGAGAGTAAGCAACTAACTTCAGCTTCAACGATTCATTATTAAAATTTGATTAGCGGTGAATATGTTTTACGTTTGGAAAGTAACAAATAATTTAACTTGGCACTAAAACTCTTCGTATACTAGAAAATTCACGATAAAATGTACACGTCAAACTGAAGGGGCGCTTGTAGCAGAAAGCACCTACAATAGGCCACTTACATCACATTTAAAAAAAAAATCGGCTCAGGCAAAAATTCTAAGACACTACTATAATTTTTTTGCCGTATCTTTTAAACCGGGGCAATTTTTTGAAAATTTCCCTCCGCAAAATCGGACCATTTTTTATAAACCGAAAGAACGGAACATAATTTATGGGTGCGGAAAAAATAAATTATTTAATTCTACTTAAATGGGGAGAATAACGAAACGTACCAAAAATGGTACATTTCATAAAAAAAAAAAAATCTTTGATCCATCTTATTGAATATTATAATTTTCAACTTTAAAGAAAAAAGCCAAAAATTCTTGTTCCTAAACGTACCTAAATTTTGTATCATTTAATAATAATAATAATAATAGTTGGATGACTTGTATAGCGCCGTTTTTGTGAGAAATCACCTCAAGGGCGCTGTACAAATATTCCTTAACTAATTATGTACAGACAGATACAGAAAAACATACTTACCTGGCAGGTCGCTTCAGATGAACACAGTTTTAGAAAAAATTAATTATAGAGATGATAGTTTTACATGGTTATTTGTTTCTCCCTTTCTATTGATGTTACATTTATTAGATGATTGGTGGCACAAGAAGAGTTGGTATTTATTGAATTATTGGTATTAATTTTTAGGACTGGAAAGTATTCATAAAATGAATTTTAGGACTCGAAAATATCTATAAAATTACCTTAAAAAGCGTAAGAAGCTTTAATAAATATTAACGTTTTTTGTTTTTATTTTTTATTTTACACTTTGGTTGTTTACAGTGTTGCGGGCTGTGGACGCATTTGTCAGTGTGTTTAGTCAGTTTTTTTTATTAAAAAAAAAACCACTAAAAAAAACCACAAACTAAGAAACTAAAACCCATTTTATATTACAATATTTTAATTATACCTAAAATAGGTTTATAGGTTCTTAGTAAGGGTTTTTTGGTAAATAAAAAAAGCCAACCTAAAAGCTGTACAAAAACTCGAAACATTACCAAGCTTTAAATGAATTAAAATGCGTGATTTTGCTTCTCTGGTGACTGAAATAGTTGTTCCTCACTGTAATTAAAGTAATAAAAAGTGTTTTTCATTAATTTATGCGTATTAAGAAATACGTGCTTATATGAATATTTGAGAAATGAGCTACTGCTATTTACATTTTAGAGTAACACTTTAGTTACTCTAAAATGGCTATTGGAATATTCAACTGTCCAATAAAACGGTACACAGACTGACCCTAAACAAAATCAATTTCAATCATTGTTCATATCAAACAGATTACTTTATAATTTCGTAAAACAAATTTTGTACGTTAAGAGTAGTGAAGTAATGTCAGATCATCAGATGTCAGTTAAAACGTCAAAGGTCAACGGAGTACCAGTGTTACTATATTGAGAAAAAAAAATCAGTGTGGAATTTGATGAAAATAAATAAAGAAAATCATGAGCCGGACATTTTTAAAAAGTGATGTGACGAGCTAAAAACGCGGATTTGTTTATTTTATTATAAAAAAACTATAAGTTACTAATTTTTTTTAGTAATACTTTCGTAATTTACGATTTTTTCCATGTCATTATAAAATGCATGGAAGTGGCCAATTCTGTGTGAGATGTAAATGGCCGATCGCCAACTCCCACGCGATTCGAGTCTCGGGCGCCGAAAAATTTACTCCCTTGTTGGAGATGACGAACGAACTGATAAATTAAATAAAAACGTCAAAATAAGCGATATATTTACTAAGCAGATTCAGGTAAAACATCTGCAAAAAGGTATACATTTTATTCAGCAATGTTCCTTACGAAAAAGCTGAAGTCATGTTTGTAGGGTTCGTGACTTTACAATCAAACCACAGAGCAAATAATACATAGAGATGCCCCAACACGCAAGGAGAAGAAACCAAAATAAGAGGGGCGGGGAACGAGCTTGGCGTGCCGCCAATTTAAGTAAAACAGCAACCAAGTGAAAAGGTCGACTTGTTTACAAAAACCTAATATTTTGTTTGAGTATTTAGTTTGACCCTTTTTATGAATGTTTTGTGAATTGCTTACCGCAGTAAAAATAGCGCGAAACAAACATGGATGGCAGTGAACCAAAGCAGGTGCCAAAATGGGTGTCACGTGTCACCAACCGTCAAAATCGTACTTAGGGCAAGTGGATTAATTCTGACGTCAGTAAATCAAACTCTGATGTTTTTGGTAGCACTCCTATCGCATACTCCGCAACTACACAGTCAAGATATAATGTTAAATGTATCTTCACTATGCACGGATATTGATATGTGTATTGAGAGGAACGGCTACGCTGCCTGTTTCATACATAACTTAATTTTAGATTTAAGGCCAAAACACCCGTCCAAACTGAATGATATGTTTTTTTAATTAAAGGTAGAGTAAATATCTAGTACGTATGAGTAGTATTTTATTTATTTTTGTTTTAAATTATAAAGGAAATGGGAAGGTTGGGAAGTACCTGACTATTCAGGGTCCCCAAGCAACGTTTCGATTCTGAATGGTTGTCTCTCACCGAGGCTTTCTCTTTTAGTATCTTCAACTCAAATAATCTGTTAACAAATTGAGTTTGCATCGTGAAATTTTACTATTTTATCATTTTGGTATGTGCTAGTGTTTATCCAACTACTTGTACGAATTTCGACACCCCTGATAAAAGTATAAAAACGCAGATTTTTACTGGACCGAAAGGTTCACATCCACACGGACATAGAGCCCGCTTCAACGGCGGCAGAAAAGGTTTTATGCCTTTATTAGGGTGTGCATAAAAAATAACCCGCGCGCTAAATAATAATATCGTACGAATTTTTTGCTCAAATACAATAATAAAAGTAATAAATTTAGATATAACTATCTTATTCGGTCGAATGACATTATAAATAGAAAATATTTTATTATGGCAGGTGGATAATATATATGTTGTTAAGAATTATACAACAGTTTTTTTTTCTTATAGATTCTTGGTGACGTTACCAAATGGGTTAAAATATGTACAATACATCCAGCTTCTGACATTTTCCTTACATTGAGATGGCAACATTCTACTACACTGGCGCCTCTAGCGGCCCGCATTGTGCAAATTGTTTATTTTTTAAGACATTTTAAGATTTTCTGTGAAATATTCAAATTATAGAAATGAAAAAATCATAAAATAAATTATTACATATTGTGCTTTAAATAGA
Source organism: Halesus radiatus (assembly GCA_022606495.2). NCBI lineage: Eukaryota > Metazoa > Arthropoda > Insecta > Trichoptera > Limnephilidae > Halesus > Halesus radiatus. The sequence continues at coordinate 240,004 of JAHDVE020005663.1, forward strand.
TATAAATATTTGAATGTCCTCATTAAAACATATAAATAAAAATTAATGATAAGAATTGTGACACGCTCCAAAAGAAGTCTAAAAATAAATTATTGATAATTTGTTAAATAAGTATTTTATTCCCTTTCTAAACCAACAGACCGAGCGCAAGCGGCGAGGCTTATGACTTTTAGTACAAACATATTACCCTTTTTAAATTTTGATCATTTATGAACAAAAAGCAGTAGTCATATGGGCAGGTTACCCAATATTTATTTTATGAATTTTCTATTTCAATAATTTATTAAGAATATTTATATTTGACAGAAATTCTATAAAAATGTATGGGAAACAATTCGTACATCCCGATAGTGGTTGGTTGCCATCGAATGTCAGAACCTGAGCGTACTGTCAACCTAGGGTATTTGGTTTTACGAAATATCCTCCATAGGTTTTAGCTATGTCCTCAGATCTAATACTTTCTAACTCTCCTCTTTCACCTCTTTTTCCTATCGGGGGGTGCCACTTGTACACTTTCTCCGGGCAGTGCGCCTCTTACATTGACAAAAAAAATATAGCATTATACACAACCCAATATAAAATCCTCTTAAAAATTACATTTTACGTGAAAATGCGAAATTTTTTGAGGTGACCTGGAAATTTCCGACCGAAAAGCTACGGAAATTTCATGACGCCAGAGCTCACCGTTTAAGAGTTTTTGAATGAGACGCAAACCAATGTTGCTGTTATGGGGATTCAATTATATGAAAACATTGTAATATTCAGGTCCACGCAACAGATTTTAACTCGCTTCTTTACCATCATGAGCTACGACGCTTTAAAATGTACATTAAATTGCAAAAAAAAAAAAAGAGACGATGCCATATTCTTCAATTATTTAAAAAGATATTTAAAAAATCAAGAGCGTCAAAACTCGGCTGAAGCGGGGATTTAAAGGGTGCGAGAAAGATTTGGTTTGGGGTGACCGTTATGTTTGACAAGTGATCACATTATCAAAAGCTGAAACGGGCCGAGAATCGATCAAATAATGCAAATATGAAAAATTCTAAATGGTGCTGATGGTCGATTCGATGGTTGTCAAAAAATGTGATGGAGATTGAACTCCCAAACCGTAGAACCATTTTTGATGCATCGGTAATGTAAAAGTTCAGAATAAAAAAACTACTATCTTGTAGGTTACTATGAAAGCGGAAATGGGGTGGTAACTTCGAGGGTATATCAGATTCCATCTCCGGTAGTAGTAAGTGGTAAGGGCAGGGTATTGGGTAAAGGAAATAACACTGAAGAACGGGTCTCAGGTAGTTTTTAGCAGTTGTGGTATGAATTAGAAATAGGTACTAACTGATCGATATGGAATTGAGTAGAATGGCATTCATTCAAAATTCAATGCTTTTTTTTACAATAACTTCATACAGGCAAAATAATTTACCTCGAGGCCTATGTCATCTTTGGGGATGCCGTGGGGTTTTTTTTTGAAGAATATGAACATATTTTTTATTCTCTTCTTTAAAAGGAAGACAAACATTTCCGGGTTACGAATAACATGACAATATTTAAAAATTTCATACTGCCATCATTACAAGGGGAAAATGTTGCTAGCGCAATGAAGGGTAAAGCTAGCAGAGGAATTGAACGCACGGAGCCTGGGTAGGAATCCGTCGCATTTGTAAACTCGGCTATTAACCGGTCAATTAAAAATTAGACAATAATCTAGTATATATTTATTAAATTATATGACCGTTGATGTTCATTCGTCATTCGTCATTTAGCATAGAAGTTGGCTGTAGGTGTAGGTAAGATAATCCACTAAACTCTCTTTCTGCCACATACGTCGCTTACGAGAAATATGACGAGGTTACAACGGAGTTAACAGCGTAATATTCAATATTCGATCATTCTTTTTACGAACATTTGACATACTTCAAGAATGGAACGTTTAAAACAGCCAAAACATTATGTTTATTTTTGTCGCATACAATCAGTAAATAAAGCTAAACAAAAATCGTATAATTTCCATACCCCGCTTTCGAGACTCTTCGGCTGCAGCGAACTGCCAGCCTGCACTTTACTCCCGACTCCTGGGATCCTCTCCACCATCGCAGCGCGAGGCCTCCTGACTATCGCAACTCCTCCGGAATCCATCTTGCTTTGCGCCTTGACTATGTGCTGGTTGACTTCTAGACCTTGCCAACTATAATCTTGGACGACGAAATCGCCGTCAGTTTTCGGAGCGTTGGTCATTTGCGAGTATTGCATCGGTTCTTCGGGGTGTTGGACTCCTCCCATATCATAAATATAAGTTTTTTCATCTCCCTTTGGTGAAAAATGCTCTTGTTTGTATGGCAGACCTTGGGCATATCGAATTGCGCTATGATTTTGGACATTTCTCAAGTCAACGAAAGTGTTTCCAGTTTCATCGATGGAGAAAGGCTCTGGTTTATACCTTACGTCATGTGGACTTCTAGTTAGATCAAAGTCAAGGTTATTTATAGGTTGTTTGTGAATTAAATCCTCCTGCCTGAATTGCGGTCCTTGTCTTCCATAAGAGAATTCATTTTGTATAACTCGTGATTCATAAACAAGCACTTTACTATCTTCTTTTGGGGACGAATTATCTGGTTTATAAATCATATTTTGACTTCCATTGTCATTTTGTACGACTATCTGGTCATAAACAAGACGTTTAGAATCTTGTTTTAGAGACAGGTCTTCTTGTATATGCGGCAAACCTTTTCGTCTGGTTTCAGGATCATTTTGGACGGATCTTGGTTCACGAGCTGGGGCTTTCCCCGCCTGTTTTTTAGACGAAACCTCTTGGCTATCTGGCAAAGTTGGGTGTCTTTGCTTGCCAAATCTGAAGTTGTTCCAGTTCTCGAGGGTATTCTTACTCAGCAGCGGAGACTTCACCAGTTCGCCTTGCTTCAAAATCCTCGAATGAGAGTAAATCTCTTTTTTAAATTGAATATTATTATCAGTTTCACTTTTTATTGTTGCCTTTCTGCGCAATTTTGGCACGGGTTTTTCTTCCATATTCTTGGCGTCCAATGAAGAAGACTTTTCGCTGATATTTTCAACGCTCTCGGGTAAAATGGCTTCTTCCGTTGTTTCTGCGTTCGGTCTGGGGGGATGGAACTGCATAGCGTGAGGAAGGATGTCATTTGATTCAACACTGGTATTTCCTAAAACGTATTCTTCAGAATCCACCTCAAAGACGTATTGAGTACCACCGTCATAGCGACCACCGTTATACATTTTCACTGTGTTTTTGTTTGTTTAAATTCACTGGTTTTATCGCATATCACTCACTGCAAACTTCGAAACTCTATTTGAAAAGTTAATAAATAATAATTAATGAAATCGGTTCATTAGAAATCAGTTGCCAAATAAGTAGTCCTGTCACGATAACTTCACTAACTACCGTGCCAGACATTATTTCATATCTGCCTATTCTTAGATGACTTAACGCTATGTTAAATCCATTCACTAATATAAACACATTTCACGAAATGCTCGAATGCAAATAAACGTTCCGACTTACGACATTTAAATTCTACACGTTCTAAAACTGATATAAAAACAAATAATAACCCTCAAGAGACGCGATCTAGGTATAGTGATTTCAGTGTCACCTCGCAGTTGGTGCGAGGGAAACTATCCAGTGGATTGATTACAAAGCATTAGGTGGGTGGTATATCTCCCGTCTCTGACAATGGTCGACGGTTGTAGGGGGTGCATGTGCATGCAGATTACAGGAATTACCGGACCATTACCAGGTAAAGAGAGTAAGCGAGGTGTCAACGTCGTCAGACGACCCGGTGCGGTGACCAAATTTTACAGTTTCATAAACACATTTATTTGCCTGACTCATCTTTTGATAACTATTCTCCAAAAAAATTACACCTTTAACACTCCCATTCAGAAGGGGGGTAATATACCTAGGTGTGCGATATCTAAATTGTTTTTACATCACATACTCTACAATTTAGGTAATCCTTCGTTCGGTATTAGAACTGCATTTAAAAATATATATATTTTAAAATAAAAAAAATTACATTACGGCGATACGTTTATCTTTCAATTTTGGAGATGGATGGATTACATGGTATTTGGTTACATCATTATTTTCTAAGTTTCAATTATTGAATTGACTGCTTCGAACCCTCAAAATTATTTAGGGCCGAACGTTTAAAAACCTTGGAAAATCTAACTATAATGGGTAAGTATTTCAAGGAAATTTTAACTGAAGTTAATTTCTAGCTTTTGTAAAACGCCCTTTTGTGATAATTTCACAAAAATTAAATAAAAATTAACCTAGGATTATAATTATTTGTAAACAAAAAACATTTTCATAAGCTATGAGACATTCCTAGGGCTGTAAAAGCATGGTCACCCTATTATCGAGGTATAAAACCTAATACTCCGAACCGTTAATCGTTGTCTTCGAATAAGCTCGGCGGTCCTCTTTGACCCACAACTGGCAAATTCGAAAGTCACCAACATTCAAAATAATAAAATACTAATATAATAATGCGGAGTTATTCCTTAGAATGGCGATGGCTACGGGACGGGATTAACAATGTGATTATATTTATGGCAGAGCTATCCCAGCCCAAGGGCGGTAAAAGGTTTTGGAAAACACCGGGGACAATGGAATAAAACACGTAAGTCCCGATACAAGTTGAAATATGGCTTCATGGTGCCATCTCCTGTCTCCTTGGGAAGGAAGGAGACTGTTGGAAAAACCCAAATCGCAAGATATCGGGCTCCTGCGAAAGCAAAAGTTCCCATGCTTGTTCTTTTTTAAACCTTAACTAGACAATAATACAGAGTGGTAGATACTCTCAATACCGCCCTGGTGAAAGACCACTATTCAGAATCGAACCGTTCCTCTTCCCCATTTGCTTCCCTTCCGCCTCACAGCATACCCCAAATAGGGATGCCATAGTCACATTGGCGCCGAACAGTTGACACTCTTGTGCGGTATTCACATAAAAAAAGAGAAACCTGTGCACTGAAGCAGCAAAAATCAGTCGTGAAATTTGAACGGCTTTGTCGACTAGCAACGTAATTTCCGACAAGATCCTAAAATATTGGAATACCCATTTAAATAAATTTTAAAAAGACAATAAATGAAAGAAATGGTGCCGTAATACGGACAAAACCTGGTAGTAACTATAAGTAACATTCATTAAACTGTAAATAATGAAATATTAACGGAGAAGGAAGGAGAACACATATCATATGACAAGGATGAGTCGGGGACACCCCTGGAAAACATGAAATGATCGAGTGAATCAAATACCTATACCCATGTAGGTATTAGGCGTGTCATATTCAAATAATAGTAATATATAATAGAATCCTAGTTCAGAAGTCTAGTAAACTGCGAAACATAAAGAAAATAAATGCGGGCTTGTGGAATTCTAACCACAGCAATTCACGGATGACGATTAAAAAATAGATCAAACTGTCATAAATTTAAATGACTTAAAATATTTTCGAGTCTGCAGATATCCTACCAGGCGCGCATAAATTCCTTAGGATGATTTGGAGACGAAAAACAAGAGATTAGACACCTAAGCGATGGATTTTGGGTGCAAGTTTGGGGCCATGTGTCTTATATTCAATGGCAAAGCCGAAACAGATGTGGATGACTCGAGTCGGTGGCGACAAAAAAAACTCAGTATCGGCATGGCAAAATAAAAGTGCGCACAAAAGGACAGTGGAAAACTATTAAATTTCAACAGCCAACATGTGTTGAAAGGGACTCGGAATTAAAAGATGCCAAGATGGCATGGGAACAAATGTTATATTTTAATTTAAAACTGAAAATATTTAATAATGCTTCTCATACCGTATTTTTTAATGTATGTAAAGTAGGTGAATTATTGCGAAAACCATTGAATGGGGGAAACCTATTCATAATGGCTAAATATTAGATAATAATTGGGTAACTTAAATAAAGCCTTTTCTGAAATATAGCTGGAGTCTAGAATGATGAGAAACGAAGTTAGAAAATAACTTATATCTAAAATAACCTTAAAAAAACTCGCTTATTATTCATTTAATATCAAAGCCAGAACGTATTATCAATATTTTCATTTGCATTACCTATGGAATTATTAGAATGTTATGTTTATAGAAGTTAATAGAAAAGAAACCGTATTTATAACAATTAAACGTGATACAACGCAAACTCGACAAACTTATTTAACAAACTAATATCCACAGAAACAATTCCATTAATTAACATAACAAAAAGTTCACAAAAAACACACGTTTATAAAAATCACAGTTACAAAAAACTTCGCGCGAAAAATTGACAACACCGAAGAACGCACGTGCGATCCGTCAAATTCACAATATCGAACGTCAAACGCCACTTGTCGTGATTCGCGCGCGGAAAAAACATCGCGAAGATTTGGCGCCAAACTTAAACGACATAACTGTTTGACGAATTACACACTGCCTTAGAGTAACAATATTGTCACTCTAACAGACTACCTACGTACTAACTATATACTTGTAGATGGTCTAGAGTAGGTAGGCTTTTCTACGAGTCGTATTGAACGGCCAAAGCGACCTCTCGCGACGAAAGACAAATGACAACTGAAAGAGAGAAACTCAAACCAAACTGACAGCTGTCGAAATGACGGGCTGTAATTAAATATTATAATTATATTTTTTGCGTTGCGAATGCAAGTTGCAGTTTTTAGGAAATGCAGTTACCCGGTACAAGGCGGTAGCAAGTGTTTTACTTTCGGAGAATTATTTTTATACTGTTTCTTACCTGATCGAAAAGTGGGGGAGTTTATCGTCAGTTTATCTGACGAAGATTGTCGTTATTTAGTAATTCGGGTAAGATAGAAACAAGCAAGACGGCACGACCAAGCAAACTTGCTAATTATTTAAAACAGAATCCTAGTAATCGTAAGGAAAAACGGTAGGTAAATACATGAATAAGACTCACGTTGTGTTCCTGCCACCGAAAGCTCCGTTGTATCTTCCGTCTCAATAAATAATAATAATAAAGTATCTCAATAAATACCTACTCTTCTTGTGCTACCAATCTTCTAATAAATGTAACATCAATAGAAAAGGAGCAACAAATAACCATGTAAATTTATCATCTCTATAAATAAATTTTCTAATAAAACTGGGTTCATCTGAAGCGACCTGCAAGGTAAGTATGTTTTTCTGTATCTGTTTGCACATAATTAGTTAAGAAATATTTGTACAGCGCCCTTGAGGTGATTTTTCACAAAAACGGCGCTATACAAATCATCCAATTATTATTATTATTATTATTCTCTTTCTGATTGATACATGTAGTTTGTGAGAAAGAGGGAGAAGTTACAACGGGGCTATCAATGGCCTTGAGTTAAAGGCTTTGAGTGTCGTCGGACGGGAATATGAATTTTAGATACATCACAAAATATACCAGAGTGCCTAGGCATGCTACTGATAGATCGAACGTAACCGATCCATGTTTCTCTATGACGTATGTAACACAACGGAGCTTTTAGCGGCTGAAAAATTGGCACTACAATTTGATAAACAATTCGATAAATCGATCTATTCATAATTTATTTGGTATCGTTCGATTTCCGAAGTGCTGCGATCTCCGGCAACGCCGCCCGCGCCCGAAGGCTTCCGGAGACACCCGAAGGCCGGCGGAAACGGCCGAAGCGCAGCAGCTGTCGTTTTCGGGGTGCGTTCGGGACCCGACATCCTAGCGCGACAGGTGGGCTCAATTAATGCCAAAAGGAATTTACAGATTTTGGTAAATTAAATAAGAGGTTTGAATCCGATATATTGAGGGGTAAATCGAAGAGAGGGAAAGTGCATCTAACCCCTAATATCATATTTTAAAAAGTGGAAGTGTGTGTGTGTTTTTTTTGAATATTCTTAACATTTTTACATTTCAGAGAAATGTTGACCTAAATATCGATCAATTAAAAATAAAATAATAATATGCACTTCATATTTACAGCGCGTTTTTTAAGAATAAAATCACTGAAGGATGGCTTACAAAGTCAAATAGATTAAAGAAATAAATCACAAAATTAAAAAAAAAAAAAAGATTTTTACAAACAAATCGTGAGACTTAATGCAAAAATGTTCACATTTGTAATCGAAACATTTCGAAATGTAAAAAATACCTGGTACCCGAAGTATCAGATAAAGTAGGCATGTCAGTAAAACAGATGCCTACTTTATAGTGGTGGGCGAAACGGCTCGGTTTATTGAGCCGGATCACTAAATCAGCTCTCTGTAAGGACAATCCACGTGAAAACTGGACGAAAAAAGTATCGTATAAGAGCGTCTTAACGACGTCTTTAGGAGGACCAAGGGAGCGATGGAGAAGGCATGGTACGGGGGGACGCGAACCGTCGTTCAAACGAGCCGGATCACCGAACCGTTACACTACAAAGAGCTGATTTAGTGATCCGGCTCACTAAACCGAGCCGCTTCGCCCACCACTACTACTTAATCTGATACTTCGGGTCTGGGTTGATAAACATTATAGAATATTTATGAAATAGATCTTGAGTATCGTATATGATACTGTGGGCCCGAAGAGGATATGTAAAATGCACCAGTGTTGTTCATAAAAGAACGGTAATTCTTAAAGATATTTAAGTATAATTTTATGTTATTTCAAGTTTTGTACAGCACCCTACAGAAGCGATACTTTTAGAAAATGGAGCAGTAAAATATCACTACATATTATTATTTTTACCAAATTTCGTAATAAGAGAGTTAATGGAGTGCTAAATAAAACATGTCAAAAAGATATTTATTTGAGAGAGTTCAAAAACCAAAAATAAAAGACAAGCATGTGTATGTGATATAAGAATGTAAAGGAAGCGAGGATTTCGTTAATTAAGAATTTCAAGGCGTTTAAAACGATAGCAAAACAATAGCAAATATGCAGCATAGACCGCGACCCTCCACTTGACACCTCCTGGTAAACATCCTTCCCGAGAGAGGGCGCCAGCATTCGACTACTTTACTACGGTCGAAGACTCGACAACATCTGGCCGGTCCAACCAAGTCGACAAATTAAGAAACATCAGCCGACAAAATGCAACCACGCGTAAAAGGTGTATTCCAAATAAGACAGAATCAACAAGTTACACGTGTTGTAGAAAGAGACATTTTGAGAGAATGGCCAATAATGTGAAATATATATTTTTTTAAATGAAGAAAATCGTGATCTTGTTCTGAATGATGAAATTGCACCACTGTGTCAAAAATTATTTCGACTATGGATAAGTTTCTTGAAAATATACTTCCCGACACTATCAAGTGAATCGAATTATGATAATTCATGGTATAATAAACATTGCCCTTGAGGTGATTTTTCACAAAAACGGCGCTACATAAATTATCGTTATTATTATTATTATTGTAACTAACTAATTAACTAACTAACCATCCTGTCGTTTCCCCGCAGGGGTAAGGGCAGAGGGGACGGGCGGCCAAACATTTCGGTCTTGACACACACTTCTTGTGTCATTCACATTCATACATCGTCTCATACATACTTTCCCGTTATTTTGACTCTTGACATGGCCCGACTCAAGTATTTGATTCTCTTGATCGTGCCATGTCTTCTCCAGGCGTCCCCGACTTCTACCATTCACATTCGTGTGATATATTCTCCTTGCATTCGTTCATCCGCTCTACATGCCCAAACCATCTAAGCGTCCCTTTCTTAATATTACTCATTACACTTACATCAGCCTTGCATCCTTTGCAAATCTCAACATTTTTACACGGTCAAACATAGTTTTACCACGCATACGCCTCATGGATGTAATTTCTACAGCATTCAGTCAACATTCATCTTTCCTCTCTGTCAGTTCCATTGCCACACTGCCTTCGAACAATTTATAGACACGATCTTGCAACATGGAAAATGCATAACCAATCACACAGACGGCCTAAAATTGAATAGTCCTTTGAATCTAGTTCCACGGAACCTTTTTGGTAAAGTGCCACAACTTAACTTTTACGTGAAGGCTCTTTCAATGCTTTTGAAACCGGAACTAGGGAACATTTTTACGCTATTACTTAAGAGCGCAGGATTTTAAAAGCAGAATGGAACCTACTATTTGCTAAAAATTATAAGTTATAAAGTTTATTTACAAGACCCGAAATACGAATTTCCAGGTTACGAATAACCCGACAATACAGATTTTAAAACCTCCTACTACCATCATTATAATGCTTGTTCAATGGTGGAAGACTTAGCTAACTGAGGGGTGAACGCGCGATGCCTGGGTGGGAACTCAAGGCATTTGTCGACACGGCCACTAACCGATAAAAATTGATTCAATATTTACATAAAAAAATACAAAATATACTTAAGAGGAACGGCTGAGCTGCCTGCTACCTATCCAAACTGAATGATATATGTTTTAATTAAAGGTTTAGTAAAATCTAGTACGTGTGAGAAGTATTTTATTTATTTATGTTTAACATTATCACTAGCTTTAGGTGAGCATTTTAACCCCAAATCATAAATTAAGGTTTGTATGAAACAGCCGCGCAGCCGTTCCTCTTAAGGTAGGATTATTTCAAACGCTTGTCACATTTGACTATCATCAAATTGAGGATGAGGGCCATTTTGAATTTAGACCGATTCTCGGACAATTTCAGCTTTTGAACAAATGTGACTAGCCGACAAGCATTAACGGTCATGTGAAATGCGCAGAATAGATGATGCGCACTAGAAAGGCCTTCCGTGCATGTTTAAATGATGATATTGTTTTACCAAACTGTGGCCCGAGTGGTACTACAGTAACCCTCCTGGAAATGAAGAAATAATTATCTATATTTTACGTTTAACTTTTAGTCTGTCTTCTCTCTTAGCAAATGTTTAAATGATGATATGGTTTTACCAAACTGTGGCCCGAGTGGTACTACAGTAACCCTCCTGGAAATGAAGAAATAATTATCTATATTTTACGTTAAACTTTTAGTCTGTCTTCTCTCTTAGCAAATGTTTAAATGATGATATGGTTTTACCAAACTGTGGCCCGAGTGGTACTACAGTAACCCTCCTGGAAATGAAGAAATAATTATCTATATTTTACGTTTAACTTTTAGTCTGTCTTCTCTCTTAGCAAATGAATTTACTAATAAATCTTTTGCTATAATTTTCTTTTATTTTTTCATCCGCTTATTTGTTTTTTAAGAAAGACAAAAATTCCCAGGTTACGAATAACCGGACAATATTTGCGGAAGATGTTGCTTGTGTCATACTTGGGGGACTTAGCAAACCGATGAATTGAACTCACCACGCCTGGGTGCGATGCCAACTCGATCACTGACGGGTCGTTTTACGTACCTATTGTAATTTATTTGTTTGTGCAAATAAAATAAGCATATTTGAACGATAATTCTACTCTGGGAGACTAATTACTATTACCACAGTAGTTGAAATTTCTTAGGAGCATTATTATTATTTTGCAAGGCGTTCAATACAAGCCACCTCCCGGGTGTTATAGCCCCTCGACTGGGCAGGCGCAGGCAGTTAGTAGGTAGGTTGATAGGTAACGGATCTAAATTATTTTTTCCAACTACCTGCTAAGAGTAACACAATAAAGATTTTATCTGATATCAATGACGTGATTATTTTCGGTTACAACACTTCCTGCGGACAACTTAGCAAAATCAAGCGCAAGGTAATATAGTATATAAGCAGAAATGGGATAGATATATAGATATTTTTTTTATCTTAAAAAAATGAAAAAAAAGTCCACTATTACGAATAAACCGAGAATATTTTAAAATCTCCTACTACCATCACAGTAAGCGGAAGATGTTGCTTGTGTCGTGATGGAGGACTTAGCCAGCCGATGAATTGAACTCACAACGCCTGGGTGAGACCCAAACGCGTTGCCAACTCAGCCACTGATAATAAATGAGCATTAAAAATTAGATGCGAAAATAAACTTGCCGTCTACTTCTATTTAGATGATTAACATCTTCGAAGTTCCAGCCATCAGGATATTAAACGTGTGACAAAAACATTGTTATTATTTATTTTCATATGAAGCGGTAACTTGGTGATGTAAGTGCTGAAGTTGTATACTGCCCTGAAGAAGCTACGACAGTAGCGAAACCCGGTCGGCAAAAGCATAAAATAAAAGTGATGCAAAGATATTGTTTATTTTTTTAATTGTTATAATTCTTCAGCCAGTAATTTTCTTTTCAAATTTATACAACTATTTTATTCTTTTTGAACAATGGATAAAAACGGAACAAACATTATGACGTATTTTATAATATTTTGAGAGTTAAATTGATATTGCAATTGCTCGAAACACCAATATGAAAATGACTCTACGAACTGAAAGTAGTGACGTCGCTTTAGAAATTCTAGACGGAAAAAAAACTGTGCAAATTTCATCGCGCCAGGGCCGTGGAGAGAATTTTTGTTACCTACTTCAAAAATAAGATATCTGCTTTACAAAAATACCACAAATAAAATATATTAAATTGCTGTTATCAGTCAGAAGGAAATGACGACTAAAAAATGTTGTCATTAGTTTATCTTTACAAAAAATTTGCAATTTCCGACTTATCTCTGTATACCCCGCTTGGCTAGATCGCATCTCGCGTGATTTGGATTACCTTTTCCTGGGTAGAATAAAGGCGTTTCTTCTTTGTATTTCATTGTTTAGTAAAATAGACCTATTCTTCGATATTTTGATTGGTCCAGAGCGCCGGCCACATGCCGCTTTTTACATTTTTTTTATTATTATATCAAACATTTATCCAGATATTTTTAACCGCGATATCTTGGCTTTTACATTTCTGTACCACAGAGAACAGTGTAATCATTAAAAAAACTTTTTTTTATTGTATACCGCACAAGGACTATGGCATCCCAGGCCCCCTAGCACAAACGCACCGATAATGTCGGTAACTTATGATCGTTTCCGAGCACGACTGCAGAACGCCGACGAAAAAACAGTCCGCGTCGACTAAATTAATCATATTTCATCGGAGTGAACTGTTGGTTGCTCGTTGGCGATCTGCAGTCGTGGTCGGGAACTATAAGTTACCGAAATTATCGATAAAACCATTATCAATGTGTCGGTGCTACAAGACGCGATTGGGGAATGTTGTGGATAAAAGGAAGGAGATGGGAAAGCGAAAAGTTGCAAAGTACCTGGCTACTCAGATGTGGTCATCAAAGACGGCTAAAGCAACTTCATTCTTTGATTCGAGAGTTTCGATTCTGAATGGTGGTATTTCACCAGGGCAATATGTAGATAACTTCCGACACTATACAGAATGTTAAGAAACGCACCTGACTTACTTTAATCAATTAAAATAGTATATATTTGACAGTGGGGATCGAGGTAGGCGGTTGGGCCGTTACTCGGGTGACTGATCGGAGACGAAAAAAAACCACTGGTTAAAGTAAGTCAGGTACGTCTCTAACACCCTGTAAGTGCGGGAAGTTCGCGCCACTATAGTTGGGGTCAACAAGGAAAGCGACGCATATCTATCTACTCGTATAAACGTGGAAACACGTGCAGCCGCACAATACAATACAGAACGGCAATGGCATTGGCCGAACGCATTTATTCGAGCATAGGCATTATTTTTAGCCCGTATCATAAATGCAAGTGAACCAATGACGATAGAGTTGAAGAAAACGTGTTGCATTCATCAAATAAACTATAGGTACATACAAAAAATATCTAGTCGATAGCTGTAATTAAACATATTATTTTGTTTATAACTGAACGCTACACGTTTTAGTGATTTTAAACAAACAAAAAAACATCGAGCTATAAAAAATGCCACGATTGTGAAGCATACTTGAATGAACGAATGAACGTCGATTTCAAATAATGACACTGTATCACTGTATCTATTATCTATGTGAATACTGTTAAAATTCTAATATCATCGGATGGCGTATCTGAGGTCCCACAAATGAAATGGGCCGACGACCTGAAGAAAACTACCCACTTCAAATGGGTGAGCCGCCCGGAATAGGCAAACTGTGAGTCATTTGAGGGAGTCATATGTCCAAATCTCTGACGAAGGACGCGGTTTCAAATCCCGGCGTGCACAAGTAAATTTTATGTAATTAATATATGTTGTTCCACAATTAATTAATTAAAAATAATATATAGTATATTTTCTCCACTCTGGAAGTGGAAGATACTCTCAGTATCGCCCTGATGAAAGACCACTATTCATAATTGAAACGTTCTTTGAAATGGTTTTAGTCGTGTTTGGTGACCAAATCTGAATAGCCAGGTATTTCCTCACCTTCCTCTTCCTCTTCCCCTAACCTCTATCTTCAGCCTCACAACATTTCCCAATTGGGGATGCCATAGTCTCACTGAGTTAGACATTTTGCTTAACTGGGTTTCCGATTCCATGTCAATGATAATAAACTTTTAAAAGAGTTTGTGGTTTAATCGAAACATAACACACGAAAACTAATTTTAATGTCGTTATAAACTCTTTAAATATAATTTCCACAAGAATAACAAATTAGGAGAACTTCATTTATGCGTATTACGCACCCGCCCGCCATGCTGGGAAAATCCCTGTCTTATGGTGGACTAACAGAACACATTAAAACGCTAATTTAGATTGCATTTATTTATCACATCCTTTAAAAGTAAAATAGACTCCGCACTGACATCGCTTCCAACACCATTTTCAAAAATTTCAACATGATTCCGCATCCTCTGCAGTAGGCGAAATGTAAAATCAGCGATTAGTGTAAGAAGTATTTTTAGTCTGCAATGCAAGAAACGCACCGAGTTATTATTCCTCATATTCGCGTCAACGGAGGAAGTTATTAAAGCGATATTTATAGTGAAACTTTTACTTCGCAGGACATTCTGCAACTGGGTGACTCAATTTACCCTTTATAGTTGAGTTTTTATTATACCTTTTCTTGCACATTTGATGTTTTCAAAGAGCGACGTTTTATTGAGTCAGAAATAATGCGATTTCATTATACGATGCAGATGTGTTTCGACGTGGAAGAGGAAGGGGAAGGGGAAGGGGTAATGTCAAATTGTGGGAGACGAGAAGATTCATGGGTGTGAAAAAAATAAATATTGAATGCGAATACAATGCAATAAATAAAAGGGTGTTTGTTTGGCAGTCACCATTCACCGAATTCCGTATATATCCATCCATAAGTAGAGTTTATTATATCTAAACAATAATTTTGAGTTGTTTTTGTTATAAAACTGAAAACAAAAAGTTACGATACTTTAGAAGATTTTCACAATTTCATAAAATAAACAGTTTCAAGAAGGCGCTTGGGGACATACATTGTGTGGGTATATATGTGTATGTTCATGTGTATATGTATATGTGCGTAAGGGTGTGTGTATGCGTGTGTACATATGTGTATATATGAGTACATATATGTATTATATATATATATATATGCATATGTGTTTGCGTGTGTATGTATGTGTGCACCTATGTGCGCATGTGTGCATGCTTGCACATGTATCAAAAAAAAAAAAAAAATTATGTATATTTTATGATCTAATCCTTACGCATGTCTTTTTCTCCTTTCTTATATAATTTTTCCCATTATTAGCATGTTAATATAATAGATCTATATGTTTACACTAGATTCCATACAAAGTAACTATACTCCATATAGGCATGAAACAGGCAGCCGCCTAGTATGGTGATCTAATGTATCTACTTCATGTAAATGTCTCCATTAAATATCCTGTATTTTATAAATAAAATAAAAATAAAAACAGATACGTATTACATTCACGAAGTCCGTATAAAAGTCAACTGGTTGTAATCAAATCTTTACGAAGTGCTAACTGAAGAGTATTAGTAGATTCTAAAGATTCGTTTAATGAGTGATGGTTTCCAACCATCCTCTCCCCCTCTACAACTTCTTTCAGCCTCGTAACATACCCAAATTAGATGTCATAGTCCCACTGGCTCCGGGCAGTTAGATGCAATTGGGACTCGTGTGCGAAATCAAATTAATTTATTATTTTAATATTATTTACAATTGGACAAGAGCTACAGAAACAGAACAGCACATACATAATATATGAAAGAAGCAACGACAAAAAAATTTTTTTTTTAAAGAAAGACAAACATTCCCGAGTTACGAATAACCTGACAATATTTTTAAATCTTCCCCGAACCGGACATTTCAGAGAATATTCAAGTCAAAGCCTGAACAAGGGTTTTGGTAGAGTCCACGATGTTAGACATATTTATATTATTACGTATTGTTATTTCTTCGAACTTCATTGTCGTAAGGCCTGACAAAAATAATTTAGACTGATACCAAAAACTTCAAGGCCCTGGCTTGAGTTAACAAGTCTCGACATACTGGACAGTGGAGAATGGTACCCATAATTAGTAGAGTGTTGATTGAGGAAAATAAATTTATTCTGAGTTTACGGCAAGGAATGTTAACTAGATAAGTTGCAACAAAGAAGGTGAGTTAATAATTTTGAAAATTCAATTGTAATCAAAGTCTTACAAAAAAAATAGATAACTTTTGTATGGATTATCTGTTAAGTGTCGTACCCAACCATCCTAAGAATCGGCATGGACTAATAAGAGACATAAGTAAAGTACATACACGAGATAACGGCCCTGGAAAAGCAGATCAACCACATCGGTAATGATAAATTAAACACTCGAAGGTGAAAGAAGAGCAGCGAGAGTCGAGGCCGACCCGGCGGCAGGTGCACTCCTGCTTTACGACTAAATACCAACATCTTTACGTACATAATATGTGTGTTGGATGGATGTACTGTGTACGTCCAGTTTGGTTACTATTTACCAGTGGCGTGCAGTCCATAGAGGCTGAAAAGCTGTGCCCACCCAAAGAAAAACGAACCATTAAAGGAATTAAAAGATTTTTCGATATGAGTGTGTTGTTCCATAAATTTGATAAATTGTTTCTATTAGACAAATTTGCAATTTGCAATTTTTAATTAAATAATAATATGGCCTTTTTTCAAATATTCAATGCACTTAAAACTTACCTAAATTTGAAAAACTACACACGGTCTGCCTTTGGTCATAGATCAATGCACGCCACTGGTATTTACTGTACTGATAGTATTAAAATGGCTTTGAACGCCATAAAAGCGAAAACAACGAAAGTCACAAAAAAAATTGCAGAACTTAATAATAACATTATTAAATATCAAATTAAATAATGTATTTTGATATTTAAATATTTAACAGTGGTGCACACAAAATATTTATTAATAATGACTCCACAAAGTAATTTAAAGATTTATTGGAGAAATTATTAAATTTGATTTACTTTAAATTTAAAAATAACATTAGTAAATTTGATCAACTTTAAATAAATAAATAAAAACTATTTACTGCCTTAACGTTCATGCGCCTTCTCCTTATCTCTCTTTGGGGGGGGGGGGGTTCTACTGTGGAGTGTTTACCGTAATCTATTATTTATTTATTTGATTTCTTGATATCTTATGTTTATCTGTGAAAGTGTGGACCGTTTGTGGCCGTTTGCAGAATGAAACGTCACTAGACGACGGCACCAACGGATATTTATCGCTATTATATCGACACACCTATTTCCGGGACAACTTTAGGGTAAGAGAGAAAGAAGGTAAGAAGTTACTGTTTTTAAAAGTGACCGCCTGCAAAGTTAACCGTTGAGATGGTATATGTATCGCAGGGAATGTTGAGTCAAACACACCACTCAGACAGATGCAGTGCTTGCATACAGCCAGAGGCGTTTATTTCATATAGGCACATAGGTACTGCCTACCCTACCTCACTCACATAAAGAATATAAATAACATTAAAATGTATGAAATTATTGCAACAAATCAGTCTACACTTTAAAAGATACGCGTGAAGTTCCAGCTACGAATCGCAGAACTGCGCCCGTCTCACCCTACTTACCTACTTACCCTATACGTGTCAAAAGCAGGAACTAAGTATGCAAAATGATTCGCATGTAATATGAAAATGTTGACTGTACTCTACTAAAGAATGTACATGTGTGCGCAATGCGCATTCAGGGGAGGACTCGATTATGTTAGTGTCGAAAAAGGCCGTGCCTTTCGATATAAGTCACAAATGTAGCAATCAAAGCCATCTGTCGGTACTTCTATTAATTAGTAGAACTTTGATAACGAAATAATTACCATATTGTGTAGGTTTTTAATTCATGGAGTCATATTTTTTTTATATATACAGTAAATTGGCTTTTTATATGTGTAAATGAAGCGGTTGTTTGGATATTTGATGTGGCGGGTGATCTCAACGACACCATCTTAACCATTCTTAGCGAAAATTTACCACTCTTTGTTAAGTTTTTTTTAATATCAATTAATTCGTTTTTCTTCCTACTGCCTACCCTGATGAAAATTTTTGTACACGCCACTGCATATAGCGATATATGAATAAAAATAACGCTCTGTAAAAACTTTTCGGATATTCCAAATCGATGTTGATGTCCCTTTCCGATAACAACAATAAGTAGGCGTAAGCTATACAAAAGACTGTATCTCAGTGACGTTTGGGAAGGAAAGCACTATAGGAATTATAAACATGCACCGATAAACAATACGAAGTACATGTTGTTCAGGTAAACTCGAATGTATTATGATTGACATTTTTGAATTAATTTGACACTTCTGTAGTGGTAGTATTGAAAAATAGATTAAAAAATAAATGTTGCCATAAGGCTCCTAGTTCCTACCCACCTGTAACTACTATGTAGGTGGATTACGTTGAGAGTTGAGAGGTATGCTTTGCAGCACTTAAAAATACATTAAAAAAATAAAACAGATTTTAATTGGGCTCGACCGGCGCGGCGCACGGGTCAACATTCATTATTATAATTATTATTGCTGTAAAATCCGTGAAACAACGGCGCCACGGTGTGACGGATGTCGCCTGAGTTGAACGCAAGTTGTTTTGTTAGTCGGTCAAAAATTTGGCGTATAGGCCGCAGAATGTGTTTCTCTCCTACAAGAAACATCATGCTATTTACTAATGTAACTTTTTGAATAAAAAAATACCGAATAGTACCGAAGATATAAACCGTCAAAATGTTGATAATCTCGCCGGTCTACCGGTAAGCGTTCGACGCCACAGATCATAAAATGACTGACGCGGCCATAGATATCACAGGCGCGGCAGTATGTGGGCACTGCCATTCAAATTGTGAATTGTGATTCGTGACGTCACGAGCGGTCGTTTTACCGTTCAGTTTGAAAGCTCATAACTTTTTTGATGCATTAGCACCAAAGCTGGTGCAAAAATGGGTGTCACCTGACCTTTGCCTCCAGCCGTTGAAGACGTACTTATGGCAAATTTATTAAGCATCAGGGTATGGTAATAATAAAATCCGCAATGTCAAAGTAAAGGCCAGGGAGATCAGACCAAAACTTATTCCAGCAGTGGAGAAGAGTTGCCGGAAAAAGAAAAATAAAATTTAGTTTAGTCAAAAAACCTAAATTATTATTTTAATTCAGGGGGATCCATCCATTTCATAGAATTTGCGACATCAAGTACAAATAATGGGACCCTTGATGCATGACATCACAAAAGCTCTCCATAGAAGACGAACGACAAGTCGAGTGGTGTTATCCACTCTCGTCACATCCGCGCGTTTGTAAAACAAATCCGTGAATAATGAAGTCGATCAGGTTCGGATAAAAAAAAACCGCCGTAAATAAAAAGAGTGGCTTGGCCACGCGGTCCCGTCACAACTAACACACAGCCAACTCAACAGCTGTTGGCGTTGGAATATGGGAGGCGGGAGGAGAGGTATCACCTCACCATCACCATAGCGACATGGGGCGATTGTAACGGACTACATAAAGATGAACAAGAAAAATCCGCCACAAAAGCTTAGGTTACATTTAAAAAATGCCATTTAGCTATTTATATTAAATTAATTAAAATAGTCTCGCCGCTGAGAGATCCGTTATAACAAATCTCTGTTATATTGTTACAATTTTTTCGATGAAGATTTAAATTTTGAAAAAAAAAATTTCAATCTTAGCACTCTAGCTCACTCAAAAGTCAAGAGCCGTCATTGGGTGACATAGTCCCACTCGCTCCAAATATTTGAAATGTGTGTGGTATGTAGTGTGGTGGATATACTTTTTTTTGCCGTGGAAGAAAAGATTGTATGCACGGATAAAAAATTCAAGGAATTTGAAGAAAGTACAAATAATAATAATATAATATATAAGCGGTTCAAAATGCCAACAAGTGGTTTTAATATAAACCACCTAGTTAAAAAATAGAGAAAAAAAATCTAGTTTTCAACTAGAGGTAGGTTATTATTAAAGATTTTGAATCGGACAAGAATCTAGATATAGAAAGAAGACCGAATTCGTTTGGAAGAGAAAGAATTAGATTCGGCGCACGGGTCTTTCCGGTAGGTGGGGGGGCGAGCTATGGGAAAGAAAGGGATAGAACGATTCAACACTTTTGAATCGGGCGGAAAATCTAGATTCCAGTTGTTTGTTTATTCGTGATTAGTAAATTGGGTATTTTGAGCTGGGGCTCGCGGGTTATTTGATTGAATTTAAATCGACTATGAAAGATTCCATTGGAGATTTAATGTTGTTTATTATTAAACTAGCGCAGACCCCTGAAAAATCACGGGATATTATAATTTACTGTAGGACTAGCTGGTGTGTACCCTGTTATGCTCGGGATTTTTATTTGGAATAAAGTTATGAAGTTGTGCATTCTTGCTTGTCGTTCGGGTGCCATAATCGATTTGACAGCGTAAGTACTGCCTTGTGACGACTATTCCATTTTGAAAATATTCTACCCAAACAAACCTTCTTCTCTTGAATATGTAATCTGTGGCTAACCGGAGTGGTATATCTATGGGCTAACTTCAATACAACATGGCGGGTTCAATGTTTTCATACTAATTTTAAAACGTTATAGCAACAGATTTACATATTAGATTTCATTCAAACTACTCTCGAAACCTTTTCAGCAATAATAAGAACAAACTGTGCTGTTTTCAGCGAAACTGGTCGAGTAATTTTCGAGAAAACCGAGGACAAACAGACAGACAAACATTAATCTTTATATAGAGATTTGTGAATTTATTTTTAAAAAATAACATTAATTGTTTTAATTTAAAATAAATAAATAAAAACATACGTATTTAAAAAATAAAAGTAAACAATAATAACCATTAAAAATAAAAATATACAACATATTTTGCCGCGGCCGAGAATCGAACCTCGGATCAACAGTAGGAAGGAACGAAAGCGTTAATAAAATATTCGGATGATTTCATCAAATCACCTCAGTCGCGTTGTACAAATATTTTTTTTCCAATGCTCTAACTTATCACTGACTATAGACAATCTATTATTACTACTTATGGTTAACAGATTGCATTCACCAGTTCGTTGATCTGTAGTACCTATTTATTATTTTTATTTATTAAACGTACAGAGCTGCTTTTACATATGAGTACATCTTTTTTAATATATTTTTTTTAAACATGGACAAACGTTAATTACACTTGAAAGAAGAATAATAAGTTAAAAATACACAGGAATATAAAAGAACATAAAAAAATACAATAACCACAATATCCACAAAATCCAATAAATAAAAATTTAAAGTTGTAGTTAACAATAATTTTCAAACTAAGTAGAAGTAATTAGTTTTTTTGTTAATTTGCTAAGTTCAGATTTATTGTCCAATACATCCATATCATTTAAGTATATGTTACAAATACTGTGTAACCGTTAAATTGGGGAATTCAAGCAGTAGTTGGAACAGGAAATGCATATGTAAATAACTTGTAGTTCGTTTAGCTTAAAAAAAGAAGTTAATATCTATTAAAAACTTCTTATGCTTTTTAAGGTCATTTTATAAATATTCTCCCGTCCTAAAAATTATAAATACCTACTCTTCTTGTGCCACCAATCTTCTAATAAATGTTACATCAATAGAAAATGAGGATAAAATAGCAACTGTAAAAATCATATCATCTCTAAGCTTAAATTTTGTAATAAAACTGTGTTCAACTGAAGCGACCTCTGCCAGGTAAGTATGTTTTTCTGTATCTGTTTGTACATAATTAGATAAAGAATAGAAAATAATATTTGTCCAGCGCCCTTGAGGTGATTTTTCTCAAAAACTGCGCTATACAAATCATCCAATTATTATTATTATTATTGTATAGATTGATTAAATGCAGGAGTTCCTATATCTGTAGCATCTGTAATACTCTGTAATAACTATAAGTAGGTACTTACAATTCATTTGACCAATGAACCTGATGCTGCGTTAAAATATACATGTTAAGCAACAGTCCTTCCTTTAATGATATTCATAAATCATCTCACACATACCTACATACTTGTCTGTCATACTGACTCTTGACAAGACTTATCAAATTAACATTGTCGAAATATGCCCCATTTACTGAAAATCAAAAATATTTTAGAATATAAAAGACATCATTATTGCATATATTTCATGGAATATGAGAGATTGCCCTAACTCCTCATATTCTGGAATAAAGAATTTATTTCCAATGAAAACTTCAACGCAAACAAGTTAAATAAATTCCGCGATTTCATCATCGTCAATATTTCAATTATAAGAAACGATCGAGCCGAACGTGTTAGCCGCCAGAGCGGGACGGGTCCACACTCCAGAGGGAGACGGAGCTAAAGCAGCTGCCGGCTGTCGGGCCAATCACAGGCCGGCAAACCCGCCGGCAAGGCGCTCAGTCTTTTCCACAATAATAATAATAATAATAACAAACTTTCTTTAGGATGGGCGTCGTGTACTGTACTTAGTTTTAGTTCTCTCGCTTGTAAATAATAATTGTGTGCACTGTAGTTAGTACTATGTTAAACTATCATGATAATTCAATACATACAATTTAACGTTATGATTATTAATAGCAATTTGCCCAACATGCCTTCCATTCAAATGCTTGCTATAACTTTAGGTGACCAGCTCAGGGACGGGGGCTCCATCGAAGCCAGAGGCGAGTTAGCTTCTCAGAAGCTGGGCGTACTGCACAGGGCGAGCATATACTTTAATAGTACACAACTGCTGACCCTATACAAATCGCAACTACACCCCATTATAGAATTTGGCGGACGCCTATGGTCCGGAGCCCCCAAATACTTGACTGTGCAGAAACGGACGGTCCGTTTGATAGATTCCCTGATCTTAACAAACGGATTGCAATCTTTCAATCCATGTTTACTCCTTTCTCTCCTCAAAAGACCCTTTACACAGCATCCTGAAAGATAACATAGGCCCTGAGGGAAATAATTTTCCTCAAGGCTTCCTGTGTGGAGTTATTGTAAAAAAATCGCACCGTATCTCGCTTCAGGGGTAAGCAGAGTTTGGAACACCACACACTGGTTGCTTCATCCACATTCAAACACACTCTAAAATGTTAATCCGATTCTGGGCATTACGTAGGGGCAGCCAGAGATTGTGGAATGTCACATAAATCTTTCTTGGGGCCGGATACCTACTGTCTAGCTGCATTCACATTCATACACAATCTTATAAATACTCTTGTGCTATTCCGACAGACATGACCCGAATCGAGTAAATCCCCTTCATATTATGTAGATACACCCCTTTTGTACTGACTCTTTGTGTGGCCCGACTCTAGTATTTAACTCACTTGATCAAGCCATGCGAAATTCGGGGTAACCGGAACAAAAAATCGAACAAGGATAAAACAGAACACTGATAAAACAGAACAATGATTAAAAGAGAACGATAAAAACAGAACGATAAAAAACAGAACGATAAAAAACAGAACGATAAAAAACAGAACGACAAAAAACAGGACGATAATAAAACAGAACAGTACAATAAAAACAAAACGTGAATTTTAAAAAACTTTCGTCCGATAATAATAGTTAATTTCTATAGTGCAGTTTTGTGAAGGATCACACACATCAAGTGCGCTTTACACTAACTAACCTAACCTAATAAAGGTTGTTTTTTTTACAAATTCAAAATGAAAAAAAAAACATTAAAATAATGTTAATGTCTATATTGACTTTTTTTTAGAGATATACAAATTAGCTCTAAAAAAATAAAGTCTATATCGTATACCTCAAAAAAAACACCCTATATAATAAGAAAATAACAGATATATCATATATGTGTACCTATGCAAATTCGAACGAAATCACGCACTTCTTATACAGGTGGCGAAAGGGTTAAAATTTCCGCTCAACACCGACCGTATGTTTCGATTTACGCAAAGAAAAAAAAAAACATCACCAAAATGCGTGTTTTATTTTATTTTATAAGGCTCAGGCATAAATTTTTTAAATGTTTGGCAGTCATATTCTAAAAAACTTAATTTGCCACAATGAACAACCAATACGACAACATCGGAAATCGGAAGTAGGAGATTTGGCACTTTAAAAATATTTATTATTTTCTAGGCTTATAAAAAGACTCGTCACAAAATGCCCGACTAAACGAAAGGACAAGGTGTGTTCTACTTGCAGTATTTAATTCAATTATCATGATTTCCAGAGTGGAAGATACTCTCAGCATCGCCCTGGTGAAAGACCACCATTCAGAATTGAAACGTTGCTTGAAATGGCTTTTAGCCGTGTTTGGTGACCAGATCTGAATAGCCAGGTATTTCCACACCTTCCTCTTCCCCTTCTCCTTCCCCTTCCCAATACCTTCAGCCTCACAACATTTCCCAATTGGGGATGCCATAGTCTCACTGGCTCCAGACGGTTGGGAACAGTTGAGACTCTTGTGCGGTATTCATGTAAAAAAAAAAAAGATATTTCGAGGCCATCCAATTTTCAAACCAAAAATACATGACTTTGCATTACTTCCCATTGCATCGCCTTAAATTATTCATAAGTAGCAGACTCACTTCCATGAACATTTTAGAATATTATGTTATATAACAATTTGGAAAAAAACTAGGGGTATAAACAATATAAATAAATAGATATAATCGAATTACGTAATTACATTTTTATACAAAACAAAATAAATCCATAATGTAAAGATAGGTAAGTGATATTTTTCTTCATTGTTTTGTGTCGTAACTGTTCTGTTTTGTGGTGGAACCGTGATCCAAATACGCGGATCATCGAAGATTCACCGTACTGCCGCTTGACTATCGGATTCTGTGTGTACTGCGCAAGTTGTACGTGTTTATTATGGTAAATTACGTTGGACGTAGTAAAACTAAACATAAATATTGCCATACACTTAAAGGTTACGGACCGCGAGGGACATGCACCAGATAACGTGATAACAAACACACGTGTCTCTTTTATAAACTTGATCAAAGTGATTTAAGAATTGTGTGCCTAGTTTTTACAACGTTATTTTTTTATGAAATATCCAACTTGAGTACGTTTTATAAAGCGGGAAATAACGATTAGCACCCAAAAATACAAAATTTGCAGTCTGTTAACGCAAGAAATACTACGAATGATTTATCTGTAATTTCTATCAGAGTAGTAAGGAAAATGTATAAGGTTTCAAAAGATAAAAACCTCAAACAAAGTCTTTTTAATTCAATAGGGTTAATTAGTAAAATCAATAAGATTTCAAAGGACGCAAATCCTGAAACTGTAATTTTTAAATTCTATATGAAATACGTTAGAATTTTAGATAAAAAGTTTAAAATTGCCTTCACTGCTTTTCAAACTGCATCTATTTTCAGACATTTCGGTATGTATTTCATTTAATTTAAAAGATTAAAGATTGAGGATTATTGTTCTTCGAAACTTTATTAACTACCTGAATAGAATTTACAAATAAATCATTTGTAGTATTGCTTGAGTTGGCAAACTACAAAGTGATGTTTACGGCCATTTTTGTGTGCAGGCCCTTCATACCATCGATTTTTTTTCTTTAAATACTTATTTTAACAAAATTAAAGACAAACATTCCCTGGTTGCGAATAACCTGATTATATTAAAAAAATCCTAATTCCATCATAATAAGTGGAAAATGTTGCTTGAGCTCACGACGTGTAGGTCAACTCCGATACAAACCGGACAAATGACAAGACCCTAAAAATTCTTAGTTGTTTTATTATCGAAACAAAGCATTACAAAACAAACAAAAACTTGTATTTGAGTGAAATGTACAGATTTTGCGGACTATCAAACGGTTCAGATTTGTGAGATAAACTGCTGATAAAAATAAAATTAAAAAGATCCACAGAGAGAAAGGTAAATTTAATGAAATAAATATGGAAACAATTTACAGAAGTCTTGTGGGAGTTCATTTCAATATAGAATCCGATACTTCAAGAATAGTCGGTGTACAATATCTGGACTAGAGTAAAGAATACAAATAGAAATACCTTCCATGAAGATTTGAATGGAAGCCGGAGTGCCTGTGACTTAGTACATTTTGGTTCTAGCCCCGAGAGAATCTATGATAAGAAAACGCTTCGTATCTTTTAAACTGCCTGTATTGCATTATTGCTATTCCATTTGATAAAAAAAAAATTGTATTAGAAATTTAAGGCCCGAATGGACAGACTTTTGGATCACGAAACACGCCCACGTCGCATTTCTTTTATTCTTCTTTGTTCTATGATATCTGGGCTGGACTTTGGTTTCTTCAACTCTCCGATGGCTGATGAAGTTGCTGATATTAATACAGAGTTAAACAAAATGATGAACTCTATTTCGTACCTCTATATTTATTATACGTTTTATATGAATGATTTACATAACAAATGAAAGAGGAGGTACGAAAGTTTCGAATCCCACCGCTAAATCGCTCATAGTTGCGCAAAGCGAGTCCTCGCGCCGCTAAGCAACCATTTGGCGTAAATTGTGAGTAAAATGGCTACTATGCAAAAAAGTTTTCTGTGTTCACGAGTTCTGTAAAACAGTCCCCATTTTAACATTGAACTTCCAACTAGAAAGAGCATTTGCCGTTGGTATCACCAATTTGAGGAAACTGGATGTCTCTGTAAAGAAAAAAGCCCCGGCCGACCGCGTGTATCAGAGGAAAACATGCAAAAATTGAGTTGATAATAATATTTGGATTTGTTTAGCGCCGTTTGAGCGAAAAATCACCGCAAAGGCGCTGTGACATCATTTTGAATAACCTCGCAACAAAAAAATAGTTTCTAATGCAACAAAAAAATAGTTCATTTTGCGTATTGTCCATTTCCACACTGGACCTCATCTTCTCCGTTCAAATATTATATCGTGTTGAAAGGATTAAAATGGAAGTATGTATACACGTTTAAAATGAATATTCCACACGACCCCTTCCATTATTTTTTTTCAAAAAGACCCTGTGTCACGGTTTAGTAACGCACCAGAGGATGCACTCGACCGTGGAATCGTGTTCGAAAATGGACTTTTTTACTTCGTGAGCATTATTTATTTGTTCCATTATGCTTATTTAAAAAGTTGTTTTTTTTAATCGTTACAATATTTTGAATTGTATTTTTATTATAATAGAACCAATTTAGTTTTTCTAGTGGGAAAAACAATTTACTTTTCAAAAGTGGTATTTTGAACGACTTTATATCATTCCATATATATAAAAATCAATGTAAGTTTGCTTGTTTGAATTCGATGTCCTCGAAAATTACTTATTTTTATTAGTGCCGGGAAGGTTTAGAAGTAGTTTGAATGACATCCCACAGGTAAAAACTGTTGCTATAAAGTTTTAAAATTAGTATGAAAGACATTTAACCCGCCATGTTTTATTTGGGTTAGCCCATAGATGTAACACTCTGGTTAGCCACATATTGCACATTCAAAAGAAGAAGGTTCTTTTGGGTAGAATATGTTCAAAATGGAAAACACGAGTAGGTACTTACTTAAGAACTTTATGATTTAGATATGTTTTGAAAAAATAAACGTTTCGAATAAAATATATTCAAATGAATGTTTCTTTATTTAGAAATAGTTACATTCGCTGTCAAATCAATTATGGCACCCTAATGACAAGCAAGAATTCACAACTTCATAACTTTATTAAAATAAAAAAATCCCGAGCAAGGCCGGGTGGGTACACATCAGCTGGTAACTATATATAATTTAATAAGAATTTATATAACACAATTATTTTAATTTGACACCGTAGTAAGTCCTTGCTGCCAGGAGACAATATGACTATGGCACCTCCAACGTCTTGAGACTGAAGAGGTGGGAATGGCAAGGAGAAAGGGATATTCACAGACTATTTAGATCTAATCGCTAAACAAACAGCACTTCTCACACCTACACGCACTTATACACTACATACGTCACCCGGTAATTATCCGATGTATAAATAAAACATATCATGGGTTTCCACTATGAAATATTTAATTTCTGGAAATTGTTTCTCACTGTAACTAATGTACTGTTTTGTTTCCATAATAAAATAAAAAGATCCATTTAAAACGATCCGGAACAAGAGTTTAATTGCCAGCAATTTGCTCGCAATATCCTAATTAATGGAATACAAGTAGTTACTATCCGGTTTGGTTTGATTTTTAACGCTCTTTTCCAGAAGTGTAGCCTTATTAACGGTCAGGACCCAAAAATACACACTTTTCAGGTTGTTAACTCAAGAAATAATACAAATGATTCAACTGTTAATTCTATATGGGTAATTAGTAAAAATGTATAGGTTTTCAAAAAACAATAATCCACAAACTGTAAATCTTTTAAATTCTATGTGAAATATGTAATGGAATTTTTGGTAAAACGTTCGAAATTGTTTTCACTGGTTTTCAAACTGCACCTTTTTTCAGACGAATACAGTTCGAGGATTTTTGGCTTTTGTAACCTTATACATTTTCCTAACTACACGTACAGAATTTACCGATAAATCATTTGTAGTATTGCTTGAGTTAGAAACCTGCAAAGTGATGTTTGTTTATTGGATTTTTTTAGTGCTGGGCTTTAAGAGGAACGGCTGGGGGCCTGTTTAATACAAAACTAAATTTTGGATTTCAAGCCAAAATACTCACCTAAACCTAATGATTTTTTTTTCATCAAAAAGTATAGTAAATATCTAGCACGGATTATATTAAGTAATTTATTTATTTTTGTTTCACATTATGAAATATAGACCATTAAAGGAATTGATTTTTCACAATTTTAGAGGCATCTTTAACAATTATTTGGGGGCAAACGGTGATTTAAAAAAAACTACAAGTCTACTTTGGAAATATAATAAAATATAAAATAAAGTTTTTGAAAATATAATGAAATATAAAATAAAAATTTAAAAAAACAATTAAATAAGCATTATGGTGGACTTTAAATTAAATTAAAAACGATCAATTTACGTTGGAACACAAATTTTCCGTAGGTAATTTAAAATATACACGAAATATATATTTTTTAAATGTTTTGTTTTTATATTTGTATTTACATAATCACATTTAAATGGAAAATATGATATTTTTTTAAAACAATACAATAAATCCGCAAATAATTTTCTAAGTTGCCTCTAAAATTATGAAAATTATAATTTTTTTACATGGCATACTTCATAATTTAAAACAAAAAAAAAAAAAAATACTTCTCATACATCATTCAGTTTGGATGGGTATTTTGTCCTCAAATCCAAAATGAAGTTATGTATGAAACAGACACCGCAGCCGTTCCTCTTAAACAAATGTCTTAGTTTGTAACAATCAATTAATGCAAAGCTCTCGGCTTAAAATTGTTGCGTTAATTTAGAAATTTACAACTGAAAAACATTTTCAAATTCATGACGCCAGAGCACAGTCTGAGAGTTTCCCTATTCTTCAGCTCACAGAATTTTTATTAACTTCCATGGAAATAAAAGGCAATTGAACACATTTTATGTGATCCCAAGAGCGGTTCCGATTTTTTCTTTTCAAAATGCCAGAAATTCATACGGAATCAGTATCCGTTCCAACTTGAACGGGACTCAAAACCTTTGTAATTTATACACAACAAAAAAATAACTACCATTCTGAGCAGGTATTATTTTTTGCAGCGATTCGCCCGCGCCACTCCGACACCCTCGCTACGCTACCGCCAGTCGGCCCGAAGTAGCGCGGGGAGCGTGAGTAGGAGGGGTGAAATGCAAAAAAAAAGTTATTATCCATAGACACGATGAAGATATTAAACTATTGTCTATTTTAAGATTGGAGACAGTGTGGTAGATACTATTGGTAGTTGTTTGGTTTCGGTTTCCTCCGTATATATTTTTTTTTAATTTTTTATGTGAAGTCGGTTATTGCTGAACATAACCCGACCCCTGTCTTAAAATGCTACTATTTTTGTAGTAATATTGTGAATGTGTTATTGTTGTATAGCCATATGTATACTGTATAATATTATGTAATTTTTTTATGAATATGCACCTAAGGAGTACTGTAGGAGTAATGTTAAGAATAAGCAAGAATGTATGTAATATGTTAAGAATGTATAAATAGAATGTAAAAGTAGCACTGTAGGAATACCACTGAATGGAGTTATTTAATCATGTTTAAGTTTATTTAGAGTAAAGCGCACTTGAAGTGAAATCACACAAAACTGCGCTATATAAATGCTTTGTTATTATTTGTTATTATTATTATTATCGACCTGGTTAAATACCACAATTCAAAATAAAACGTCGCTTGAAATGACTTTAGCTATGTTTGGTGACCAGATCTTCCTCGTTTCCTTCCCTCCCCCACTCCCTTCAGCATCACAATACACCTCAATTGGGAATGCCATAGTCCCACTGGCAGTTGACCGGACAGTTGAGAATCTTATGCGGTATACACATAAAAAAATGTTCGGATGAATCCGGAACGCTGCTTCGGTTTGTGCAAAGTCGAAGTGAAGTAGATAATTTTTTTTAATTCGCGGGCGTTAAAAATATACTTTCAGTATTGCTCTGGTTTTTTATCGAAGCCATTGAACGCAAAAGCAAATGGCGTTATTTCGTGTTAAAAAAACGATGACTCGCATAAGCCATGTTTAGTCACCGGATATTAATAGCCAGGTAAATACTTCCCAACCTTGCTCTTCCGATCACCTTTTCCTTCCACTCCCTTCAGCCTCATAATATACTCCAGTTGGGGATTCCATAGTCCCACTGGTATCACTGACAGTTTATAGTGCGGTATTCACATTTAAAAAAGAAATATATATACATAAGCACACTCATTTTCATTTGTATATTGTTTACTAACGTTAGGGGTCTATTCTACTACGAAATGAAATAGTAATATAAGGAGGAAAATAATACATCCTACTGCTTATACGTGCCTATTTTTTCACACAATCAACTCAAGTAGATTGCCGTGTACGCGATGAATTCTTTATAAGCCAGGGGATGCCGGGGTACGGACCGCGACAAGCTACCAAGGGGAACAAGTCCAAAATGGTACAAGACTTAAAAGTGACAAGGTGGGTGGAAACACCGCAAAAAAAAAAAAATTATTTAGCCTTGTGGGGTTAAAATTTGATCCGAAACCACTATTTCCAAAAGTCAATGTCAGCACGCGGCTGAGTAATTTTAAGTTAGCGGTACACTTTTTAGACACATGTTTATATTGTTTTTTCTAAAAGAGCATCAATGACGGTTAATGAGACATCTCCACATTGCGTGGGCGGAGATCTTGGACGCTTCTCCTCGCATTCATTCGAATTCTAAGGGCAATTTGTAAGAATTGTCCTATAGTAAATTTATTAATTCGAGTATCAAGAGGCAAATAAAATGCCTTCATAAGGCATTCAGTGATTTATTATATAACGATTTGTTTCCTTCCAGTAAATATTAACCTCCGCCTCATGTGTCAAAGTGACTGCCAACCACGCTGAGCGACCGCTGAATTAAATTTATTTGTATCCAGGGGGATGAGCGCAATTTCAGTTGATTTGGACAGATCCGTATGACGTTTAATTTCGATGCTACGTACGTACAGAAAAAACATATATTTTTTAGCAATAAGAAGTCTGTTTTTTAGACTTGTGCCTATATTATCGTGAGCCTCAGAACAAACGGTTTTTACTATGATACACGAGAGATAAAAAAATTGAGAAGGAAAAAAGAATGTACATTTTAAACGAGCAGGAAATTGTGGAGATGTTGTAGAAAAGAGAGATAAATATTAGAGTCCAGTGGCGTGCGGTCAATCTTTCCATCCCCAAAACAAACCAGAAACCAAGATTTATTGGATGGCGAAATTTTTTAACAACTACTGTATAATATAGAAACATTTTAAAAATGGAGTTTAATTTCAGTAATTGACTAACATAAAACTTACATAAATGTGAAAAAAAAGACAACGCACGTCCCTGAAATCCTAAACCCCAACTACACAATCCCGCAACCCTCTAAAATGGCGAAGCAGCCTGGACTATTTATGTGAATCAACATCGCTCGCGTACAGTACTCACCGATCTACATGCGTGCGGCAATAGAAATATGTGGAAGGGAGCGCTATCGCTATCATGCATTCTTACTGCACCCTGTTTATGTTAATTCCTTACCGACCCGTGAGGGAGCGGCCTGGGGTTGCGAATAACTGCTTCAAGCAGTCGATGTTCGAAATACACCAACTGCCACGTTGTTTTGTAGTATTTATTTCTATGAGAACTACTGCTTGAAGCTGTCAATACCGACTGCTTGTTGAAGCTGTCGATATCGATTGATTGTAGCAGTTGGTGTATTCTCAGTCCAAATATCATCAATTGACAATTGACACCCGGGACGCCCGAGGAAGACATGGCACGATCAAGTGAATCAAATACTTGAGTCGGGCCATGTCAGAAGTCGGAATAACAGAAGAGAATGTATGAGGCGATGTATGAATGTGAATGAAACAAAAAGTGTATGCCAAGATCGAGTTGTTTGGCGGTCCTTGATCTCTGCCTACCCCTGCGGAGAAACGGCGTGATGGTTAGTAAGCTAGATAGTTAAGTGAGCTATCTTTTTGACGTTTATAGAATCCAATTGACGATTGCCAGAGGTGTTAGTCACTTCGCAAAAAAATAACTTAGTATTATTATTGTTAAGTCCACATTTATAAAGTTTTGCAGCTGTATTGGGGGGGGTATACCTACAATAAGGGACGTATTATAATAAATTGGTACCAATTTAATGGAGGAGATATCGATTAAATGATTGCTTCGTTCCACAGGTATTTCATAAATAAATTAAAACATATTATGTAGACAGCCAATTATTTCGATTTGAAAACCTTTCATTTATTCATATACAGAATGTTGCAAGAGTGATAAATCATTGTGTTGAATTAAAACCTATTTTAAAAATCTGTATTTTAAAATAGGTCAGAGATCGACTGGCCACATTTAACTACGGGTAAAGCAGCGAATTTTCACGCGAACACAGTACTCACCCAGATGCACTGCTTGCATACTACAGCACGTTTCGATCTTGTTATTTTACTTCAGAAGAGAAAACTTCTATAGCTCTACCTGCTGAACTGGCTGGCCACTAAGATTGACTATTTCGACGACTGTCAAACACATGAAACACGGCGACACTAGTGACATCTACATTTCAAATATAATCGATGGTTTTCCAAAATAGAATCATTTACTTTCTACTGTTCGCTAGATTAGGCTACTCCCTTTACTCCGTATTGAATTCATTTTACTTGTTATCTCGTGTTTTTATTTATATTATGTTAATTTAATCATAAACTTACAAATAAATCAGCTCCTGTTAACCATTGGCAAGTCCTTTAATTAATCACCGATCTTAACACACGCTCCTTCGATTAATGCATTATATTAAATATAAATACAATCAACCTATAGGAATCCCCATCAATTCCCCTAACATTGATTCCTAAACTACAGTGAAATTTAAAAAAAAGTTAATTTTTGATATTAAGTAGGGGCAAGCAAGACAAACGCTGTTTCTTAGTGATGATTCAAAAGGACATCGCTATCAATGAAAAGGTAATCAGAAATCAATATCACCGAAACGAAATTTAAACTTGGCATCTTATAATTAAATACATGTGAATCATGCACCCATTATGAAGGGGTCGAAAAGGTTGAAATTCTCGCTTAACACCGGGACGTTTTTCCATTTAAGCAAAAAAAATCATCAAGAGAGGTCGAGTCTAATATATTTTTTAATGTATTTCGTGCACACATTTTACTATACCTACAGAAAATGGATGGGTATTATGGACTATATTTTCTAATTCAATCAATTTAATGAATTCTATAATCTATACACAAAGTAATTGGGTTTTCATTAGTTTTCAATATAAATCTAGAATTGTTCTAAAATCGTGTAAATCATCATATTTATGAGTATTCATAACTGTACCCGGCCTTGCTCGGGATTTTCAACTTGTCATTAGGGTGCCCTAATTAATTTGACAGCGAAAGTAACTATCTCCAAATAATGAAACATTCATTTGAATATTTTATTTTATTCCAAACGTTTATTTTTTCAAAATATATCTAAATCATAGTTCTTAAGTTGATACTCGTGTTTTCCATTTTGCAAATATTGTACCCAAAAAACCTTCTTCTTTTGAATATGAAACCTGTGGGTAACCAGAGTGTTATATCTATGGGTTAACCTCAATACAACATAGCGGGTTCAATGTTTTTCAAACTAATTTTAAAACCTTATAGCAACAGTTTTACATATTGGATTTCATTCTAACTACTCTCTAAATCTCTCGGCACTAATGAGAACAAACTGTGCTATTTTCAGCGAAATCGGAAGTAATTTTCGAGAAAATCTAGGACAAACAAACAAACTTGCATTGATTTTTATATATATAGATGACATAGAGCTTTTGATGATTGTATAGGCTAGCTTTTGCAGTACTTCAGGTCGTCTATCCTCTCTGCTAACCAACCCAAAGAGAGAGAGAGAGGCTGTGGTTGTTTCGACTCTAGTAGACTAGACACCGAGCAATAATGTAATAAAGTCGCCTAGAGAGGCACTATATTATAATATAATAGAGCGTACTAGGACGCATTACACACGGTCCTTGTAAGAGTATTTTCTTATAAAGGGGGGAACAGAGCGTATTTCACGCAAGACACAGGACTCAGAGGGAAGAACGGAAGTAGAGTATCCAAAATAAGTGATTATTTATTATTATTAAAATAATGTGATTTCTACAAATTTCCTTGTGGAAATCACATTAATCTACATGCTTATAATATTATTTAAATGCTTTTACTGCTCAGAGTCGTTTTTGTTTGAGCAATAAAATTGATAATCATAAAAAAATTATATTCATTAACTTACGTCTTATTAGTCTTATGAATAGTTAGTTACTGATGGAAAAAGATTCGTTGACCCTGAAATTTCAGACAGAACAAGCTATACAAATTTCATGACGCCAGAGCTAATCATTTGAGAGTTTTACCTGCTTCAAAAGCAAACAAACGATTTCATGTGTAACCGGATTTAGTGATCTAATAATTGCGTACACTGGCGAACATATCATAATTCTAACTTTTCTATGTTAAAATAACACTGAAAAAGTAAGTTTTTTTTTCAATACAATGAGTTTAAATTTGATCCTCTCATGCATCCACACAATATCTAGAAATAAGCTGTAAATTTTTTTAAACTCTTGTTACATTTTATGAACATCAACAAATCGTCGATCAGGACCTTGAATTTTTGACATTTGAACGGTACTTGTTAAGACCCATCTATACCCTTCAAGCAGCAACTGAACATTGCTGGAAAAGGAGATACACATGTTAATACGGAAGAAAGAGGGAGCGCTCAGAGCGCTAATATAAAAAAAACGCTCGGGGTGTAAGCGATCGTTTAAAAAATATTTAATAAAGCACGATATATTTAGATTAGAGCAAAAATCTTCAGACTACCGCTGACTTAAATAGCATTTAAAGAAACGCTGTGAATTTTTGAATATATATTTTTTTTTGTATAAAAACTTCAAGTTTTCAATAGATATTTTGAATTCGTTTAATATTTTGATTCTCGGCGCGGTTCAGCTTTTGAACAAATTGTGATCAGCTGACAAGCATAACAACACGACCTTTATGCTTGACAGCTACTACGATTTGTTCAAAAGCCGAAACGTACCGAGAATCAGCGTACGGGGTCGTATAAATGTAAAAAAAAAACAAGATGGTGCTGATCGACGAATTGACGTTCATCAAATGTGACGAAAGTTAAAATAAACCAAAATTTATGTTTTTTAGCACTGCAACTGGAATCTAAACTGCACCATCCCTTCTAAAAAGTCAAATTGCGACCTTTGAGCTAGGTCTAGGTATCTCCTCGCAAGCAACAAAATTACAATACAACAATCTGCATCGCATTATCAAAGTGTCGTACTTTCCTCAAGTCCTTTACATATTACATAAAAAGACACAACCGAGATAAAAGCCGTGAGAGGAGAGGGGAGCTTCAAGTTGTGTTTTACGATTTAATTTCGGTAATGGCCGTAAAGCTGCGGGGCGGCAGGGGGAGGGGAGACAGGGCGCCGGGGGAGGACACAACTCACCCCAACCCCCCACCCTGCCTGGGTATATTCACGTTCACTCCTCCGCTGGAAACATTCATTTCTACTCACTTAGACTGAGGAGGGTAGTGGTAGAGTATATAAAGTAGCTGCTCGGAGATTTAAAAATATGAAAAATACTGTAAATAATCTTCCCTTTGTTATTATTATATTCCCTACCCGAGTGGGAGGCATTCGTAACGTAATGCTCTACAGTTAATACAGTTTTATTTTCATAACGCCAAATTAAAACTAAAAGCAGTTTTAAACATATTGTTTATTTTGTAGAAATCGATTTTAGTTATATATTTTTTTAAATATAAAATACATACTACTATCAGAATTAACTAACTAACTAACCATCACGCCGTTCCTCCGCAGGGGTAGGCAGAGAGTGTGGACCGTCAAACAACTCGGTCTTGGCGCACACTACTTGCTTCATTCGTATATGGTCTAATTGTTTAATACATACTCCTGTTATTCCGACTCTTGACATGGCCTGACTAAAGTATTTGGTTGTTTGTTCGTGCCATGTCTTCATCGGATGTCCCGGGCTTATTCTTCCATTCACACTCGCGTAAAATATTCACATTACACTCCTTTCTTCGTTCATCCGCTCTACATGCCCAAACCAACTAAGCGTCCCTTTTCGTCACATGGTCATTCATTTTACCACACATAAGCGATAAAATTAAATATAATTTATATATAGTAATATACGCGTGACAGCTGTTTCGCCTTACAAAGACATGTAAAACTACAGTGAACACACTGACAGTCAAACTATTAATAATAAAAAAAATTAAAAAACGCAAGAGCATTTTATGAAAATATTTCGTTTGTAAGTGGTGTCACTACCAATCGACTGTGCTCTCGGAAGGCGAAACAGTTGTCATAACTTAAAAAAAACTACATCCAGCTGAAATAAATAGTACGCCAAAAATCTAATTTTCCATTAGGTTTATTATTGGACGTGAACCGAAAAAAAATTGCTTCAATGCGTTTTCTCTCAATGCAAAGTTCAGTGCGAACATACAGACAAGTGTATTATATATATGGGCATTTCGATCTGACTGCAGTGGGAATTAATAAATTATCATATTCATAAATTTATAAAAATGACATCACAGATGTCGTACGACGCATTGCCTTAAATCCGTTCCAAAGAGGGAGGGATTTAAAGATTAAATAACGACGCGAATCATAATATTATTACTTGGTAATTCGTTTGATTTGTAAATTGGCGATAAGCATGACAGAACGATTAAATATGGGAATCATTCGTAGACAGTTTTAATTCCAAAGTAATCTTATTTTAGCTGTGATTTTATTAAGGCTAAAAATGTTACATGAACAAAATAAATATCACGCGGAAGAATGAATATCCCCAGAACGGCAAACAAGTGTGAATTATGAGAGGAATGGAAACAACTCGAGAAGCACGAAGGGTGTGACACCAACCAAATTTGTAGAAATAAACATTAGATAGTTTTTTAAAACACGTAATCTTAGCAAATGAAATCCCCTGGCGAACAAGTTGATCCCACGATAAAAAGATCAAACCGGTAAAAAAAATCGCCTTTGGTTAGAGTCAAGTTCGATTTGTTAACAAAACAATATATTAATTAATAGAGAACATAAAGTATTTTTAAAATAGTTCATAATTATAGTGCCAAATAAGTCCCATTTGGAATAACGACGTAAAAACACAACACTTGTAATCATTTTTCAATTAGTCATTATAATAAAATAAGAAATACGACAGAAAAAATGTTTGAAATTCAGATTTACAACAAATTAGCTAGGGACAAAATGGTAAGTGTGTAAGAATAACAAAAAAAAAGGTAAAATATCACTCAATACAAAATCAACTAGGAGTGACTAAACAAGCGAGTGGTGGTTACAACAATGACAACATCGAAAGCCAAGTCACGACAAATGAGGTGCAGAACACACAAACACTAAACACGAAGGTTGTTAACACAATCACAGGACAATTATCAAAAGTCAAGACAAAGTTTAAAGGACAAAACAATAATTTGATTAAAACAAACAAAGACGAACTAAACAGAAGAAAGAACCAAAAAAACTCGGACAGAGAAAACAAAAATTAGCGTATAACACAAGGGCACATAACGGATCAAGTGCAAAGGACAAAAAAAGGTTAACAAACGGATATCAAAAGCCAATACAGGTCAGAGAATAACTCAAAAGTGCAAACAATGGCGACTAAAGAAAACAACAATTTTAGGCGCCAAACAAGAGCCATAAACAAAAAAAGGGAGTACAACCCTCGGATAGGAGACAACGGACGGATAATCAAGAGGTGAAAAAAGGGACCACTTCAAAAGCCAAGACGTGGTGGCAAAATAAAAAAAAAATGGTTAACACAAGGACAACATAAAAAGCCAATACAGGGTCAGCGATCAGCTCAACAGTGCAAAGAAAGACGAATTAAAATACGAGAGTTCAAAGGGAGCCCAACAACAAAAGGTAGTATATAACACAAAGACAGGACAACATCAAAAGCCAAGACAGGTCCAGGGCGGCGACTCGTGGCACTCACCCACTGTGGCGGCACGTCAGCCGCGACGCCCTCCGTGGCTTGGTGGTGCTGGCTCTGCTGTTGCTGTTGGTGTTGGTGTGGCGGCTGCTGGTGGCTGTGACTGTGACTGTGCGCATGCCCTTGGTGCGCCGGGTGGCTGGGGTGGTGGCGCGCGCCCCCGCGCCGCGCGAACGGGAAGTATGGCGAGTCGGGGCCGTAGCCGTTGTTGGTCGGCGCGACCGCGTACTGGCACACACAATCAATGTTCGGATCAGGCATCAGGACAAGTAGCAGTATGGCAAATCTTCTCGTCAAGGGAAAAAACTACCTTAACTATCTTAACGGGCCTGCGTAGATCAATGACCACGGAAAAACTTCATCTGAGGCCACACCTTTAACAAACTTGAATACCTGGATAATACTGGAATTACATACATATAGAATCCAACACATACCTAGCATTAACATTTCTACTTTTGATAACAAAAATACATATTTCAATCATCTAACATGCCCCACATTATCATGAATGACCATTAAAAGGTACGCATCTGAGATGTGTCTGACATCATTCCTTTTACACAGTTAACATTTTCTGGGCATTTCTGTCATAATTTAGAATGCGAATATCCTCAAGAGAAAGAATCTTTTTTCTAACTTTGCTTTTTCTGACCTTGCTTGCATTAGGTTATCTTCAATTTCGTAGTAATTTAAGAATTTATGGTCTCGAGAGAACCCGGATTGTCAATAGACATCTCCGGCATCAGAGTATTGAAATGTAAACTTCCTAGATCAGTTATTATCTAAAAAGGCAGCTTCTTGTCTTAAAAACTACCGTGATCATCTACATGCCTGAATCAGACCTTAAATGACCACGAAATTAACTCATAAGATAAAAAGAAAGAAGATAAAAGAGTTCATAAGATAAAAAAAATGCGATTTTAGGGTTTCGGAGAAAGCCCAGCGATGCATTTTATAATAAGAATAATTATACCATATTTTAAACTCCAATTAATTGAATTATTGCAAATACCACACAAGATCAAAAACATCTAAATCAAATTACGAAATTCAAAGAAAGTAATGACTAAACGGACACCTGAGTCAAAATCTAAAACACCTGCAAATAAATTAAATTAGACAAATTCCTTTGATAAGACCACGAGCGATGAGAACCAAAGCAAACCTCTATGGGGGGCCCCGTGACATCAGAATGAAATATTCTATTCATGTGAGTAAATTGGGTGTAAGTGTATTACACTATTCTGCAAATTTGCAGGTGGTATACTAAGAAATAAAATGTTGTATTCATTTATTAGACATTTTTTTAGATCAAAAAGTGTGAGCTTTTGAAGAACATGAAGCCACCGATATTATTGTTCTACGATAGATAAATAATACCTACTGAGATAATTTTTACAACACCATTCATGCCAAATATCGCCCCAAGGGGGTTAGGTCTTGCAAACCAGAAAAAAATACTGAAATACTACATAATAGTGATCACACATTGAATACCTGAACCAAGTTTTTATTTCGACCTGGAATAAAACTATGCGAACGTAATAAATCTACTAGCAACGAAGGTAAAACGCTACATACAGATCTTAGCTTTAAACATATTTCCGAAAATTAGGTCTAATAAGGTTGGTGATACCGCTATCGTGTCCTTAAGGCGTTTTTTGACTAAGCAATCGCTCATCTCGTCAGTGTCAGTTCCTGATACATTTTAAGCTGTTGATCATTACGGCGGAATTTCATTATAAATTTACAAAGATTTAACTGGGAACATTAGATCATATATTTTTTGCTTGTCCCTCTCTAAATATTCTCTCTTCTATTAAGCTCTATCTAAAATTGCCTCCCCTCCGTTCAACATCTCAACTCCTATAAGTCTGAACTCGACTCCATTATCCATATAATTTTTAAATTTGCCATTTTAAATAACATATATAAATTCGCCTTCCCTCTCTACACAACTTGAAATGATGGCCAAGAACACCCTTGAAGGGTGAAAGACAGAAAAAAATGTTTTTTTTTTAAATCTGAAATCATTCCGTCCAGGAATCGAACTTGCCTCCTTCGAATTGAAGATAAGCTGTCCTCAATGCCCTCGAGGTGATTTTTTTACAAAAAAACGGTGCTGTAAAAATTATCCAAATATGTACTCGTGTAGGTGTCATTATTAAACTTCGGATTATACGAGGTGTGTTCAAAAGAAAAGGTAAATTTTGAATTTCCGCGGGCTGCGTACATTCGATTATCGATTTGTTTTTTTTTTTTTTATGTTGGTACACATATGTTTATCATATGTTAGCATTATCAGCCATTTTGGATCAGTGGTTTGTTTTTGACTATAACAAAAAAAAAATCGATAATCGAATGTACACAGCACGCGAAAATTCAAAATTCACCTTTTCTTTTGAACACACCTCACCTCGTATGTATTTTCACATTTTTGCTGACTAGACTACGATGCCCATGCAATTATATTTAAAATAAAATGATTGGATAATTAATTAACTGTAAATTAAAGAGATAATTATCCAATAATTAAATTGGTAATATACCGGTCACGGCGTCGAAACCTAGTCAGAAATAAATACGAAAATGCATACAATCCAATATCTAATTATTATTAACGCAATGGCATTAGAGAAATGAGCTCTGAACAATTTAAAGGTTGCAACTGTGCTTAACTTTCAGGTCGGGACCACCTCTGTTTAAATTCGACACCAATCTGGGTGGCATTAACATCACCCGAGCTGGTAACCCAACCCTACCCATCGTGCGACCCCTCTAGCTAACTCTCTACCATTCAGGGTGAAATAATAAGAGAGAGGATGCGTTACTAAAGAAATAGACCAACTTCCAATAAAAAAGTTTTTTAGAATAACTACACCTAAAAATAAATTTGACTGTCTCACCGTAATGTATTCGTACTTATGATAGAGTTTTTTCTAAATGTGAATATCGAACGAGAGTCCTAATTGCTCCCGAACGTCCAAAGTCAGTGGGACTACGTCATCCCCAATAGGGGTGTTATGAGGTTGAAGGAAAGGTTTGAGAGAGGAAGGTTGGGAAGAAAGTCGGGTTGAACAAAACGACAGATAATATTGTTCTAGTGTAGAACAAAGAAAGTATTTCTACAGTTGTAAGCAGTGGCGTTCAGTTCATAAGGACTGATAAGTTGTGCCTACCCTAAGAAAAATGAACCATTAAAATACCTTAAAAGATATTAAAAAATACGACAAATTTCTGATCAAAATATATGTTGTCCATGAATTTGGAATGGAATTTGTACGCTCATTTATTCAATTGGCCACAACAATCAGCGGAAGATGATTATATTCAAATATTTTATGAACAATAATTCATATCCAAACTTGAAAAACTACACACAGCCTACCTTTGGTCGTACACCAATACACGATACTGGTTGTAAGTGATGTCACAACAAACATTATGATTATGTCGACTTAACTTCGTATGAGAGGTTATCTTGGAGATACGTTAAGGTTTCCATAAATTATAATATTTTTAACAAAAATAAGTACACATACTCCACAGTCCACACAGGGGGCCCCCTTAGGATATTATTTCTTCAGAAAAACTTTGTCGCCTTTGGGGTTGGTGTGCGTTTTAGCAGGAGGAAGGGGTGAACTTGGATATGGAAGAGACTCACGTTGTAAGTTGGAGGAAACACAAAAGCCGGCGAGGTATTTCCACAGCTGATTTGTTGAGCAGAAGAACAAGTCACAAATGTCTCACTCCGAAAATGTTATATACAAATCCAGGCTACACCGTTGAATAATCCAGGCTACACCGCTGAATAATCCAGGCTACACCGCTGAATAATTAAGGCTACACCGTTGAATAATCCAGGCTACACCGCTGAATAATCCAGGCTACACCGCTGAATAATCCAGGCTACACCGCTGAATAATCCAAGCTACACCGCTGAATAATCCAGGCTACACCGCTGAATCATCTAGGTCACTTCGCCATCATGGTTGACCAAACAACTGATAGAAAAGGAAGAATGATGGAAGAGAATTTTCAATTGTAACTTGCTATGAAGACGGCATTCCATGACACTCACATTGAAACTATATATTTCGGGATTACGAAGAGAAAAAAAAAACCATTATTCCACGAGAATGACAATGCTGCATTCTTTACGATTGCACAATCGAGGAAGACGGCCCGGAGTAGCGTTAAGAGTTTGAGCGTGATTAAATAAACCAACACGAAAAATAAACTAATATCACAAAAAGGACCACGTCAAAGACAGCGGTAAGGGGAGACGGTAGACAGAGTTGGGTGTCGGGTTCGATGTTCGCCATGGAACAAAATGACAACAAAGTAAAGCGTGTGCATTTAGAAGCCATCTAAGTTTTAGTGGTAGTCAAATATCAATTAGGTAAGGAGAAGAGATCTTTTTTAAACTATCACATTTATTAATATGCACAACACATTTATTAATATGCACAAAACTCACAATTGTACAAAAAAATAACAAGTAGATAGATTAATTATTTGGTGGGCCTAACCTAAAACTAAGAAACCAAATAAGCAGTATTTGAAAACAATACATATTTGAAATCATACAAAATTAGAATGGACCAAGCACGTGGTGCCTCAAATACTGCGATCGGCTAGTCATATGAAAATAAAGGCAGTTGACAGGACACCGAGAATGTTAACTGTGTAGCGCCCCAGAGGAAGCGACTTAGAAGTACACCGAGGAAGAGGTGGAATATTGAAGAAGAATGACTAGGCACTAAACCCGGTGAATATTAATTTGTGGAATAAGTCAATTATATAATTAATTTATTTTAATCTGTTGGACGGTGTATTGTTAATACCTGATATCCTGACTGAAATAGGATTCTACGCCTCTTTTTATACAATAACTTCACACAAGAGGCCCCGGGGGAAATAATTTCCCTCGAGACTTATTTCATTTTTGGGGATGCTGTGTGGAATGGATACCTGGTAATTTCACGCAAGACCGCCAACTCAGGCTTCTGTTACTTCCCAGGTGCAGAACTAACTAACCGATGGTGATGCCCCTGGGAAAACTTAACTAACTAAACATCACGACGTTTCCCCGCGGGAATAGGCAGAGGGAACGGACCGTCAAACAACTCGGTCTTGACACATCGTTGCTTCATTCACATTTATATGTCTTTTTTTTAACTATATCATGCATTTATATAATATATATTATCTGCAACGTAAAAACTTGTCGCATTTTTATTGTCTATTGTGCCATGCACTTATACATTAGATTGAATAAAAACCGCAACAATTTAATCACTTTCCTTCTATATTGTGATCCCAGAATCTCTGTGCATGGAACCAAAGCTCCTATCTTACTGCTTTAGCCGTTTCCGATCTTCTTTACTTCCCCACTACGTTCAGTTCAAACCGCAATAATTCAATCAATTCCTTTTGGACCTATCATCTCAAATCTTGTGCACGGAGCCAAAGCTCTTACTGCTCTGCCACAGAGCACACAAGAAACGGCATTTTAACTTAGCAAGATAAATTTGTTTAATTTCCAAATGACTATTTGAGGAGTCGCTTAATAAAAAAGCGATCGTTCTGTAAGGAACCATCCTGAATTGTATTTTACTTACTTTACAGACAGTTTTTCGGCACATTTTAAAGAGCCAGGCAAGAAACGCTATTACTAGCAGATAAAGCGGAGTTATTATTATTGTAGCAACATTAAGGCCGTTTCGGAGGCACAAGTTAGTTTCTGGGGGCC
The DNA here is from genome assembly GCA_022606495.2 of Halesus radiatus. Lineage (NCBI taxonomy): Eukaryota > Metazoa > Arthropoda > Insecta > Trichoptera > Limnephilidae > Halesus > Halesus radiatus. Next base: position 284,812 of record JAHDVE020005663.1, read on the forward strand.
GCCCTTAAAGAATTACAGAAGGGAAGTAGAGCCTGATGGGTGTAAAAACGCTAAATGGCACAAACTTTTAGCCGTTAGATGCAGTACCTACTGCGAAATTTTAAACTTTAATTTCTTTGCAAAAATGAATGTTAAAAAATTCCGAAGCTTGGATAAAGGAGTCAACGAGAACAGAATTCAAAACAAAACTCCTTCAAAATTCAAAAACGATACAGCAAGAACCCTCGAACGGTGAGTTCTGATGACATGTAATTTACATAACTTCTCCGTCCGGAAATTCAGAGTAGTTATTCAGCTAGCAACGTCATTTTCAACATGATCATGAACTTTGAAATATATATACTAGGGGCGCGTGTTTCAGTTTATTTTTCAAAAAAACCAAAACCGTTTCGGTTTTCTCAAAATGAACGGTTACTCGAAACTGTTTAAAAATAACGAAATAAAATAGTTTTACGGTTGCGGCGACAGCGTTTCGAAACAACGGTCAGCGATGGAGTTTCGGACGAGAGGCGTTTAATGGTTTACGACGAATATAGATTAGCGGTTTAGTAAAGTGTTGCATGGAACTGTTTTAAACGTTTTCCGCGGATTTCTCAAACGAATTGGCTCTATTGCAAACATTTCGTGCGGGTTTATTGCGGGCTACGAAAGCGAAACTACGCTTTTTTTAACGTTTATCCCAAAATCTGTGAAACGGTTCCAAATTATTTTACTCACCTCTAGTAGTAACGAGTATTCAAATTATATATAAATATGATAGTAAATAAGTATAGGCATTCCAATAATTGACAAACTGTAATGTTTTCTAGACGAATAAATTCATTCGAAATTTGATAGCGACAGTTATAAAATTTTAAAAAATACGTTCAAACAAAGGAAATTGTGACGGTAAATAGTGAGTTAGTTCAAAACAAGTAATGTCGCTTTTGATTATTTATTGTTATTGGTCATACACGGGGGGCACACCCGATTCCTTCAATACCGAAGCAAATAACATTTTACGCATCAGTATCAATGCGATACGAATGCCGCTTTAATCTCGACCGAAAAGATTCTAGTTTGGGACGGGACGAAGTTTTGGGCAGAACACACAATATCCACCCACAACAGAGGATGAACGCAAAAACTCGCAGCCAACAAATAATAATATAAGAGATAAATAATAGCCGGCGATGTAGCCTGGCGGGGGGAGGGGGTGAGGGATAGGGGTGAACTATAACAGGGGTGGAAAATATTTTATATAAGAACGGATTAAAAAAGGCAAAATGAAAGGAAGACATTTCACATTCATCTCCTGATATTATGTTATGCAGTTTTACTAAGGAAGTGAAAAGTTCAGCGGTAAAACATTTGTAAGAGGATAAAAGTTCGGTCATTATAACCGAGCGATCTTTGATACTACGGGCGTTGGTCAGTGCGACATTATCAATTTGGGTGTACAGTGTACACTACTACACTAGGCTTACGTTTTTATCATGAACTAGCTCATAGTGTACCCGGACTTGCTCGGGATTTTAATTTTTTTTTAATAAAGTTATAAAGTTGTGAATTCTTGTTTGTCGTTTGGGTCCCATAATTGATTTGACAGCGAAAGTAATGCATTGTGACGACTATCACTATCTCTAAACAAAGAAACATTAATTTTAAATTTTTATTCCATTCCGAACATTATTTTTTTCAAAACATATCTAAATTAAAAAGGTTTTAATTAGGTACGTACTTGTGTTTTCCATTTTGAAAATATTCTACCCAAAGAAACGTTCTTCTTTTGAATATGTAATCTGTGGCTAACCAGAGCGGCATATCTATGGGCTAACCTCAATACAACATGGCGGGTTCAATGTTTTGCATACTAATTTTAAAACGTTATAGCAACAGTTTTATATACTGGATTTCATTCAAATTACTCTCTAAACTCTAAACCACCCGGCACTAATAATAAGAACAAACTGCTATTTTCAGCGAAACCGGTCGAGGAATTTTTGAGAGAATCGAGGACACACAGAAAAACATTCATTTTTATATATAGAGAAGAAGAGAGACTAGTTTAACTATGTTTTCGTTTTACATTTGAATTAATAACTATGGAACAAACAATAAGTATCCTAACTTATTGTATGAAAGTAAAAACCATTTTACAAAGATGTATTGCTCATCGTGGAGATGACGTTGCGACGTTGACGTTGCGGTAAAGAGTTGCATTGATCCAGAAATTCAAGATAGAGAAGGCTATGCAAATTTCAATGCGCCAGAACATACATTTTAAGAGTTTTTGCTGCAAAACAAATACATACAAAAGGCATTCATAATTTTGTATCGGGCTAAAAAAAAAGCCAATTAATAAATTTCCAATAAAACAAACACCGTACGTTTTTTTCGTACAAATTTGGTGGGGAATCAAACCAGACACTTTAAATCAAACTGCATAACCGATGGGCCGCTGAAGCTTTCAATCGGCGGGTTTACTATCTGGCGTTTTTTCCTCAAAATTACAATGAGAAGGCCAAAGCAAGCAGGCGACAGGATTTAGCTAGGGTTTAATTTCGCTGAAAAAGTATCAGGAGTCAAGAAAGAAACGGAGTAAGGAACCGGGGAAGGAGTTAGATGGGAGGGGGCGTAACACAGGCAATAATTCTCGGACAGCTCTGACTTCTTATTCTATATAATGTATTATTATGCCTTGTAGTAGCCGGGATCTTACAGATGTATACGATGATGCTCAACTATGAAAGCCAAAACGGTGGTGGTGGTAGGTAACTAAAAAGCTAATTAGGACAAAGACCTTTGATGTATTGGGGATATTAAGCTGTATTTTGCTATTTTACTCAATAAAATGTATAATTTATATTATTATAAGTGTCTTTGTGTTACAGTGGCGATACACGACCCGATGCCAACTCAACGATGCCAATAAAAAATAATGTTTGCCGTAAATATCGTTTGAAAACCATGGCTGAGAATTTTTGTAAATGTTCTATTTTTTATTTATTTTTTATTGTTTTAAATGAATTCCTAAATAGTGTCAATTATACAGATTTCTCATCAAACGCGGGTTATTAGATGTACCCTCAGGAAATAAAACAAAATAATAGAATCCACAGTGGAGTGCTAATACCAACCCTGATGTATGGTAGTGAGGCATGGAACTGGCAGAGGAAGGATGAAAGTAAACTGAATTCCGTAGAAATGAGATCTCTGATGCGAATGTGTTGTAAAACCATGTATGATTGTGTGAAAAACATTGAGATTCGTAAAGAATGCAAGGCTGATGTAAGCGCAATGGGTAAGATTAAGAAAGGGACGCTGAGATAGTTTGGGCATGTGAAGCGAATGAATGAAGAAAGGAGTGTAAGAAGAATATATGACGCTAATGTGAATTGAAGAAGAAGCCGGGGACGCCCGAGGAAGACATGGCACGATCAAGTGAATCAAATACTTGAGTCGGGCCATGTCAGAAGTCCGAATAATAGAAGAGAATGTATGAGATGATGTATGAATGTGAATGAAGCAAGAAGTGTATACCAAGATCTAGTAGTTTGGCGGTCAGTCCTCTCTGCCTACCCCTGCGGAGAAACGGCGTGATGGTAAGTTAGTTAGTTACGAATTTATAGTGTAGAGCTTATATTTATTAGTGACCGGACAATTCAACACACGTAATAATCGGCACACTTTAAAAACATTATATTTATAGTAATTATTTTTAATTTTGAAAAAAAAAATAACTCCCGAAAACCTAATCTAACCTAATTAATCTTTTTATTTTTTTTATTAATGCCAAAGTTTTATTTACTAATTACGTTAGGTTAGGCGACCTTCGGATTCGTAGTCGAGAGCTTTACCCCTTGACTATGGAGGCCGTCAAAAGTTTCGGTTTCGAATTAAAAGTTGTCGGATAAAAATGCATCCATAAGTTTTATCGACAGACGCGGTTCACACATTTGACTTCGCTACTGGCCAACAGGACAGGGGCAAAGATCATTCTGTTGCTAGCCAACCTCCGATAGGATAGAACATAAAATAAATAATAATTTTAAAAAAAAACAAACGCGCTTCTTTATACCAACGACGATCTTCCCCAATTTCTTGAACGTCCAGTCCAAAATTAAAATTATCTTCATGAAGTGACAACTTCTCTACATTAATTCACCATGTTACGTACCATGGGGCGGGGGGAATGGGAGCGGAGGGAGAAGGAGGGTTCAGTGGGCGGTGGGTGAGGGATAGACGAAAAGTTTTCCACACAAAGTTTATTTCTTGGGGAACTGCGTAAGAAAAGCGGAAGGGGTGTGCCTTCTTCCCCCTGCCCCTCGCCGTGGCACGAGGCATACTCTCATCCATCAAAGGTGAGCCTCTCAAACTGTGCGACAATACTATTCAAAGATACTTCTTATTTATTTATTTCATTCATTTTTGACACATTCATCTTTCAGTTATCCATGGAGAAAAATAAATAAATGTCTGACACCAAATTCAATACTGACAGCGCACTTCCTGCATAAACGCTAACTTTTAACGTTTTGTAAATAATCATGCAATATTTATGCATTATTGTTAATGTGTTTAATAATTAACTGTTATTGTATAAATAAAAATAAAAATCATTTATACGGGGTGTAACGGAACGTTGACCATCATTGTTTTGCTGTCCGATATTTTCTTTCTATTACAAACACCGGTTAGAACTTTGGGCTAGCCCAATGAAGGTCCGCCCCCGCACCGCACCATCCCTTTAAGTCCAATGCCGACGAAACAGGAGGGTGCATACCACGTTGTACACAAGAAATTAACAATTTTACCAACTGAATAGATATATCTATAAATAATGCAAAGTTACCGAAACAATATTGCTGAAAATCAATTTGCCTGAATTCTGAAGCACCAAAAAGTCTCAAAACAGTGAGTTTCGGTGCCATGAAATTTACAGTCTTATCCTTTCGGAATATTTAGGATAAATTTTTCCAGCTCACAACGTCATCTTTTTGATACGCTATGGAGCCTTGGAATATTTACTTCAATTCATCTTGTTTTCAGGCACACAAAAAATATCTTTGCGCTGCGAGGAATCAAGTACAACACTGAACATTCTATGGATGATAAATTAATTTCAAAAGGGTTAATATAAATCAAAAACAGTTTAAGAATCCTAAAGCCTCCGAGGGGATGGAAAGTCAGAAAAATAATTACAAGTAGTCTCCACTCCGCCCGTTGTAAAATAATCCAAGTCGCATTAGTGCGAGGCGTAATGAACACCGCTAAGTTACTCCTCGCTTCTGCTGCGCCCCGTACCCCGCCCTATCATCCCCCATTTAAATATTCTTATAATCCGTGTTATTGTTGAGGGATTGATATTTTAATGTCTTCGGTCCCTCTTTCAGTTAAACGGCGGGAAAATGGTGTGGAATGATCATGGAATAATGGATTTTAAAGGTGGGCGTCTTCGTGTATATGCATACATTATAAATTTAATTCAATATTTTACAAGTATTTTAAATTATTGTACTGTTTTTACATTATACTAACCGCAATTTATGTCATTCATTACTAATTTTTCTTAAAGGGAACGGCTGCGCGGCCTGTTTCATACAAACCTAAATTTTGGATTTGAGCCCAAAATAATGACCTAAACCGAATATTTTTTTTCATCAAAAGGTATGGCAAATATCTAATACGGATAAGAAGTTTTTTTTTCTTCAGGAACTCACAAAATAAAGGCCATTAAAAAATCGAATTTCAGGGGCAACTTTAGCAATTATTTAGGGGCTAATGGTAATTAAAAAAAAAGTTTTACCCCTTCTGTTATGAAAAACAAATATATAAAAAAAGTTAAAAAAAGTAAAAAAAAAAACATAAAAAGGTCGGATGTAAATCCGAGACACTGTTTAAGTTTGCAATTGAGTTCGGGTAGAACTTTGTAAACATCATAAAAATAGCTGCCAATAATATGAGATTACAAATGGAAGATAATATTCACAAATCTTGAATTTGAGACATGATATCGATGAAGATGACACAAATTGAACTTGTCTCATTAGCTAAGTCGGTTGAGCGTTGCCCCGGATAGGCAGAGGACCTGGGTTCGAGTCCCAGATGCGACTGAAATATTTTTAGTTTCTGTCCTTTTGTCCGGTTTCATCTTTCATTTAGGTTATGTTAATATTATCTTCTTCAATGATTAAAAAAAAAGATGTTTAAAAAAGCATTAAGATGGACTTAAATTTAAATTAAAAACGACCATTACGTTAGAACACAAATTTTCCGTACATAATTTAAAATATCCACTCGAAAAAGGGTTATTTTAAAAGATGTTTTGTTTGTTATTAATTTTTTTTTGTTTTAATTTTATATAAAATTCCGCAAATAATTTTCAAAGTTGCCTCTATAATCATGAAAAATTGATTTCTTTAATGGCCCATATTTCAGGATTGAAAACAAAAATAAATAAAATACATCTAATCCGTATCAGATATATATTATACATTTAATAAATAAAAAAAAAAAACGGTATGAAACAGGGAGCACAGCCTTTCCTCTTATTGTAAATACATAATTATTACCAGATGCGACCGTTACCTTGTATTATTTTGTGTCTTGTTCTGTTTCGTATTTCATTAGAGACATGTTAATAATATATTAAATGATTAATAAATATTACAATGAGGTTTATAAGCTTCAATAAGTTATTCCAATAAATTGAATATTCATTCTAGTGTTATAAAAGTCTATATATATGTGCAATGATAAATAAAAATCGTATCGGTATATCCGAGAGACTAACTAGATTGCAAATAAACTCCTTGCAAACCTTGCAATCATACAAAAAGAATCGGCCAAAATATGGGAATTAATCGAGGATGATATTTGTAATTCTTAAATATTGAGGTATGGTATCATTAACAAAGACTGAAAGTAATAAGGTATCATTAGCTCAGTGGTTAGAGTACTACTCCCGGTAAGACTGAGGTCCCGGTTACCTTTTTATTTTCTTTGTCTTCTGTCTGTATCGTACGTATTTCAAGTAATTCCAATGAATTGAATAATATATATAAAATAAAAGAGTCAATTTATCTACAGCGCGGTTTAGTGCAAAAATCACCTCAATATATCTTGTTAAAGTTTGTAGCCCCCTTTTAAATATATTATATATATATTTTTAGACTTCTTAAAGCTTTCGAAATTGCTTTCATTTTCCGATTTCAAACCAAACTACATAATTATCTCCGAAATTGAGACAAAACGATATCTAGTATTTAGAGGTCTAAATAACTACTTATAAGCGAAAAATGTAGCATGTGCAATGATGGAGAACTTAGCTAGCAGAAGATTGAACAAGACGCCCGGTTGGAAACCCACGGCTTTGGACCACTCAGCTACCAACCAGTAAAGTTTAATATCCAGTGGCGAGCATTGCTCTCTGGTAGGCTTTGTCTATTGTGCATAGTTTTTCAAGTTGAGAAAGAGAATTTTGCATTGAATATTTGAAAATGGCTATTATATTTTCATCTTACGCTGATTGTTGTGGCCAACTGATTGAATGTGCATACAAGTTTCTAACCTATTTGCAGTGGCGGCTCGTGACTTGCGTGAGCTATAGAGTGCTAAGATTGAAAAATTCGATTTTAATGATTTTGTTCTAGCTGAAAATGATTTTTTTTTCAAAATTTCAATTTTTTGCATGAACATTTTTCAGTTGTGAGGGCACCGTGTCTGAAAAATCTTCATACAAAAAATTGAAATTTTGAAAAAAAAAATCATTTTCAGCTAAAACAACATCAATAAAATCGTATTTTTCAATCTTAGCACTCTAGCTCACGCAAAAGTCACGAGCCGCCACTGCCTATTTGTATATAACATTACTTAAGTGAAAACCTATTATTGGTTCATTTTTTAAATATATTTGATAAATGTAATTATTGCTGTAAACTGTTGGTTTTCCAAATAAAATAAAATAAATGATTTTTGTATGGTTTAGTTTATCTATTATCTATTTATGGTATTATCTAAATTTGACGTATTTTGACTAACGGCGGTGTAGTTGTAGCGGGGTATAAACTTTAGGGGTGAGGGAATCAGGAATCAAAAAAAAAAATTGTTGTTGTGTTATTAATCTGTATCCTCTCTTATTACCACCGTGAAATAAAAGCGTGTTAGTAAGAGCGATCTTCGCTTTGCTTGATGACTAAAAGATGTAAATGACGTCAGCATTCAGTTCTGATTATTAAAAAAGACTACGGTACGTGCGACATGTAGTTAAGAACAAAATTACAGCGTGATATAACCATTCATAAAAAATGCCTAGTTCCTAAAAAACCGGTAAAATAGGCATTAATTACGGAAAAGAGCTCAAATACGCACTAACGACCAAAAAAGCTCAAATATCCACTAACAACCAAATAGGCTCAACTATGCATATGCAAACGCATATTATCCTATGTCTAATCATTAGTAACATCAATAATTTGAATGGGAGTTAGTTCAAACACATATCTCTCACTGATGGTAAATGCATCGATATGCGAAGCGATTCGATTTAATAAGAGGATTGTTTTCTCCACAAGCAAAACTCCATAGAGTAACCATGAAGGTGCAATCGAGCCAATGGTTCTGACTAACGAGACTCAAATGTGCCATAATCATCTGATCTAAAAAATAAGAAAATGATTCCTTTGTGCCAACATAATCTACGTAACGATTTCTTATCAAAAACAACTCAAAAACCTTTGCGCATACAACTTATTGTAAGCAAACCATTATACGCAGTTAACTAGGCAATAGATTAACTAGGTGCCGTGAAGATGACTCAATTAAAGATAAATAGTTTCTAAACTAACCAAACCTAACAACGTCTAAGAGACTAACAAAGTCGATCAAGTGACAGTAATTATCTATCTAATGCGACACAAGTCTGCGAAATAATAAAACAAAACATATCAATCTCGTCGGAACTGTGACCTATACTTATCAAAATCTGTACTCATCAAAACACTGTTATAATTAGTTATAATGTTTGTACAACACATCCCCAAAATGTGGCGCATGTTCACGTTTTAAACTACCTCTATGTAAAAAAAAAGAAAATGCCTTTGTTCAAATTCGTACAATAACTAGTACCTACAGTAAAACACCGATTATTCGGGATTCAATTATCTGTGGGTTGGGTTAACCACGAAACCGTGTTAATCAAAGACAAGAATTCGCGGGCGTATAATAAAAATCAAACAAAAATCACGAAACGTCATATTTGTAGCCGATTCATCAATTTATTTAGTTTGATTATTTACAGCTTATGAATGTTAGTCTTTAAGTTTTTAATAAAATCAAAATTTGAATTAAACGTGTTTTCAAATTATCCGGGTATCGAGGTCCCTCAATTGAATGTCTTGACGGATAATCGGCGTTTTACTGAAATTGTTAAGTATTACTATTAAACAAATAGAAAGTCGTCAACAGCAAACATTCCTGTTTCCGAGTTGTGCTTTTTCAGGTGATATCTCAATAACTGTTATTTCTCGTTCATTACGCACATGACACATTTATATTATATAATTTATATTTCACTGTGCTCGGTAACAACACATCAATAAATATATCACATTAGCTGTATCTAGTGCTGTGGAATTAAACAACAATACAATATAACATATGCAAATCATATTGCTAAATAGCAAACAATAAGCGCGAGAAATAACATGGAAAATAATAACCAACAAAATTAATTATTTAAAATAAATAAACTCACCATTCCATTATCCATGCCGGCATATGGAGACTGGAATCCAGCTTTTTCTGTGACTGCAATTTAAAAATAAACATCTCGTAAGAAAGCCCAAAAGTTTGAGAAACTGTGGTCGCCATATTAAATTACTATCGTTTATTATTATTATTACTATATTTTCTGTCAAATTAATAATAATAAAATTGTTTTATGAATTCTGATAGATAAGAGGTTGATATACAATTTAGCCACGTTTTCGATAAACTTTCAACCCCGAGGAGTTCAAATGGATAATATAGTGAAATTGATTTTACAATAACGTAAGCCATAATTTTATAAACAGAAATTTACATTTAAATAATTAATATATTTTTTTAGACATGCTATCCAAGAATTTTTTATAAATAATTAAACACATATAAGGAGTTGGTAAATTTGAGTGGGACAGCTTTCGTTAAACTCGATTAATTCCACTTGGTTTTATTTATCGTGTTCCCGAAGCACTCAAGTTTATATTCGAAGTTTTGGGCACTTTACACACAGTTTACCACTTTATATAATAATATTGTTAGCGCAGAGTTAAGTCACGGATAAATCACACTTCAAATTATATTGTTACATTCACTATACGGTTTTTGTTTTATTTATCATGTTTTTTACACTAGAACAACACTTCACAATTTAATTTGCTTTGCAAAATTGAATAATTTAAATTATTATTATAAACTACTAGCTGAAGTAACCGGCGTTGTCCGGGGTTATAAATGGTTTGGAGTAAAGTTTTGAAATTGTAATGTGTTACCCCACCTCTACCCGTGTGCAAAATGTCCTCAAGCACCAAAATTCTGCTTTAAGGGGTGGGAACGAGGGAAGGGGGTGGTTTCTCGAAATTTCATATAGACAGTGGCCATTCACCAGTGAAATTTCATCAAGCTCGGAATAAAAACTGTAGATTTGTATACAAAACAAACAAGCAAACATCACCCGCCCGGGACATTCTTCTTTATATAATAGAAGATTATAATTATTAAAAACTATATAATTAAAAAAAATAAAAACGCGAATTTCAAACCTAAAAACAAAGATTCTATTTTAATAGATTTAACATATTAAAAAGCTTGTATTGGGCGGCTGATTCGCAGTGGCGTGAATTAAATAAAGGCAAAAAAACTGTGCCTACCCTATGGAAAAACGAACAAATTAAGAAATAAATAAAAAAAAAACGCGAAAATTTTCTGATAACATGAATTTGCTAAGGAACTTGAACGCTCATTTATTCAGTTTGTCACTACAATCAGGAGATGATAATAAAATTGCCATTTTCAAATATTCGATGTACAATACATGCCGAACTTACACATATCACGGTACATGATTCAAAAATTATTCCGCTTAATATAAAAATGCAATTCAGCGTTTTAAAGTTGGACAGCCGACCATTTTAAACGTATGAAATATTATTTATAAGTTTATATCAAATCTTCCATTCACTTCAGGTAGGGTCGACTGGCATTATTGAAGACAGATTTCGTTTCTTCAATGTCTACAAGTGTTCGTACCGCGTATAGAGAACCCACAATTTGAAATTTAATATTCTGCTTAAGTCATAATAATCTACAACACGAGTAAGAAATGAAGACGAAAACAGAAATAGTATTGTTCCATGATCCACGATGATGACGAAAATAGAAAAGATCCCGAAATACTCCATCAGGAGAGCAGATTAGGTGAAGGGGTGTGAATAAACTGAATAAATATGGGGATCGTTGGTGTTCGTGACCTAAAAAAAGCCATCCTTGAACTGTGCTCTACGCATCAGGAGTCTGCAATCATTTAAATCAAGATGGAATAATAGATGTTTCAAGTTTGAAATTTCAATACATATTTGAAAACACGAGTTTCCAATGGAAATCAACTTTGCGAGCTGAAACTGAGTTCGATGACCTAGAAATCCCAGACAGAAAAATATGTTTCAGTTTCATAACGTCAGTGTTCAGGATTTTTGCTTTGTAGTTTTGTGTTTTAATTTAGTGTGTACATTGCAATTTTTATTTATGTGAATACCGCACAAGAGTCCTAACTGCTCCCAACCGTCTGGAGTTAGTGATACTATGGCATCCCCAATTGGGGAATTTTGTGAGGCTGATGGTAGTGGGGAGGGGAAGGAGAAGGGCAAGAGGAAGGTGGGTAAATACCTGGCTATTCAGATCTGGTCAACAAACACGGCTAAAAGCCATTTCAAGCAACGTTTCAATTCTGAATGGTGGTCTTTCACCAGGGCGATCTGAGAGTATCTTCCACTGTGGAACGTGCGCAAATATACCATATATTATTATTATTATTATCATTTTTAAATAATTTGTTGCAGGTATGGTGAAACTATGACTAAGACAGTCTACAACTCGGTTATTGATCGGTGAGTTTTGTCTGCGTGATATGAATTCAGAATGACCACAAAATATTAAGACGTAACTCACGCAAATCTAGTTAGTGTCTATTTAGATTAGAGCATTTTATGCTTATCTTGCTTCTTTTCCTTAGTACGTGCCACATAAGTAATTAAGGGACCTCAAAATGGTCCTAAACATCACTTCGCCGGTTGCTAACTAAAGCAATCCCACAAATGATTTATATGTAAATTATATACGAGTAATAAGTTAGGAAAATGTATATGGGTTTCAAAAAAACAAAAATCATCAAACTGTAATCCTTAAATTCTATGGAATAGTCCCAAAATGTCTGAAAATAGGTGAAGTTAGAAACCTGGTGAAAGCAATTTTGAACGATTTTACAAAAATTTTAATTATTAATTATTTTTATTGAGATTTTAAAAACCTCATTGTAATATTGAATTCTTTAGACTTTTTTAAAAAGTCAATAGATATCTCATATAAATAAAAAGTCTGATTTTAATCCGAGACACTGTTTAAGTTTGCAATTGAGTTCGGGTAGAACTTTGTAAACATCATAAAAATAGCTGCCAATAATATGAGATTAAAAATGGAAGATAATATTCACAAATCCTGAATTTGAGATATGATATCGATGAAGATGACACAAATTGAAATGGTCTCATTAGCTAAGTCGGTTGAGCGTCGCCCCGGATAGGCAGAGGACCTGGGTTCGAGTCCCAGATGCGACTGAAATCTTTTTAGTTTCTGTCCTTTTGTCCGGTTTCATCTTTCATTTAGGTTATGTTAATATTATTTTCTTCAACGATTAGATTTTACTAAAGTTCCACAACATATTTCATATAGATTTTTAAAGATTACAGTTTGAGGATTATTGTATTTTAAAACCTTATACATATTACTAATTACCCGTATAGAATTAACAGATAAAACATTCGTAGTATTTCTTGAGTTAGCAACCTTCAAAGTGCGTATTTTTGGGTGCTGACTTAAGCGTTTGTGATTTATTTTGAAGGGAATCGATAAAAGCCACCAACCAAAAAATTCTTACCCGTTTATTTCTTTAAAAACGCCCAAAATAATTTGTTCTGTTTTTAAAATGAAAAAAAAGGGAACGATCTCAGGGAAAAGGTTGTCGACACATGCATTTTGGCAGCTAGCCGTAAGTTCTATCTCCCGGCAGGTAGATACTAGATACTCGTACGTCCGCCTTCCCTGTAATATATCGGGTCCAATTCCGCTAAGTGTGCCTTGCGCCCTGAGACGCCGTTTGATATAAGGAGCCATGAATTCATCTGATGGGGGTACATTATTCAGCAGCCAGCTACCCCGGAGAGGAGAAACTACCAATTTATCGGTACCCACTCACTCAATCACATTGATATGGCTGAAGATAGTATTCGTGGCTTTGCTCGAACATAATTACAGAATGTCTCATATAAATAATAGTTGCAATTTGGTATATTTTTTTAGGGTTTTCTTAAATTTAAGTCGTTTTAAAAAAAAAATCCTTAAAATTCTTTCACATGTTTTGGTTACGTACCTTCCAGCCCCGTCCGCAATTGTCCAATATCTACTGATGTATTAAAATAGTTTTAAAAAAAATATTAAGTTTCCGAAGACCAAAATGCTATTATTTTTCATTCTAAGGTATCGCTGGTTAAACCCTGTCGGGTACATCTTGTTACACCCTTTATTATTAAATTAATATTCCTTTATATTTCACTGAAAAATGCAAAAATGATGTTTGCAAATAAGTCATCACGTTCACATTAAAATTGGTATCTCAAAGCTCCAAATCTCATGATGGAACTTACTGCGGAACGAAAATATTTACGTTGACCTATAATTTCGAGACAGAAAAGCTGTACCTATATTATTACTCCAGAATTCATGAGATTTTGAGTTTTTATTAATTCACATATCATATAATTTGCCACCTTTTGGTTAACATTTGGTTTTGTGTAAGTACATAATCGCATCTCAGGCCAGTTATCCACTCCCCTAAATATTTTATAATTCTCTTTGATACTTTCTAAGGTATCGTTGTTAACTCTTAATACCCTACGATATACGTTTGATTTGTGAGAGAGGGTCATGTTCCATAGAAGTAAAAAACTTTATTTTCGCCAGAAACCCCTTCAAAAAATTAAACGCCCGCCCGCAACGCTGTACGCGAAACGCTGCAACCCGTGGCGACGAAACGCTTTCGGCAGATACTCCGGCGCTGACCGTTGTGACCAAACGCTATCACGTGAAACCATTGATCAACGCGTAAAACGCTTTCGCGGCAACCATTCACCAGGAAAACTTAATAACGGTACATTAATACCTATTAGAATGCAATGATTGCAATGAACGAAAAACGTTGTTAGGTATACGAGGGAGAATTAAACATAAGATTTTTTATGAAATTATCACGTTCTTTTTAAACAGTTTAGAATAACTATCGAAGTGGCTTACACTAAAAAAGCCATGGCGTCGAAAGGTTCGACCATCCGGTCGTCCTTTCCTAAAGTCAATTATACCAACTGTTTTAATTTCAACAAATTTTAAATTTTAAATGACTTTTAATGATACTCATTATATAAAGTCATTTAAAATTCCAAGGGAACATCACATCACACTTACAGTCTGACTTTCGGTTAAACGGTTTTAAATGCCAACATCGAAATGACTCATAGGAGTATACACGTATGTTTAAAAAAGCACAATGGCGGGCCATAGTGCATATTTTGTGCAGTTATATTTGTGCGAAAGGATATGATTCGATGATTCTACATCATATTTTACGACAATTTTATGGTTATAGCCTTTTTCTATTATTTAACGCTTTGCAAGGAAGATAATAACAAACATTTGTTAAAAAAAAAAAAACAAATTAAAATTAAAAAATAAACCTTAATAAATTAATTATGAAGTTTTGCCTTGTTTCTTTAAAACGAATTGTCGTACACTCGAATTTGATTTTATTTATTTTAAGAACACATTTCAAAGACAAAGTGAGTAGCTCCGTGTTACCATAGTAATGATTTTGTTTTGTTCCACTCTATTAAATGTCTACTATAATAAATAAATATTATCTTATTCAGTGCTTGCAGAGGGTATATATACATTTAGGGGGATGTATGTACATATATGCATATTTACTCCACCCTCTCGAGCTTAAAATATCCGGTCTCACAATACGACAAGACTACACCATTATCCTGTATCATATTCCTACCAAATATACGTGTGTTGCCGGTCCCCGTGCGGGTCAGCGAAGCGTGAATTTCAGCTACAACTACCCAACTAGTGGATAGGTAGGACCTGCCCAGAGGCGTGGCGATAAACTCCCGGAACCCCGGGCAAATAAATAAGCATGAACTCAGTCAAAAAAAAATGGAATAAGCTAGTTATGATGAGTGCACAAATCCAAGTTAAGTTAGGTTTAGTGGGGTGGAATAAGCGTCATAAATTAAGCACCGTAGGGAAATCTTTTGCGTTTTTTTTCAAAACATATGAATTATTTTTGTTTTTGTTGATTGCTGTCTGCCAACAGTAAGATATGATTATTGAATATGTACACATATATTGTTATCTTGTGAATGAAAGCTGCGAGATCAATAATCTTTAAAACATCAATATGGAATGAATAATCCGTGATCGAATATTTTTGATCTGCGTGAGAATCGAACTCGCAACCTCCCAATTTAAGGCCAAATATGTGCAAAACAGATTGCATCCACCAGTTCATCGATCTGTAATACCAAACCATATGTAAAATGCATTTGACCAACGAACGTGATGCCGCGTTAAAATATACATGTTACGATTGACGACAGAAATATTCAACTTCACGAACAACTAACAGTATAATAAACTAAGTAAGGTTAAGAAAACTAATGTTAACATAAATTAATATCACTATGCGCAATTTTTTTCTCGTTTTAGCGTTGAGATGGGAATCGAGCCTGCAATATAAAATAATCCAATTCGTTACTGGGCCCGGGGGCGATTTCCCAGGTAACCAGAACTATCATCGCGCCACTGGCTCTTATCTACCTATCCACTAGATGGGAACTAAAATCAACAACGTATATTATGGTGAAGTTACTATTGTCGTACTATTGTCGTAGTAAATGTTTTGACTGGCGAAATGTCAGAACAGGGGACAAAAGTTGGGTTAGAATATGCCATGTTGAATGTTCGGAGCAGGCGCGGAAAGTTACTTTAGCTCTGCTATATCATATATAGCTTCAGGCCTTCAGTTATATGACATTATATTGTAATATGAAAGAGGGGTTCGCCCGTTGTAAGACGTTGTTAGAATCGAAATGAAAATATTCACTTCAATATAACGCATAAAATATCTAATCAAATGTGTCTATAAAGGGTGACACAAAGCTGGGCTCGTCAGAAACAAAGTAACATTGTTTAAATAAATAAAACAAATTTATTCTCGGCACCAAAAAGTAACGTACCAATTTACTTCGCATTTCAAATTGAAATTTGCCACATGACTACCAATGTGGTGCGTTAGTTTCCAGCCAAATGTGCGTAGAAAGGACTTTAATTAGGGGATCAAAACTTTGGTTTGGTAGTTGCGCCGATTAAAAAACATCAAAAGTTAAAAAATATATATAAGAACACATCGAAACAATTAGATTGAATTTATTTTACTTTTCTTCACATTAACTTTCAGTTAGGTAACATTGACTTTCAGGGTGGGCATCCCTTTCATAAATATAACGTTAAGTTGTTTGTAAAAAAAATAAAATATATATATATATTACGTATTGCAATAAACGGTTCACGACCCCTAACAATTATGAACCTAGCTCGAGTTAACTATGAGGATTAAAATTTGACAAATCCACTTTAAGACCCTCGCGTTGGGGCTCAGTCGGTGGGTATATCCCTTTTAATGAAGAGCGTTCAGAAATTAATAACAAGGGGTGATTTCAGTTCACTGACCCTTTTGAAATACTGTATATAACTACTCCCTGAATGGAGAATGAGAGAATCTCTTGGACGAGCTGTGATTGAGCGTAGAAAAACTAGATTAAAATTAAAGATTTTTTTGTTTGTTTTCTTCTTACATTGTCAGTAGAAGCGACCCAGAGACAAATTGTGAAAGAGGTGGATAGACCGAGTGGTAGAGGATTCGATCAGGATGGAAGGACTAAGGACTAGGGGGAAATGGCGAGGGACTGAATCCTGTGAACAACGCTTGTGGAGGAGGCCAATTCCCACCCTGGGATATAGCGCTGTGATGAGTTCTTTTTTTTAAATATTCATAAAACCATTTCCAAGTTTTACGTCGAGAATATCATCTGACTGCCAGCGGGCGGTTATTCAAAAGCTCGTTTGGAAGGTTTCTCACAACGGCCATATTATCCTAATATTTTTCCATTTTCTATTTTCAAATTTTCTGTTCTACAACAATCTCCGTGCCGATGCCGTTTTTCAAAATGGGACTATTTCACCATTTAAACGACCGGATTTCTTCAATGCAATTAATTATTGCGACTAGATTTCTAAATAATCATGTTATAATGGAATTCCACCACGAATTCACAAAACAAATATAACATTTGATATTAAATACAAAAATTACACATAGGTAAATAAATTTATCTGAATCGTCGCGAATTAACGCACAAGGCATCAACCCTAAATTTATTTATTTATTTTCTCCCACAGCTCAAAAGCCAAAGCCGCAGAGCACCCCAAACTAATAATTAATAAATATAAACAATTACTTGCAACGATGCACCCTCCCCCCTCCCATATTATAATAATGCATACTACAATATGTAATGGGATTTCACACACTGCTCCCCCTCCCGGATGCATCGAGGCAGGGGGGGATGGTTGGTTGGCAGTGGCGTACTTTGCTGTATGACCAAAAGTAAGCCGTGCGTAGTTTTTTTAAAGTTTGGGTATAAATTTTACTGCATTGAATATTTGAAAATGGGCATTTTTTATATGGACTGTGTTTTGGTCAAAGGCGTTATTTCACATTTTCTAGCAAGCAAAAATAGGCCTAGTTACTTTACTTTACTTGACATTAACAACACGAGCGTTATACTTGCACTAAGACCCAAGTTTCTTTCCCAAAAGATGTGGAATAATGCCTTTGACAAAAACACTTAGTCGGATATAGGGTACATTTTGAGTGACTTATATCCATTTGATAAAGCTAAAAATACTATAAAAAATAAAATAACTTTGTTTTAATTCCACTTTAATAATAAAGTGGAATTAAAACAAAGTTATTTTAGTTTTTATAATTATGTATTCCCACAAAGTGTTTGCTACATGTAAAGATTTAAAAATACTATCTCAAGCAAGGTTGTATTTTTTGACTATGTGCGATCCAGTGTAGATTTGAACTGCAAAGTAGAAACGTATTAAACAGAAGCATTTTATGAATACAACATTAAAAAGTTCCAATAATTAATGACATTTTAAGCGACAATTTATCTATTTTTACCCCTCATTTTTCTTAATCCTCCGCATTCGTAATATCTATATACACTTTACATACTTCCCTTAAAAAGTTTTTATGGGCTTAAAAATGTGTTATTTTTGAAGATAATCTCTATTCAGATGACTAGTTGAAGAGGTAATTATATGAAATTCAAATAGAAAATTAAGTTAAAAATTACAGCGTTTCTTTAAATGCTTCATCAGCAGTTTTGCGATTTTTGCTCTATTGTAAATATGTTAAGTTTAATTAAATATTTTTAAGCGTCATTTATGTTAGCGCGGTCCCTCTCTATTTTGTATTAACATATCTACTTTTCAAACAATGTTCAGTTTCAGCTCGGAGGGTATTCCTGGGTCATAAGAAAAGCGGAGCTTTTCAGGTTTTATGGACTGCACGCCACTGTTGGTTGGGTTGCATCGAGATGACCCGCGGATCACATGCTTGGTTGGAGGAACCGGTCATGGAGTTATTTATTAAAAAAAACTCGTCAACTAGGAGGGGGTTTCCCTGTGGGCTTACCAACAAGAAAGCTATCAGGTAGCAATCTCAAAAGGGCTTGTTAATTAAATTTATATCAGATTGATACAGAATTGAAGGACCTGTTTATTTTTTATTGTGATTATGCCATTATATGAGAGACCGACGATCGTAACTATCTCCCGGTGAGATACGAACTATTTTCAGTTGGCAACGTAATTTCCATCAAGAGCTACGGAGCTTGGGAATATATATTTAATGGAAAATTAAGTCAAGAAGACACATTGCTTATAAAATGTTGGGTTAATTCGGGGAGTAAAAATAGTGATACCATATTTGTAATTTTAATCATCGTATTATTTCTTTGATCTGAACTCTGAACGTTTCAAAATTGAACCCACTTATTGATGGTTCGGAATTCAATTACTGTCGGTCGAGAAAAACAAAATAAAAACCCTTATTTACCATAGTAAATTATATATTAAGTATCTACAATTAAATTTGAAAATGTTAAGGTAGGCAGGTACATCCTTACATCAAACATTATAAATAAAAAAAATTACAGTAAAATCATTTTAAAGAAAATCTTGCTAATGTAAGGGATTCACTGCATCGCAGGACTTCTGCGGGGTAAGGGGAGACTGCAGACGGGTGTTCCAAACTATTTCGTAGCAATTTGCCTGTACATATGAGTATAAATAATATCTTACTATCTGTGAAATAAATTTGTAGATTGTGGTTACCCGTGAAAAACAAATTGGTTAGTTTGTTCGATCGGTAGTTCCCGTTCTGCCCGCCTACACAGATAAGTACGTAAATCTACAGATGTTATAAAATTAATTCACAAAAAGATATTAAAAAAAAATCAATGTTCAGGTTTCGAAGTTTTCGGCCAGACCGCGCGTTCAAATCATTCGCACTGAAAAAGCAAACTGGACTGAAAACCATTGAATTTATTCATCGTTTTTGCAAAACTAACAACATTGGATCCGCAGAATCAATATAGGCGTGCCGTCGATAGCTCCGTTGTAATATCTCCCTCTTTCTCATAGACGACGCGTGTAACAGAAAGAGACAGTTACAACGGCACGACCATATTACCACAACGTTTGGTTATTTGAAATTCGATATCTAAAAGTTTACCATTTGGAGTGTTGAATGGATTCGTTTTATGGGGTTATCCGAGCTGTCGATTCGGTTCCGCGGTTCGACGGTAACGTTTTCACAATACGAAGTGCCGTGACGCGGGTTCGGGCAACGGGCGCGCGCCGCGCACGTGTGCGCCGCACGAGCGCGAAATACATTGCGCGAAGCGAATCAGCCACATTTTAACAACGTGTTAAACTTTGTATCATCTGTCACTGTATCTGACGAATTTTAAAATACATTATTGTAATGTAAAATGATACACCAACGTCATTACATCGATATATACCTTTTATGTTCTGTTCACCGAGAAGGAATCATAAAGAATATGAATTCTATGAAAGTGATTCATTTTACCATACGTATTGGCACTTGAAATTTATAAACACGTATCACTAGCTGTAGTACCCGGCGATGCCCAGGGTTATGAGTGGGTTGGAATAATGTTTCGAGGTTGTGAAGCGTCATCCCTACACCTACCTAGTTA
Organism: Halesus radiatus; assembly: GCA_022606495.2. NCBI lineage: Eukaryota > Metazoa > Arthropoda > Insecta > Trichoptera > Limnephilidae > Halesus > Halesus radiatus. The sequence goes on from JAHDVE020005663.1 coordinate 305,523, forward strand.
TTTTCCTCTCATTTTGAAGGCGTTCAACTATTGCAAAATTTCATCAAGAAGTACCAAATTCTGATTTAAGGGATGGATGGGAAAGAGGGATAGGGGTGGTCTTTCGAAATCTCGCGTACACTGAATTTCTTCTTGTTTTGAAGGTCATGTGTGCAAAATTTCAAGTTCGGAATAAAACTGTACTGTGTAAAAAACAAACAAAGCCAGACACTTTTCTTTATACATATATAGAAAATATCTCTTAAAATATTTCATTCTAATATGGCAAAATATAAAATTATATAAACTAGAATATGCAGCCAAATTTTAAACAAGAAATCATGTAGATATTTCAGGCAAATTTCAGTCAATGTGGTTTCTTGCGATTTTTAGCAACCGCGTATTGTTTACGCAGTTACAAAAAAACATATGAACAAGAAAAAACACTGAATATTTCAAGTAATTTTGCCCTGGACGGATCAAAATGTGCTAAAGCTCTTGTGGTCCCAAGCAACTAAAATATACTGTCGTGTGAATGTTAATAATCTTTTGACACCAAAGAATGCACGTTTATTTTATAAATCTCGATCAATCTCACTAAAATTAACAAAGACATAAAATATCTAAGCATCATGAGAATCCACGGCGATAATTGGTCGGTTAGTGGCCGAGTGGTATAAAGCGTCGGGTTCCAAGGTGTCGCGGGTTCAATCTCCTGCTAGCTAAGTCCTCCATAACTGAGCAATAAACATTTTCCAAGAGAATTACAATATTGTCAGCTAATTCGTAATCTGGAAATGTTCGTCTTTATTTATTTACAAAAAGGCCGGTTTAATTTGCCCAAATGTATCCATCAGAATCTCATTCGAAGATTATTATCAAGGGTATTGGTTTGTCTCTCTCAATGTTATTTCATTATGCTAGTTGCATTGGCTTCCTATCACTTATATCCAAATATTTACTTACAAACATCAACGGTTCATAAACGACATGAAAATGTCAATATGATAAAATTGGGGATGATATCACTATAAATCACCCCCTATTTACTATTTAGTCAGTCGAGAAGCGAGACCATATTGCAGAAAGTACTTCTGTGTATTTTGTACGTAAAGAGGGGAAGCTTTCTCTATGCTCGGTACTATTCTATAATACAGTACAGTGGATGTAATTCGATTTGCCCTATACTCAGACAATCCGGCAGGCACCCCCGCTATAAATTACCAAGGAACGACCCACCCTTAGCGAGCGGGGTGGGTACTTACAAGAAGTGGCCGAAAATAATAACACTAAAACGTTTGGAAAGAATACAAGAAAAACCCGACGTACTGTATTGTTACACATTGATATAAACTTATTTGCAGTATGATAATGGAAAAATAAAGAATAAGGAAATCTAGTCCATTTTATTTTCTTTTTATCAATAATGACGTTCATCTTAAATACCAGTTAAAAAAAGTTACTTTTCATGGTAAAAACAATTTTTAATTTTGTTTTTAAAGTCTATCTTTGGTCATAGGGCAATGCACGCTACAGCTACTGGGAGTGGGGAGAAGGAGACGAGGAAGAAGGACGGGAGGTACCTGACTATTCAGATCTGGTCACAAACTACGGAAAAGGGGTATTTCAAGCAAAGTATCGATCCTGAATGGTGGCCTTTTACCGGGGCGATACTGAGAGAACGTATCTAACATAGCTGATGTGTGCTTTTAACCCTTCGAGTATTTTTGGGAGATATTTCTCCCAGAAACAAATAGCCGTAGAGTCCTTTGAGACGATATTTGTTCCAGCCCGAAACGGACTCATAAAAGTCATGTTATCTCATTTTGTACTATAGTGAGGTATAAGATTTAGGCTGTTTTAGAAAGAGAAAAAACACGTTTTTCATTGCCATTTAATAGTTTACGATGTACATTTAAGCAAAAATCATTTATTATCAAAAGATTCAAGGGGGTTAAGCTCTTATTAAATAAGACAATATGAACCCATTAGTCCGCGACAACTGTGCATGTCAAAAAAAAGTTAATCCAAGTAAAAAAATAAATAATTGTATATAATTTTTTCAAAAGATTGGTATTCACTTTGTGGTGTCATTATTAATAAATTAATTAAAAAATATTTTGCATTCACCACATTATTAATATACACATTTTTATATTAATATTGATAAAAAACAAAAAATTCTTTTTTAATTTGTAATACAAATTTACACGTTCATGTATATAATTTGTCTATTCTTACATTATTGGGTTCTATGTTCATTTGTCTATACTTGACATTGTTTGTATTCTATATATATATTCCTGATGAAAAAAGCATCGCTTTCGAAACATGCAGATATGTGTATATTAATAAAGTGGTGAATACAAAATAATTTAATTCATTTGTAAAAAATAGTAATTTATAAGCATTTTCAACGTAATTTAACAAAGCTGTACGTAATATTCTAGTTTTGTATAGCGCCATTGAGTTGATACATCACAAAATGGAGCTACAAAAAAAACTTACCACAATGTATATTGTTGAAATGAAAATCGGCAGCATGACATTTTTAATCAACGGGAACTACAAAAAAACTTTCCACAATGTATATTGTTGAAATGAAAATCCGCAGCATGGCATTTTTAATCAACGGGAACTACAAAAAAAACTTTCCACAATGTATATTGTTGAAATGAAAATCCGCAGCATGTCATTTTTAATCAACGGGAACAAAAAAAAAAAAAAAACAACTAAAATGTCTAAAATGTATTACAAAATGGTAGATTTTTTGGAATAATTTTACTAATATCCGTACATTATTCACAACAATTTAATAGGGTTAATAATCTTCAGTAACCTTGCCGAATGAACACATTAACTAAGAAAAAAAACTAACAAATTGAAGTAATGGTAAACGCTACATATTTATAAACGGAATGAATTAAAATTATTAAAAATTATAGTTAACGTAGCGCAATTATCGTAAGAGCTATTTACACGGATAATTTACAATTATTTATCATATTCATCACGGTCTCTCAGAGGTGCAGATTAAATTTAAAGAATGTTAAGAGGTTATACATTATAATCAAACTTTAAAGGAATCAGAACGAACATGAAATTAAGAATTGCGTTTTTCAATATGATATGGAGGAATAACGGAAAATTATAGGATATTGGGAAAATCACGTAATTCAGATCCAGTTCGTGAAAACGGAGCTTGCCACGTTTTAAAACAGATTAGTGATTTTGCACTAGAGATAAGTTGGAAGAAACTCATTGGGAAGATTGAAAAAAAAAACTATTTTTAGATCATTAAAAAAACTCATGAAATTACTTTTTTACTTTTTAAAAGATTTTTTTTTGGAACATAAATCTAACAATGAAGATGAAAATCGCACGTTCAATACATTATCGTGCTGGAATGGGAATCGAACCCGCAACCCCACGAATCAAAAATGCAATCAAATGCTGTCGGGGGTGTACGACCAAATTTTAAACTACTGACCTTGTCGACCCCCGTGGTAGATGGGTAAGATCTTAGGATGGGTAAGATCGAGCGGAGGCGGGTTTAAATCCCGAATAGCGAAAATTGTAAGAATTTGACATATAAAAATAAAATTAATTATAAGACATATATTTACACCTCGATCCAGACTCCAGAGTGGAAGATATTCCCATTGTCTCCCTAGTGAGAGGCTTCAATTAGAAATCTAAACGTTGCTTGAAACGGCTTTAGCTTGTTAAGTAAAATTACTCGTACATCTCCTTCACTTCATTCAAAACTAATTGCCTAACCTTACTACATGGCCCATTGGAGATTCCGTAATCCCGCAGAACAACATTTGTGTGATAACATAAACATCGTAAAATTGAAAAGACAACAAAAATCAGGCACTATAGTGGTAGGCACTTAATGTACCCACGAGTATCTTCCAAACTTGAAGCACATTATAAACACATCACAGTTTGGCTACGATTCTCACGCGAGCATATGGCATGCGCGCACCACTCACCGCCCGGCTACGGGAATCCGTCCGACGATTATGATACGTGTAGTAGTAGTAGTGGTTAGGTAGGCAGGTACCTAATTATTATCATTGCTTTTGAAAAACCGTACCGCAGTTACTTGTAGCACGTCGGTCGGCCGCCGCCGAACCGGTCCGGAGCCGATGTCCCTAAATTGACGATACCGTACGGATATCGTAGTGGAGTGCCTTGTAATAAAAGCAATGTTCTACGTACCATTATATTATACATAATACTGAAATAAATTATCGTTATTAGGAAGGGTGCGTAAACGCCTGTGAAGTACAGATTGCAAATCCGGAGCCGTTTTGGGAAATCCGGATTATCGAAATTCATAAAAATCATAACCCGGTTATCCGGATTTTTTTTATAAGAAATATTTCTTAATAACATTCAAATTTCATCCAATAATAAAATATGAAAAGAAAAAGAAAATCGCTATTGTCCGGTACATTAGAACATGTTATATATAGGGGGCCCCATTAAAATAAAAAAGCTAATTATCAAGTACTCTAATTGGGGTGGATTATCATATTCGTATAGGAACATAAATATAAATTCAGTTGCAGACAAAACAACATGTTTTATATTGTTTAGTTCCATTCCTAATTCATATTCTTTCGCTTTCTTCCATTTACGGTTATTTTTTTCTTTCTTAAGTTTAATATTTCACTTCTTTGTACTAAATCTTGTATCCGTACATAATGTTAACAAACTTATCATTACAAATTTACTTATGCATATCTTAAAAATGTCTACATATTATTAAGGCATTGCCTATTAGCCTGTTCATTTCATATGATATTGAATTACACATAACTTATTTTATTAATCTAGCTGAGGTGTACCCGGCCTTGCACAGGTTTATATAAAGTTATGATGTTGCGAATTCTTGCTTGTCATTAGGGTGCCATAATTGATTTGACAGCGAAAGTAACAAAGAAACTATTTGAAAATTTTATTTCATTCCAAACATTTATTTTTTTCAAAACATATCTAAATAATAGAGTTCTTATGTAGGTACCTACTTGTGTTTTACATTTTGAAAATACTCTACCCATAAAAAACTTTTTCTTTTGAATATGCAATCTGTGGCTAACCAGAGTGCTATATCTATGAGCTAACCTAAATAAAACATGGCGGGTTCAATGTTTTTCATACTAATTTTAAAACGTTATAGCAACAGTTTTACATATTGGATTTCATTCAAACTACTTTCTAAACCTTCCCGGCATTAATAAGAACAAACTGTGCTATTTTCTGCGAAACCGGTCAAGTGATGTTTGAGAACATCGAGGACAAAGAAACAAACTTACATTGATATTGACATTGGTATATATAGATTTCAAATTCGAATTGCATATTAAATAATCTAGATATTTTTCCAAGAATTTTGAGTGCGAAAATTCAGATAATCGGGATTGCAATCTAATGTGAACTAACACTTTGTAAACAAATTTGAAAAAAAAAAAACTGATGCGTATGGATTGAAATGAAATGTCAATTTCCTTAAAAATACGAGTTGCGTATTGAATAATTTTAAAGCAAACGTATGAGACCCTGTGAGCTGAAGTGTTTGTTTTATATTTACGAGTATGAGCTTCCTGAATTTATTTAGTGAAAAATATTATTCAATTTGGACACGTATCAAAAGCTTTTCACTGGTAAAGATAATTTTAATAAATCTTAGTGATAAACACTTTTGAATGGTGAGCTCTGGAGTAATAATGATGTTTGCACAACTTTACATCGACGAAATTGTATAAACTACTAGCTCTAAATGTCAATTTCGTAATGAGATATGGACTAAAAAAGACATTTTAACTGTCAAAATAAGACAAGGGACACCATAGAAACTGTGTGACATTTGGGGATGTTGTGTGCATGGTCTATGTCTATTGGGACGATGGAAGGAGTGAACTCGAAACAAGAGACCGAATATGGAAGAAACATAATTAAATGATTTTTCTATTAAAAAACCTAACTTTTTTCCATTTATTTATCTTCGACCGGACCGGTTTCACCCTATCACGGCCATCGTCAGACTGGCACAATTAATACTAAATCTATGGTATATATATATATATATATATATATATATACAGCATTGATGTCAGGAGTGAGTTCCCCTGCTTTCTAATATTGTTTTTATTTATGACTTGAAATTTGTTTTATTGTTGACTCTACCGTTTACTATTTAGTTTTTAAAAACTACTTTCGAGTTTGTTTATTACCCTCTGGAAGACGTATTACGTTGTGTTTATTTACTGAATCATTTACTGCATCTATGGTTTTTTTTTTAAATTATATAAAATCATTGGTGTCAGCTTTGATTTGAACAGATGGTTCTTCCTGGTTTAGTTATTTCTCTGTGATTTCCGTCTTGTTTGCTAAGATGCATTTTATAGCAGTTTTTGTCCTATAGTTGCATGAACTACGGGTAACCAGGTACATTTTCGGTGGGTCTTTAAAATATTTTATTATGTTATAATATCCTTCTTGGAGTTCGCCTTGGACATTTTCCCCTAGTATTTTATACATACTTCCTATTTACATTCATAACATTACAAACATAATAGCCGGTGAATCATTCGACGGTCGGGCTTCTTACCTAGTCGTTAAAACGTATCATTCTTTTGCGGAAAATGTCAAACCGTGTAATAAATTATTGGGCAAGCGCTTGTGGAGTATCCGCCTGTACACCGGTGACAAAGGGCTTAATGATGCTTAGAGAACCTTCAATTGGCAAACTAGTAGAACAAACACAGCACACAGCATTCTCACCTAAAGGTCATTTTATAAAGATTCCAATTCGTTCACTAAGATGGGAGAATCCGTCGAACGATTATTCTGTTTTTGGCATGAAATATAAAATTTATTGCCAGACCAGTGGTAGACGTAAAAAGAAAAACAGGACTACGTTTTAAAATAAAATAAACATTTAATGGCGCTCCTTCTTTTAATTTTTAAAGTTATTAAAGTATTACCTAATAATATTTAAAGTCATTTTACTAGTAATAAACGTAAAAATCGTCACCAACATCGAGCGGTCATGAGTTTACGCACGTAGGCGTGGAGAATTATCCAATCATTTCATACGGCCAGATAATATTGTTCATAATGTCCGTAAGATGGCAACTAAACTATCTCTCCCGGGAAATCTATAATTATTATCTGGTCACATCGAGACCATGGTCCGTACAAGACCACGTCAGTAGGGAAAGTGTAATATCACGAGGAGGACTCCTTCACCCGATAGACAGAATGGTGAACCATTATTCTGTATCGAAACGTTGCTTGAAATGGCTTTAGCAGTGTTTGGTGATCAGATCCGAATAACCAGGTACTTACCCATTTCTTTCCCCTCCCCACTATCTTCAGCCTCACAACATACCCTAATTGGGGTTACCATAGTCCCACTGGGTCCACATAGTTGGAAATCTTGCGCGGTATTCACACAAATGTGAAGGTAGTCACCGTAAAGATTCTGCATGGCTGTGCACTCTCTGGAGTGGTCGAGAGAATTATAAAGTTTTAGGGATTCTGGAGTTCTGAATCCTCAATTCTGGGAAAGACAACTATAGAGAGTTGGTGCTATCTTTGATTTTTATAATAACTCCACTCCTGAGGTTTCCCACAGAGCCTATGTCATCTTTTGGAATATTGTGTGGAGGTTAAGGAAAGGAAGGAGTAATCGTGTTGTAAGAGGGAAGAAACACAGAAGCCAATAAAGGAGGAATTTCAAATTGCAGTAACTTTTTTCATACCTTATAATACAAAGTAGAAATATGTTTTTATAGATTTTTTTGCCAAGAACTTGTACGTAAATTTTCTAATAAAACTGTGTTCATCTGAAGCGACCTGCCAGGCGAGTATGTTTTTCTGTATCTGTTTGTACATAATTATATAAAGAATAGGAAGTAATATTTGTACAGCGCCCTTGAGGTGATTTTTCACAAAAACGGCGCTATACAAATCATACAGTTATTATTATTATAGTTGTTAATGCAACAATGTTCAGCTGGCAGACATTTTTATTGATCGCTATAACAGACCTTTAAAATTCTTATTTGATTGCCTATGATAAATCAAGCTTCATGTATATTTTCTTGTGAAAAAGCTGTATTATTAATTAGAAAAAAAATCCATAAAAAATAGGAGGAGAAATTGTTTTTTTTTCTAATTTTTTTCAATTATTCAACAAGGAAAACGAGCTTTGAATTTCTAGCGAAGTCGGTCAGTAATTTTTTACTATTTTTTGGCGCAATATAAACGACACAGAATTCTGTACTTAAAAAAAGGTTCAACAAACTTTTCGCTTCGGCCCATATAATTTAATTATCAAATCATTTGGCTAATTAAAAAATATCTGATACATGTCGTTTTTTTGTACAGTAGTTAGTAACTTTTGAATATAAAATTAGAAACTATATTATCATTCTCTATCAAATACAAAAGAATTTCCTTTAAAAAGTCGATTTTTTTTCACATTATTCAAGGGAAGGATTAGATGATGGGATTACCCGTATACGATCCTCAGTGGAATGACCTCTACATCTCGGGGCACACGGTTGACTATCGGGGGAGGGTCGCAGGCACCTGCTTGCACAGAGGACAACGACAAAGAGGGGTGCATTTTGAAAAATAAACTTCTTCAACAAACATGATATTATAATTCACGATTCAAGACTACGTCCGCGGAGAGGAAGTTGTGTCGCTCGACTCAAATCCACCTCAACCCAGGTCAGGACACTGAATCAAGTTGGCCGCCGACATAAGCACGGGGTTCTTCCAATTAAGACAAATTAAAGCAGTGCGGAGAATTCCGCCAACAGAGGCGACTAAATTGCTAGTTAATTCGTACGTTGTTTAACGGAATATATGCAAGTCTGCCCAATCCAATTACAATCCATTTTAAACGCTGTGGCAAGACTTATCACCGGTATCTAAACACTTCCATATTTCAGAGCATCTCAAAAATCTTCACTGGCTCAAATGTTCTGAAAGAATCCAGTTCTAGCTTTGCTGGATGGTATTTAAATCAATTAACGAGAAAGCTCCGGCTTACCTACCGGAATTGCATCCCTGAAAAATTCAATTCCCGACAGTCGATCAACGACGTCATCAGCTATCGGAAGGTTGAAGGAACCAAAGCGCACACCAGATACTAAGTTTGGTGAGCGTGCTTTCGTCGTGTCAGGCCTGGAATAAACTGCTATACGATTTAAGATTGATTGAAGACTCGATAGAATTCAGAGCGAAGCTTAAAACTCATCTCCACGGAAAGTCGAAGCCATGAATGGTACAGCGCCCTTGAGGTGATTTTTCACAAAAACAGCGCTACACAAATCATCCAATTATTATTATTACAGTTGCATACCCAATTTACATAGCGAAGCTAGCCGGTTAGTGCCTACCTAAAGTAATTTACAAAACAAAATAGTTCGCGACATTGCAAATAACCACAAATATTTGTTAATGTTAATAATTACCATCGAAAGTTTAAGCTAAACCTCTAATAGAATTTTTTAGCTTTTTTCGGTCATTTTTTTAATCTATTCTCCAGTCCGAAATTCGAAAAAAAAAACATTAATATTAAAAACAAATACCTCTATTCTTTCCTAGACAGTAATCTTCTAAATAAAGATAATATCAATAACAAACAATAATATAACGTGTTAATCTGGAGTGACCTACCAGATAAGTATGTTTCTGTATCTGTTTGTACATAAAGGTAAAACCTAGCAAGTAATATTTGTACAGCACCCTTGAGGTGATTTTTCACAAAAATAGTGCTATACAAATAATCCAATTCTTATTATAAGATCCACCATATATATCATAAGAATGGCCTGAGTTGAGGTGGTGATGCTTGACTTGGAGCCGATATTGAATTACCATAAACTGAAACTGGGTAATACGGGGAGGGGGGGGAGGGGTGGTACTGGGAATAGGCGAATAAAGCGCTACACAAATGATTCAAGCAACAATTGCGCGATATGAAAGTGAACAGAGTATACTAATAAATGAATAAACAGTAAACCACTGAACAGAAAATCCCAAGAAATGTGGTCTATACAGAAATTATAGAAAACTGAGACCTTTCGACTCCTATAAATACCGCAGACAGACAATAAAATTGATTTTCTGTTTACAGATTTTAGAACTTGTGCTTCTAAATATTGAGATGAATTGTTTGTTGGCAGGTGTACATATGGAATCTGAAATATATGTTTAAAGATCAAGTCCTTCGAGAAACTTAAAAAATAGAGTATATGTTAGTTTTACAAAAAAATATTGTATTTTTATGTTTCTTGAAGGACTTGAGCTTTAAATATATAATAACAATTTATTCCATTTCATATTCCGTGTGTATACCCCCGTCAACAAACAATTAATAACAAAATTCAAAAGCATTACGTTCTAAAAGTGTTCTTTCTTTTTCAGAAATCTTTAAATTAGCGCCATCTGTGAGCGCGCGTTAAGCCTTAAGAAAGAATTTCGAAATTTGTAAAAGTTTGATCATCTAGGAAAAATTAACCTGATGTCCACGACACACATCTGTCGGTTTACCTCCTGTAAATCGTATATTTTTTTATCTAATTATAATACATAGTGCATATTTTAAAAGATTAATAATCAAACTTTTCTATTTTCGGTCTGTAATTTATTCTATAACCGTGATCGAGAGATTATTCAATAAAAATATCGTATGATTAAAGTCGATATCATAAAAAGAAGATATTTTTCATACAGTAATGTGCTTATGTATGAAAATAGTATTTAGAAACAAGTTGAGTCATGGATTGGTTGGATTGGTTCGGTTATACATCGACATTCATAGTTATACGATCAACATTTTAGAACATCGCAGCGGGAGTCTAGGAATCATCAAAATAATCAGAATTCAAGCGTGGATATTCTCGTAGCGGGAACCACGGTTCTCGGCAATTCAACCAGCAACAAAAATACCGTATAGCTGGGCATTTAATTGTACTAACTAACTTACTAACTAAGTAACCATCACGCCGTTTCCCCGCAGGGGTAGGCAGAGAGGACGGACTGCCAAACAACTCGATCTTGGCATACACTTCTTGCTTCATTCACTTTCATACAGCGTCTCATACATTATCTTCTGTACTTCTGGACTTCTGACATGGCCCGACTCAAGTATTTGATCACTTGATCGTGCCATCTCTTCCTCGGACGTCCTCGGCTTCTTCCATTCAAATTCGCGTCATATATTCTCCTTACACTCCTCTCTTCGTTCATTCGCTCTACATGACCCAAACCATCTAAGCGATCATTTCTTGATCTTGCTCACTACGCTTACATCAGCCTTGCATTTTTTTACGAATCTCAACATTTTTGAGACGATCATACATGGTGTTACTACACATTCGTCTTAGAGATCTCATTTCTACAGCATTCAGTCTACTTTCATCCTTTCTCTGCCAGTTCCATGCCTCATTGTCATACATCAGGGTTGGTATCAGCACTCCATTGTGGACTGCTAGCTTCGCTTCTTTGGACCACTTTTTGTTTGCGCCAACCGCGTTCAGTCCTCCGTTAATGCAGTTTCCTGCATTCACTAATTCATTTAATTGTACATATTTATTATCTTGTAACTACAAAATGTCATTACTATGGCAATACTAAGCTACTGTCTGTGTCTTTGAAATGTGTTCTTCACATATTCGCGTTTGAAGGTTTCGTTTTAAAGAAACAAAGCAAAACATCGTGATAATTTTTTAACGTTTAAAAAAATTCTTATACTGATCTGGGAATTTGATTTTTATGTATCAAACATCTAATACTTAGTTATGTCAATGTGTAAATTTTCAAAAATACAAAAAAAAACGCCTTTCCATTTAATTATCTTCCTTGCAAAGTGCCAAAATAAACATAAAAAGATCTTAGAATATGACGTAGAATCGCCTCGTTCGGAAAGCAACACTAATTTCTGGAAGACGTTTGGTTAAACTAAAACACACTAAAATACAATGATTATTTTTCAAAACGTACTTTGATTTTTTTATGAGCCATCTTTGTGTTGCTATTTAAAACCTTTTAAATAATCGCAACACCCTCAATTTTTGTCTACTTTTACATGTCAGTATTAGCGAAAATTATAAAATAAAATATATAGAATATTAAATTTAATAAGCCAGGGTTCGTGTTCCGAGTGTGTCAAACATTTTAAGAGAATTTAAAACTACAGCAAAAATGTGAATATCCCACTAGTCACAACTGCTTCCAACTATCATAAGCCAGAGGGACCTTGGCACCTCCATTGTGGTATGTTGTGCGACTGGAGGTAGTGAGGAGGGTAAGAGAAAGGTTGGTAAGTCTTTGAGTATTTAGATCTGGTCACCAAACACGGCTAAAGCCATTTAGAGCAATGTTTCGATTCTGAATGGTGGTTTTTTCACCAGGGCGATACTGAGAGTATCTTCCACACTAGTATCATAATGGAATATTTATCACGATCTTTATAAACATCGTCAATATTATGATTGAACTAATCGGATGATAAATAATATATTCCGTGGATCAGGGCTGATTTTTGAAAATTTGATACCACACAAGAGTCCCAGATGCTCCCAACCGTCTGGCTGAAGCCAGTGATACTATGGCATCCCCAATTGGGGTATGTTGTGAGGCAGAAGGTATTGTGGAGGGGAAGGAGATACCTGGCTATTCACATCTGGTCACCAAACACGGCTAAAGCCATTTCAAGCAATATTTCGATTCTTAATGGTGGTCTTACACCAGGGCGATACTGACAGTATCTACCACTCTGGAATGTGCCGCAAATATACTACATATTATTTTAAATGAATAAATTGTGAAATTAATCAAATAAAATTTACTTGCGTATGCCGGGATTTGCACCCGCAACCTCCGGATTCGGAGCCGGGGATCATAACCACTCAACCACGGAGACCGTCAAATTCCACCGTTTTTAACACCATTCCTCTTGTACTTCCACTAGGTTCCACCAGGATTGAGATATTTTGGACCAGTGGCACAGTCCTCACGCTTATAATTTATCCTTTGTGTGAAACTGGTCGCCGGGCCCCCCTTTCCTTGTCATCTTCCACCTACATACGCACTGGCTCGCGTTACCGCTCACGAACACACGCGCACAAGGGCAGGTGGGTAAATCAGGCCAACGTGCGCACTGCGCACCCCTTCCCCGCATGGGTAAGCGCTACACGCGGACATCTGTTCGGGAGTTATGCGATGCTTTTTTCACATCTTTGGATTAGAGCGTTAATATTGTACGCACTCGTAAGTAACGATATGCAAATGGAGCGAATATTTTAGTTTACGTGATGAAACGTGATTTCCTATCCACGTGGGCTCCGTCTCATGTGATTGAGAGAGAACCCTTCAAATTCACATTGACGACACTTTCCTTCCTCGACATCTATTTGAACGTGGTCTCTATCCTTGGTAAAGTGACGAGATAACCCCTGTTATGTACACCCACCACTCCACACCATTTACACTTCAATTCAATTATAAGTCGAGGTTTATTCGGGGAAATTGCAACTAAACAATTAATTTATAATAATACATATATTCAAAACGATGAACTCAATTTCGTACCGCTATATTTCCTGAATTATACGTTATATGTGAATGATCTACGTAGCAATTGAAAGAGTAGGTCCAAAAGTTTTGAATCCCGTCGCTAGATTGCTCGTGGTTGCACAAACGACCGCTAGAGTGCTAGCGCCGCCAAGCAGTCATTTCGCGTCAGTTGTGAGTAAAATGGCTACTATGCAGCACAAGATAAGTTCTGTATAAACTGAACCGGAAGCTGTGGTGCAGCGTATCTTTCGTCTATATTTTAACATTGAACATCCAACTAGAACGCGCATTTGCCGCTGGAATCACTAAATTGAGCAAACTGGATGTCTCTGTAAAGGAAAACGCCGGGGCCGAACGCGTTTATCAGAGAAGAACGTGCGAAGCCATCATTTTGAATGTTATATTGTTTTTAAAATCGGGGATCATGAGCTCTTCGGGACGCGGAGATAGTTGGGTTGTTTTAAATCCTACATTTCACAATGCATACATACATCATGTCAGAAACATTTCATGTCAATTTAAATCCACGAGTGATTACATTCTCCTGTTAAGTTGATAAAAACAAGCACGCGCGGGGTAATTTCAGGGAGCTTCTGGTGCGATGAAAGTCGCTGGTGCCGATACCTTAAAAAAATTGTACACGAATACCACCCTAAATTACATGTCATTCAGGGCCGGTATTTCAGTTGCTGTATAAGTTCGGCTTGAGAGATGTTTATGTTCAAGTTGCTATCGGGTAGGTTTTCCCACAGTCTAAGCTTGGAAACAAGCTTAAAAAGCAACTGAAATGCCAGCCCTTATAGACGAAGATGGAAAACGAACAAGAAATTCTCCGGTCGAAATTGTAACACTGCATTGGACGAATTATTTTTTATTTATTATGGTATTAACCGTTTTTATACATAATATTTAAATTTTTTAAATATATTATACCGGGTGAAGTACCCGGCGTTGTAAAACGTTTGGGGTAAAGTTTTGAGGATGTGATGTGTTACCCAGTAGTTTTCCACTTATTTTGGACGTCAAGTGTGCAAGTACCAACATTCTGCTTTAAGGGGTGTGAATAGGGGTGGTTGGTCAAAATCTCATGTAGATAGTGACATTCCTCTTGTTTTGAAGGTCAAGAGTGCGAAATTTCATCAAGCTCAGAATAAAACTGTAGATTTGTATAAAAACAACCAAACAGACACTCTGATTTATATGCATAGAATATAGATAATTTGAACTTTGATTATCACACACAGAGTAATTTTATTGTAAGTACGACGTTGTTGACGGCCTCCATGGTCGAGGGGTAAGGCTCTCGACTACGAATCCGAAGGTCGCGGGTTCAAATCCCGGCGTGCGCAAGTAATTTTATTTAATTAATTTGTGTTGTTTCACAATTAATTCATTTAAAAATAATATATAGTATATTTGCGCACGTTCCTGAGTGGAAGATACTCAGTATCGCCCTGGTGAGAGACCACCATTCGGAATTGAAACGTTGCTTGAAATGGCTTTTAGCCGTGTTTGGTGACCAGATCTGAATAGCCAGGTATTCCCCACCTTCCTCTTCCCCTTCTCCTTCCCCTCCCCAATACCTTCAGCCTCACAACATTCCCCAATTGGTAATGCCAGTCTCACTGGCTCCAGACGGTTGGGAGCAGCTAGGACTCTTGTGAGGTATTCATATAAAAAAATAAAAATAAAAAAAGTAAGAAAATCACCCCCAAGAATGACGAAACACTGATACATCTTTGGTGCCAATGTACCACCTGAAATGGGAAGAAGTCTCAGAAAGCTGGAGAGCCAAGTCGAGACACGATACACGATACACCGACAAATACCCAAAAACAAACCCGGGGAACTTGATTACAGGGGACTGACTGGGGCTGCTTTCATTATTGATAAGACGAACGATTGATTAAAGATAGAACAACGGAGCGTAACGGACTACGAAAGCTATTCAAACGACTCCCGCGTCACTGACCGTAACCCTTTATTACACGCCCATTAAAATTAAGACAACTGCCGCTGCATTATTGATAATTTCAGGAAACATTGGAGAACCATTTAATTATCACACCGGCACGGTCAACATAACATTATCGAATAATTAACTTATCCGGCCTCCTCGCATATGCGCTAATAATATAATATGCAGATATTATCATCCGTCAGGGGTTACGCAATGGGGGGCGATAATGTCCGGTGTGCGGCCTGGGCCTGGGGTAATGACGGGAGGTTGTCGATGCTATAATTTCAACTGATCGATTCTTGTCACTTATCAATCAAAATAAAGTAAGTGACAAATCATAATATGGATAAGTACTTTCCGTAATCAGCCGTCACGTTATAATTATTTATTTCGGATATTGTGGCAATTTATCAAAATGACGTCATTTTTACGCGTTACGAAAAACAGGAAATTTTGGAATTTTCATACGAATAACGAGAAATTCGTAATTCTGGGGTAAATAACCTCGATTTTTTTTCACGTGATATTTACGTATTTCAAAATATTTTGTAAAACATACGTATGACGGTTAGAAAATGATCATATATGTCTGATTTGATTTTAATAAATGCCAACAGAGGCAACTAAACTGCTTGTCAATTCGTACGTTGTGTCACGTCTAGATTATTGCAACGGAATATATACGAGTCTCCCCAAATACCAAATTAACAAATTGCAATCAGTATTCAACGCTGCAGCAAGACTTATCACCGGCGTATCTAAATACTCTCACGTTTCAGAGCATCTCAAAAATCTCCACTGGCTCAAATGTCCTGAAAGAATCCAGTTCAAGCTCTGCTGGATGGTATTTAAGTCACTTAACGGAATGGCTCTGGCTTACTTATCAGAACTGTGTATTCCCGAAAATACCAACTCAAGGCAGTCCACCCTTAGGTCAGCAGAGTCATCAGCTATCGGCAGGTTGAAGGAACCAAAGCGCACACCTAATACTAAGTTCGGTGATCGTGCTTTCGGAGTGTCGGGACCTAAAGCCTGGAATGAACTGCCGCATGACTTAAGAATTATCAAAGACTCAACAGAATTCAGAACTAAACTTAAAACACATCTTTTCAGACAATCGTATCCATAAATTGAAGAAATTCACCTGTAAATTGCTTAGCTAGGCTAGCCGGTTAGTACTTACCTAAAGTCATTAAATAAATAAATAAAAAATAAAAATTATAATAAATTAAAAATTCACGCATCGGTGGAAATGCGTCCACAGCCCGCAACACTGTAAATAACCAAAGTGTAAAATAAATATAAAAAAACGTTAATATTTATTAAAAGCTTCTTACGCTTTTTAAGGTAATTTTATAGATATTTTCGAGTCCTAAAATTCATTTTATGAATACTTTCCAGTCCCAAAAATTAATACCAATAATTCAATAAATACCACCTCTTATTGTGCCACCAATCATCTAATAAATGTAACATCAATAGAAAAGGAGAAACAAACAACAATGTAAAACTATCATCTCTATAAATATTTTTTTCTAAAACTGTGTTCATCTGAAGCGCCCTGCCAGGTAAGTATGTTTTTCTGTATTTGTTTGTACATAATTAGTTAAGAAATATTTGTACAGCGCCCTTGAGGTGATTTTTCACAAAAACGGCGCTATACAAATCATCCAACTATTATTATTATTATTATTAGCCTGTATACATTTAAAAAATATTTTTATCTCCAAAAATATTATGTTTATCGTATTACATAATAATATTATCATTAAACGTAATTAATAAATAATCCCTCTCCCCCTTTTTACAGAGTGAGTAACGAGAAAAGTGATAATTTATAAAAAGTTATCTGAAAAGAAAAGATTATGAAAATTCACGAGATTGTATCTAAATTTCCGATAGCGAAGCGTTCCGTAGAAACTACCCACTTAAAGTTAACCTAAGAATTACTACCCGTACCGAATATGGAGAGGATATAACGCCATCAATCACAATCCGTACACAAAAACTACCTAGAAATGAGCCAAGTCACTAAAAACCGCGAAAATTAAATTCAGCAATCTCCGGTCTGCTCACAAACGAAACCGTAAAAGCCATTATTACAAATCCAGCGAATAACAATAATACTCATGCATAATAGAAGGTGGATGTTTGATATGGCCGCTGAGCGGACTGGAGCCTCGAACCCGGTACGCTGGGTAGGTACCTTACTGCTTAAACCACTCGGCCACCTGCCGATCGTAGCTTTGCAAAAAAAAAATTACCACACTCGTACAATACGTACAGACATAATGCTGTATGACCGCCCTGAGGAGGATGCAGAAGACGGTTTCAGTGAATTCAAAACGATAGCACTGAAGTTAGAAACAGGGTATACTCGTATGTTGTTGTTATTATTGTGCAGCGGAAGGATTAGAAAGGTTTTTTTTAAATTTGAGAGTATGGGTACCGCCGTCCCAGGAACCATTAATTGCTTAACCAACACCTCTGCCATAGGTCACCCCGAGTGGTTCGCTACGTTAGGTTACTTAGCAGGGGTGACCGGATTCGTGGGTTGAATCGGGAGAGTGCGGTTGAGGGAAACCTCTTGACCTTTCCAGTCGGACTCTCGACCCATCGCCTTGCACTGCAGTGGGAATGATGGATTAATACGCCTGTCACCCCTGAAAAACCCTCCACACAGCATTCCCAAAAATGGCACAGACCCTGAAGGAAATTATTTTCCTAAGGGACTCAGAGGCCTCCTGTGAGGAGTAAATGTATGAAAAAAATCAAGTGTTAAAAGAATGAGGTACAGAAAGTTTGGGACACCATTTTGTTGCCAAGATCCAAACACAAAAGATGGTTAGAAGGTTAGAAGGGGCCTTTTCCAAGTGGAACTATTCTAGATAGTCACGAGATCATGGCACATAATAATACAAGATTTAATTTAAAATATAGAAACATACATATATGTAATACTTTAACAAAATTAGCTATTTCATCCAACTTCACTCAAAGTGACAAACACAGAAGTTGTCAGTAATCAATTTCACCAATAAACCACTGAAATTAATAGAATGGTTCGACAATTAATGTTTTGTGGCGTCGTTTTCTATATTTCAAATCTTCACTGTACAAACGAAAATCGCTATAAAAAAATCCTCTGACCGCAACGAGTTCTCTGCAACTATTTCATCACCGAACCATACACAGCCAGACACACATGTAAATTATATACATATTTATATATGTAGATGTAGATAGTATTGTTGCAAATAGTGTACAGTACAGGTAAAGGGGTGCATGTCCGAGAACGTTTGAATAGCGGTCTATTTGACATTCTCTAGTGGATAAATGTTATACCCGTTAAGGTGGCCTACATATATATTGTGGAAGAAAATTAACTTTCTAGTTTTCTACGGTGGTTTTTGGTAATTATAAATAGATTTCATCTTCAGATCAATAATATAATATTATATACATCGATCGAAATCAGAGGGACAATGACATTTTGGAAAATCACGACTTTATTTAAAAGATAAAACTTCAAATGCATCCTCAACTGGGGTATGTTATGGGGCTGAAGGGAGTGGGAAAGATCCAGATCTAACTAACCATGTCGATTTTTCTCCGCAGGGTTAGCAGAGTGGATAACACGCCACACACTCCTTGCTTTATCAATAAATAAAAAGAAATGACGTTCTGCTTGTAACCATTTATTTCTGTTTTAAAGCCGACCGGTTTCAGGGCAACGATTCTTTCATAATAACAAATAGTATTTACCTCAACGAAGGAGTGGATGCTCCAAAACCGGTCAGTTTTAAAACAAAAAAATAAAGCTTTTAATTATTTCTAATTTTGAAACTGTCAATTCATGGTGGAATTCCATATTAAAAATTTTTTTTTTGGGCGGACCGGTTTCACCCTATCACGGGCATCGTCGTATAGGGTGAAACCGGTCTGATCGAAAATGAATAAGTGGAAAAGGGTTACAAAGGTTTTTTAATCAAAAAAATTCATTTTAAAAAATAAAGCCGTTTAAACAACACATAATTTTAATTTCTTAAAACTGGCTATTGCGTAACAGTGGTAGATAGTTTTTTGTATCGACTGGAATCGAATCTGCAACAATATTTCAGGAAGTCAGTATCGTAAAGTCTACAGTGCAAACCACAAGACAATGGATCCATTTCTTGTATACAAAGTAATAGCCTATGAAATTGACACCTTGTGGTTGTGTAGTCGAACCACTTCGGAAAACAATATACCTGCTATAAATCAAAAGAAAGAGAAGCATAATTTTTTTTTCACCAAGAACTCATTAAAATGAGCCTTTTAACGGAGTTGATTTATGCATTAGTAAAACATCATGAAAAAAATTTACCACTGCAATATTTTGTATGCTAGGTTTGCCTAATGTACATTTGAACCACTGACGTCATAATGAATTGACTTACCTTAACGTACCATCGCAACGACTGGAGACTAAAGTCACCTGCCACCCATTCTGGCACCAGCCTAGTTCACTGCCGTCCGCGTTTGTTTCGCGCGATTTTAACTGCGGTAAACAAATTAGGTTTTTGTAAACAAGCCGCTTTTGTACTTAATTTCTGTTTTACTTAAAATTGCGGCAAGGGCTTCTCTATGTATTATTTACTCTGTGGTCATATCACGTCTGTTCTACGTGATTGCCTACGCTGGTTTCGAGTCACATAAGGAGTTCAGTTGAAAATTTGTCTTATTGTGTATAAGGCACTGGAACAAGCCCAGTGCTTTGAAAGCTCTTTCCCAAAATTTCGCAACATTCTTACAAAGGTTTAACCAGCCTGTTGGACGCATCAAAATTGGCCGACCTAAGCGCGACTTGTCTCCGAGTAAGATTGTTCATCACGCTGAGATCAGTCAAATATGATGATGCCGGTCCGTTCTATGGTTGATTTACTTTTTTTTACAAGTTTTTAGGTGGACCATTATTTTGAAACAACCCAGTATGAGATGTGTTAATACATTTATGTTGGGGTGTTTCACAAAAATTCAAATGTAACATTGTCAGCAAATGGTCAATCAGCTGTGAAACACCCCACCCTAAGTTATGTTTATATTAACAAAGAAAATTCACAACACCTAGACTGAAAGCCAGAAAACGTGGAATCAAATATGTATGTAAAATTCAGAAAATTAAAGGTTTATGATCTGGGGATCAAATCTGCGCGTACCTACCGTTTGAAATCTAAACTATCTCCCATCTAATCAAGTGATTCGGTTCCAGGGCTACTGGTTTCACACGCAGGTTACATGCACGCATGTTTTAGTTTTCTGGCGACCCCTCACGCGGCCGGCGCGGCGTGTAAACACTTCTTTACGTGCACAAATTTCTACCAGATGCACGAACCGCTGTCATTATGTCGTTGCGGGGTCGTGAACTGATGGTGTTGGACCTTTTTAGCAGAACCGATTGAATCTACTGCATCCCTGGCGAACGGTTCATTAAAATTTTGTATGAAAAACATTTAACCCGCCATGTTGTCTTGAGGTTAGCCCATAGATATACCACCCTGATAGATTACATATTCAAAAGAAGGTTTGTTTGGGTAGAATATTTTCAAAATGGAAAACACAAGTAAGTACCTACTTAAGATCTTTATTATTTAGTTATATTTTGAAAAAATAAATGTTTGGAATGAAATAAAATGTTCAAATGAATGTTTCTTTAGAGATAGTAATAATCGTCACAAGGCATTACTTTCGCTGTCAAATCAATAATGGCACCCAAACGACAAGCAAGAATTCACAACTTCATAACTTTATTTTTAAAAAAAAATTTGAATCCCGAGCAAGGCCGGGTACACGTCAGCTAGTTTTAAATATTAAAGAAAGCCGTTGAAAATAATAGTGATATTCTTAATAATCAATAAAATTTATTCAGTAGTCCAATATTAGGTGTATCTCCCGTAATCTCATAAAACTTCTCATTATTCCATAATCACCTTCGTAGTTGACGTTTCGTCTCTTTCGGTATATGACAACCCATTCTTGTACACATTATCGTCTCTTTCTCTCTTTGCTTGTAATTTAAATGTAATCTATTGCTATCTCACCGTTCTTTCATTATATTTTTATATTGTGTCTCCAGCTGTGTGTACATATATGAGCACAAATACGCATTTTTTGTTTAGTTTAATTTTATACCCTGATGAAGCTTAGGCTAAGCGAAACCGGTTGGTCGTAAAAATTTAAATAAATGTCGCGGTTACTGTTTTATTTCATTTGATAGTTATTCAGTTATTCACCAACATTCGTGCATTTAAAGTATTTTTAAAACACGCTCAGTTTCCGAAGACTTCCTATTGCTGGGTAGCAGCCCCCTTGTCAAATAAAACGAGACAGGTACCCCACGCCTCTTCGGGGTGACCGTGATTTCAAATCGAAAATATGGAAATCAAATGCATGCATACATCATACACAGGAACCTACTACTAGGGTGGCCTCACAGACGAAAAATATAGAGGTTTTGATTATAGGAGGTATTTAAAATTAAATGGATTTCGATGAAGCATGAAAGACAGACATATTTAAGAAAACACGAGTGAGATTCTGGCAGAATTCAAATTAATTTTAATTCTGAGACATAATTAAACACATTCCAGGGTCCAAGTTGCCGAAATGAGATTGTTTATAGGAGTGACAGGGTTCACAAAATGTGATTGAATAAGAAGCTCGACGAGTCGGGAGGAGCTAAACATCGAACCACTGCTACTTACTATTTATAGGAAAGTCGCATCGGAGGTGGCTTGGGCACGGTATTAAGGAAACCAGAAGATCGAATTCCGCGGAAAATTCTGAGTGCTATTCCAGGGGGAAGATATTCAGTGGGCCGCCCCACACACAGGTGGGAGAAGCAACTCCAGAGGATGTGCGAGGAGAGGTTGGACCTACCTACTATGGACGAATGCTGTTGTGCCGTTGACGTAGCACAGGACGGGAACACTTGAAGGCATCTTGTCGATGCGTTGGGTCCCCGACCCGAGTAGGACAAGGGGAAGTATATGATATGTATGTAATTAATAATTATTTCCAAGATAACGAAAAGTTTTATTACCAATTGAGAAACAAAAGAGCCATAAAAGTGATGGACCAAAACGAAGAGCCTAGTTTTCGACATGTTATAAGGTGACGCATTTCGTACGGTGTTTCAGAATCGAAACACTACTTGAAGTTAGTATTTTTATCTATTTTTGAGAAAATTAACAGAATATCTTAAAATTAACATGCATATACAGTTTAACTTATTAGATTCTTAGGAGCTGGTTAATCGTTGGTATAGTTCAGCCGGCCTTCAGCACGGTTTAAGGCCCAAGGCCTAGTAAGTTAACTTTTCACTATTTCGACTTCACGCGCCGCGTAGTATTGATACCGCGATTATTGCAGTTTTGCGTACTTCCAGCACTCTCGGTATTACGCATTCTTACTGCACTCGGTTAACGTTGATTCCCTACCGACCTCTGCTGACAGTAATTGATATATATAAATGCATTTTTCAGTTACATTACAACTATGATGATGGAAGTGGGGGAAAGGGGAACAGTTTGGTAGTCGAAAATCATATAAATTTTGTACCAAAAATTAAAAATTTAAAAAAGGGAAGACGATAATTGAATGGAGTGGATGGATAGAGAGTTTGAGTGTGTTTGTGTGATGGGATATTAAGTCACTAGATCTGAAAAGCGAGGTAGATTTCCTTCAGCCTCCCACTGGTCTAGGGCCACGGGAGCATGTTTACGTAGATATCAGTATGAAAATTTGATCGCATTCGCTAGGTTAATTTGAAAATAGCTTGAAAAAATTAACTGCGCTACCAACGATCGCGGGGTTAGAAGTCTGTCAATTTTACTACAGGACTGGAGAACGTCGAGTCATTGCGCTGCATCCCCCTCAGTCGTATAATCCAAGGGTGGCCAGGTGTCGGAACCCTTATTTCGGGCGAACTCTCTACCTGCCAAACGCCATAAGAGGGTGGTTGGGTTTTGTAATGCAGATTTTTTCAAGGGTGCACGGCCTTTTTTTGTGCATTCGCCTTTTGGGGTTTGCAAAGATCTAGTACGAGGGGGGACACGATTATAACGCGATGGATTTGGAGTAAAATTAAGATAGAATCTCCTAATATTATATATTAACTTGCCATAATTCTTTCCCGTGAAACTAAATAACTAACCATAACGCTGGAGGAGTTTCCAGGGAGGTAGACCGCCACAAAACTCTGTCTTGGCGCGCGCTCATTGCTTCATTCACAAGCATGCATCGTCTCATACATACTCTTCTGTTATTCTGACTCTTGACATGTCCAGACAAGTATTTGATTCACTTGGTCGTGCGTCTTACTCGGGTGTCCCCGACTTCTTCTATCATTCTTTTTCGCGTAATTTCTCTTGTGGCTCATTTCTCGTATAAAGTCGGTGATCTATCGATTTTATAAGCGTTAATTTGTAGGTATAAACTATGGCTCCGAAATAATATTATAATAATATGGCAGTTCCGTGCAATACGAGTGCAACCAACCTCCGATAGGAGGGGGCACCAGAAGGAGAGGAAGTAGTTACTACCCGGCATAGCGCGAGTTTCAATAAAATTGTATAATTAAGAAGTGTAGAACAAATAATATGGTAGCATATGCACCTTAACTATAAAGCTGAAATCTGATTGAATATGCTAGTATCCTGACTCCCAGAGGCGTGCGACACATGAGCTAGACAAGTATCAAGCGATGGTTGAACATTGATGGAACGGCTTGAATATAAAAAAATAAATTTTAAAAAGAGAGAAACATTTCTCGGCTGCAAATAACCTGATAATATTTGAAAATCTTCTACAACCATCACTGTAAGCGGAAAATTTTAGTTGTGCCGTGATGGAGGACTTAGCCAGCCGAGGAATTGAACTCACGACGCCTGGGTGGGACGCGGATGCGATGCCAACTCAGCCACTGACCGGTCGTATATTATTATAGTCGCAATTGCAATGGTAATATGCGTTGTGTGGACTGTCTGGACGAAGCCAATAAAGGAGTAAAAGCATTCGAACGGTGAGCTCCGACGTTATGAAATTTGTAGGTTTTCTTGTGCAGCGTTGCAATATTCAATTAGTGAGCTCTTTTAAATAATCATCCATGTAACGTAAAAAAATAGACTCGATGCTATATTGCTTGTTAAAAAAATCTCGGGCAAAGCCGGGTAATAATTTATATATTGTATAGCTAGTATGTTTACCGAGAAGAGATCATCTTCGAAACAAAGTTTGAAGATCACTCTTATAAATATTTCGATATTCGACAAAGTAACAAAATTATTATCTTAATATGTACGTTTTTTAATATGTGAACATAATTTAATCTCTTATCACCTTGGTACACTTTGCTATGGACTACTTTGTATCAATATTGATTTGATTTGGGCTCATGCTCATGTATCGCAATCGTCCATTGTATAATAATAAATAAAATACAATCATTTGATAAGATTATTATTGTGGCGTGATTTTTCCGGTTATTTTTCGTTTGAAGGTGGCCCCGGCTAGTAGTCGGGCGGATAGAGTTCCATACTAACAGCGGGTACCGGCTTTCTCCCCTTTCAAAACATGTTTTTGTTCATAACAGACTGGGTCCATTTGCTAATACATTTCTGTTTTCATCATAAAACCTATTAACAAAAACTAAGAGACATATTCGACATGTCTCTTGAAACCTTCAAGGCTTACATTGAAGATATCAAGAGATGTTATTTAGCAGCATCACACCCCGTGTCATGCTGTGCTGAGCCAACACGTCTGTTCTGCTATGTGGTATGCATAGAAGATCGCGGTGGCGCCCCTGGTGGTAGTTATTTGGTACAAATTACTTAATATAGCAATCCAGGAGGAATGGACTTTCTATCAAATTATGTATGATTTTGTACGCTGTTACTGTTACCAAGAGAAAACATCTGTACTACAAAATTTTACGGTTTAAAACTACTTTTTTTAACTGAATAATTAAAAATGTCTCAAAAATTCCACAGCTCTTCTGGAAATTCTAGATTAACTACATATTTGAGCTAGAACCGTCATTTTCATAATGAGTTATAAAGCTTAGAAATATTCATTAAACTGTTTTTTTTTTTAAATAAGACTAAAGATCAACAATGGCTTATTGTCGTTTTTTTTTTAATTTATAAACATGAAGTAGAGCAGTAAAACAAGTGCATGTAGTTGTAGTTCCCTAGAAGGGAACGAAAATAATTTTAAACGGGTGACCTTCATCTGACAATGGATATACACCTGCTGATGATCACATCAATTATTATTATGGTTAACCAAGGGTCTGTGAGTTAGAGGCTATGAGTTAGATACCCAGTATATTATAAAATTGGCAGAGATAATGTAAAAATAAATAAATCACTTAAAACGTACAAGCGATTTCATTGTATTAACCGCAGCTAATCGGCTTTACAGACGTACTGTTTTTATCAGTCAATTGATTACGTCCACAATCAAAACACAAAATCACATGAGTCACAACAGGGGAAAAATTACGATAACGCCTCTAATTATATTTAATCTTTATTACAATGTTTTATTATTTATTATTATTATTATTACAAATAATAGTCGCGTTTCGTCTTTTGATATCTGCCTGACCTTGCGGAGAGATAAGGCAACCGTTTGGCGGGTTGTAGTCGAGAGGTCAAAACTACAAATTATCATTACGCATACATAACGGCAAAGTGGCAATAAAAACTTGACTGGGGTCAATAGACGGAGTATCAATATTATTTTGGTATTGTTATAGAATTTCTTTAATGATTTATTATGGTTAGGATTATAGTGGCGACATTAAATAATTTAATTAAAAAAAACGTGAAAATTATAACAAGATTTTACTCATTTTTATACAGCAGTAATATACCACAAGGGTGCTTTTACAAAGCTATAAAATGACTTAAAACATAGTTTAAAAAATCTTCAAATTCTTAGTTGTTCATAAAGATCAGTGATTCTCGACGTGGACAATATCGCACACACCAGTGGGCGATTTAAGTCGATCGAGAGTTAAAAGTGCTTTGGGGGGTGATTATATACGATTTTGGGCGATAGGGATACTTTGTGCACTTACTTTATTATATACATTGCAGATAAATCAGCGTTCTTTTGTTGAGAATTACGTTTGCTATTTAAAGGTTTTCATTTCATAAAATTACAAAAGATTTAGTAAGAATTTTTTTCTTTGGAATGTGACCCGAATTATAAGAATCAACAGGATTTATTAGTTTGTCCTTGGGCCTAATAAAATTTGCGCGCAATGTAAAAAAAAATACATATATATATATATATATATATATATATATATACTATATATATATATATATGTTATGGTTGAGATTTTCACGGTGTAAGATGTAGAATAATTTTCTCGGTTTACCCGCGTAATGTAGTCCTTAGAAGGACTTTTTAACTCCTGACGTTTCGGACAAATCACATTGTCCATCTTCAGAGGCCTTATGTCTTGAGTTTTGTTTTGAACAGATCGCTTGAGCGTGTCCGTTCAATCCAAAAGTCAAAACCTAAGTGACTAAGTAAACCTAAGTAACCTAAGTGAGGTTTTGACTTTTGGATTGAACGGACACGCTCAAGCGATCAGTTCAAAACAAAACTCAAGACATAAGGCCTCTGAAGATGGACAATGTGATTTGTCCGAAACGTCAGGAGTTAAAAAGTCCTTCTAAGGACTACATTACGCGGGTAAACCGAGAAAATTATTCTACATATATATGTATATATATATATATATATATGGGGGGTAAAAAGGTTGGGAGCCTCTGACTCTGACTGATTAAACAAACGGAAACTGAAATTTAATATTTACACAATTCAATCAACTAAGATATTCATTATATTATTAAAAGGTAGCTAATATAAATTACAAATTATAGCAGAGAAATAAATAGGAAAATGTATAACTATATCAGTATATCGATTTTTAGCTTAAATCTGAGTATCTTTTCATGAATTTTGTCGCTAAATAATTCCTCAAAATATCTCTTTTAAAGAAATTGTTGTAAATATTATGTATATTTCGTATGGTTTTCCACGCAATATTCTGTGCAGTTTGGGCCCATTTAAATCGGGCTCGAATAGAGAAGTACGTGGTATCAATCGCCCTAGCAGTACGTACGTAGGAGTACGTACCGCTCGCATTTCAGGTCATAAACGTCAAACGCAGGAGCGATAATATAACCCCCCACCCCCACAACAATAATATCACAAGGGAAAAGGGGATAGCCAAAGTGTGGGGCGAGAGTTACAAACTCAACTAACATTATTATGTTAGAACAGGAAGAAATATTTGGATAAAAATCCACTTTATATTATCGAACTTTCTGTGTTTTTGAAGATTTAAAAATGAACCCAAATATACAACAACAAAAATCAGAAAACCATTAAATCACCCGAAAAAACAGCGGGAGTGACAAGAGCCAAACAAAAAGCGATGAACGACGAAGAAGACTGAACATAACGCCATTTCAGTGAAAATTGAACGCCACACAAATCTGTCTTGACACGAACTTCTTCTTGCTTCATTCATATTCAAATATCGTCCCGTACACACTCATCTGTTATTTGATTGTGCCATTCTTTCCAGGGATGTCTCTAGCATGTTCTTCCATCCACTTGAGCGTCTGATATTCTCCTGAAACCAGTGGCGTGCATTGCTCAACGACCAAAGCTAGGCTGTGTGTAGTTTTTCAAGTTCGAGTACGAATTATAGCGCATTTAATATTTGAAAATGGCCATTTTATTATCATTTTCCGCTGATTGTTGTGGCTAACTGAATAAATGGGCGTAGAAGTACGTTACCAAATTTGATTTTCAAATTTAAAAAAAAATTATGGTTCATTTTTCTTAGGATAGGTGCAGATTTTCAGTCTTCATGGAGTGCACGCCACTGTCTGACACTCCTTTCTTCGTCTGTCTGCTATACATCTAATCATGCATACAAGCGTCAACCTTTTTACCATCGTCAAAGGAAGGTAGGCTAGCATTCCATAACAGATTTCTGATACAAACCCTGGTGTATGAGAGTTAATTAGGAATTGACAGAGCAAAGGCGAACATATCCATACTGAATACAGTTTTTTTGAAGCGTCTGTGTGCTAAAACAAAGTACGACCGTATTACGAACGCGTAAGGCCATGTAAGTACAACGAATAAGATCAAGAAACTTTTTAATAATTCAACAATTAAAAATATACCATCAAATCTTGTTATATTTTTTTGGGAGTTACTTGTTAAATGGTTATTTCAAAGTTCTAGATGATAATGACGTAACGAGTTGAATGAATATACATAGGTGCTTTGACCTAGAAAATCCACATATAAAGGGTTGGGCAAATTTCATGGAGCCAAAGCTCCCCGTTCGTGAGTTTATAGTTGGGCGTATAATCAGATATTCCGCTTTAGAGGTAAAATGAAGCACAAGTGGAAGTTAGGGACGTCATAGAAAAACGTGGTGCGATCGTGTGAAAATACTTGTGTTCTTATTGCATGTATTTATATAGCCAATAGACCATCAATTTAATTAATAATATTAGAGACAGATCAAAATCAGTAATGAGTATTTATAATCAAGAATAGCTATCAAATTCTTGAAAAGTATTACGAGTTGTAAGATTAAATCGAAGATTGCAAATGTAGTTCTGTCGCTATTCTAACATACAGTGGTGCCTCGCATAACGAACGCCTCGCACAGCGAACGCTGCACACAACGAACTTCCTTTTCGTTCATTTCACGATTCATACAACGAACTTCCTTTTCGTTCATTTCACGATTCATACAACGAACTTCGCTTCACACAACGAACTTCGCTTCACACAACGAACTTCGCTTCACACAACGAAGTCGCCCACTTCACACGATCACTGCCGATTTATTGCATCCTTCCGCGCAGGCAGTCGTTAGTCACTGAGCAGTACGCTTAACTTACGCACGTGTCGCAGCAATCGTTCATCAGTACAACGAAGTCGCCCGATCTTCTACGATCACTGCCGATTAATTGCATCCTCCCGCGCAGGCAGTCGTTAGACTCGTTTGTCACTGCGTAGTACGCTTAACTTACGCACGTATCGCAGCAATCGTTCTTCATTACGAATTAAATCGCACACGTATCACGGCAGTCGTCCTTTTAAGATAAACTCAACATTTTTTTTATATGATGGGTTCTAAAAAAAGCAGGAAGGTGATTTCTTATTTTATGCTACAGAACGAATTCTTTTTTTTAACATGTATTGTTATGGGAAAACGCGTTTCACATAACGAACTTTTCGCATAACGAACTTGCTCCTGGAACGAATTAAGTTCGTTGTGTGAGGCACCACTGTATATACATTTTCCGTCAATTTTCATATATCAATTTCTAATTTATATTCGCTAAATGCCTTATAACGAAGTTGGATCAGTCGAGTCTCTGAGGTAGCCAGGAAATATTAAGATGCTGATTATAAAGTTATATGGTATTGGGCGAATGTTAATTAGAATTAAAACATGGAAATCGATAGAAGAACGCATTTATGTTTAGGGTAGTTGTGCTGCGTTTTCTGCAATTTATAACATAAGTTTGCAGTGGCGTGCAGTTCAAAAAGGCTGAAAAACCATGCCTGCCCTAAGAAAATATAAGAAATAAAAATTTAAACATAAATTGTAACTACTTTAAATGCCACAATCATAAAACAATAATTTTCAAATATTCAATACACAATTCATACCCGAATTTGAAAAAATACACACAGCCTACCTTTGGTCATAGCTCAATGCACGCCACTGCAAGTTTGTAATGCTTTTTATAAGAATTTGGTCGCCACGTGGAGAGCTGTTAATCAGAAGCGGGCCGTGCTTAAGGTGCAATTGTGCAACGCAAACCCCAAATATTTTAAAGATCATTGGCCAGTTAATAAAAACCCTTTAAAAAATCAAATTTGACGCTCGTACTACATCTACATTTGTATCTATAATATGTAACGTAAATACTGACCCCGAGTCTATGATTGGGATAATTGTCTACGGAAGAGATTGGTGAGAGGATGTCTATGGGAGACGGCAGACGGAAGGGAGCAACTCAAGATGGCGGGCGAGATAACCTGACTGGAGCGGTCGTGATCGACGTGTGTTTGTTGGGAGAGATTATGTTTTTGATTTTCTATTTTGTTTGACGTCGGAGGGCGTCTACAAAATTTGCCCGAAGTGGGTGTGTTTTTTGTTTTATTGATTGATCGATGGCCGGATTGTGAGGCGATGAAGCCAAACCGCGCGTGCCTGCTGCTTTGGTGAAAATCTCGGAAGAAGTGATGAGCGGACCAAAAAGGACATAAGGTAGCATCTGCATATTCCATTGTCTGGACCCCACGGAAGAGGCTATGGCGGATGGCGCTTCAGAAGAGTCGTCCTAGACTTCTTTTTGGAGATTACTACGATCGGTGAGCATCTGGACCTGGAGAGGCCTTCCATGATGCTGAGGAGAGGAGTCGGACCATGAGAGCCATCAATTATTGTTTGAACCTTTTCGTGTTGGGATCAATCCTTCTCTTTACTCTTTTCTTTGCTAAACCATGATAGACGTGGTTATAGAATCATTAAATTTATGTTCTTTCCTTTTACAAGGGTTTTATTTACTGTATCAATCAATACATCCCACTTCCCTGTGCTTCACCATCATTCTCACCCACGAATCTTGAGATGAGAGAACATTAGCCGTCGTATCATTTTTACGCTACATTATGGCGCCTCAACGTTTTTTGTGAATAATATTTAAGATATTATGGACACGGACTCGGGAATTGATGGGTGAAGTTCGTGTGGTGTGATGTATGGATTGATACAGAAATATTATTAATTATATCATAATATTGTTTATGTATATGTGTGCATACATGAGGTCAGCGATCACGCCATTAGAAGGTTGGTAAATATTAATTGTCGTAATTTTTGGCATATTTGTGACATTGTTATTCTTGAAAGAAACGGTAATTATTTTTGCGACACAGGCATTTCCTGGCGTCGGTAACTAAAACTAATGCAAATAAATTTAAATAAATGAAATTAAAATGATTCATGATTTTGACAATAGATGGTGTTGCGTGTACACGATTGTTTGCGTCTCGGATAATTTATAAATAAGTAATTTAATTCTGTTTACAATGGAGATTAACAACATTAACAGTTATTCGAAAGAGGAATTGTCCACTATTTTAGAGGAAAAAGAAATCGTTCCGGAGGCGACTCTTGCGGAAATGCGGGCACAAGCACGTAAATTTAACGCGTCTCTTAAAGAAGTTTTAGGTTCAAATAATAAACCCACGGAATCTCAGGTTACGAATATAACAAATAATTATTATTATTCAACAAGTGGCGAGATAGGAGTTTACAAATGGGATTTGAAATATGACGGAACCTCTGACGTCAGAGATTTCTTGTATAAGATAGAAGAATTGTGTAGAAGCAGGAGAACAAAAATAGAGGATGTTGTCCTCGGATTTGGTGATTTGCTGGAAGGAAAAGCAGCTACATGGTTTCGCTCTATATGTAAAGACAATCTGACGTGGAGAGATCTGCAGCAATTGTTACTAGCGCGTTACGAACGTGAAGATGCACAAGTGCAGGCGTCGCGTAACTTGTACAATATGCGACAATCATCGGACGAGTCGGTAGCAGATTTTGTCGCGAATTTAAAAATAGCTAACTCTAAACTTGTTGACAATTTATCCGAAATGCAATTAGTAAAACTAGCCAAGCATAGTTTATTAAACAAATATGCAAGTGTACTTGCTTCAAGTGACACTTCCGACTTTGATAAATTAGTTGCTGTCTGTGAACAACTAGAAATGTTTACTGCGAAGCCAGCAATAAACAACACGCATAAGGGAAATACTAACACCGCTTATTTTCATAAGAGAATTAATAATCAATCTCCTTCTTCTTCTTTTCCTGGGAATAGAGCCGATTTGAAATGCAATTTTTGTAATATACCGGGGCATACGTGGAATTTTTGTAGGAAGAGAAAATTAGGCAACAATTCTCGTAACAATAGTTCAAAAAAACTAAAGTACGGTTTTCACCATCTTGCGTACGAAGATGGGGGGAAATCGGCTGAAGTTTCTGGCAATCTAAGGTGTTCAGGAGCGCAAACGATGGACGCATCTATGCCTCTGGAACACAATAGAAATGACACAAGGCCTCATGTTAATATTGTTATTTCGAATAGAATTTTTTCATGTCTTTTTGACAGCGGTGCTTCTGTAAGTTGTTTTGGTGGAAACACTTACAAATATTTTGTTAATTTAGGATTAAAAATAATTAGTTGTAAATCATTCGTCACAACTGCTGATGGTAAGCGTCAGGATATTATTGGCACAATAGAGGTACCAGTAACTTATAGGGAAACAACGGAAAAAATTATTTTCTTCATAATTCCTTCTCTATCAGCTACGATTATTTTAGGGGTCGACTTTTGGAAACAATTCCAATTAGCTCCGCAATTGTTCCCAAGGGTGGACAGCAGTAATTTGAAGAATACGGTGGGTGAGATTCGAAAAGTTACTGCAGCCAATTTTCTTACTTCCGGAGATAATCGTAAGCTGCAAAAAATAATTAGACAATTTGAAAACATATCTTTTGAAAAATGCGGATTAGGACTTACGCACCTAGTACAACATCATATCGAGACCACGGGTCAACCGATAAAACAACGATACTATCCTTTGTCTCCAGCACGTCAACGCCTATTAGAAGCTGAATTGAAAGATATGTTAGCTTTGGGAGTTGTGCGTCCATCACGTTCGGCTTGGTCTAGCCCGGTTCTGTTGGTAACAAAGAAAGACGGTTCTGCGAGATTCTGCCTAGACAGTCGTAAAATTAATGGCGTCATTCGGCGAGATTCATACCCACTACCTTATGTATCTCGGATTGTAGATAAGCTACGGGGTGCGCGTTTCATCTCTTCTATAGATCTCTCGAAAGCGTTCTGGCAAATTGCTCTAGATGAATCTTCAGCTCCTGTAACGGCATTTGTTGTTCCGGGGTATGGTCTTTATGAGTTTACGCGTATGCCCTTCGGCCTAAAAAAATGCACCTAGTGAATTGCAACGTTTAATTGATAAACTGTTTGGCCCAGAATTTGATGATAACGTATTTGGATATGTAGATGATTTAATATTAATTTCGGAAAATTTTGAATCGCACTTAAAGCTTTTGCAGAAGGTTTTCTATCGTTTAAAAGAAGCCGGACTAACAATAAACTTAAAAAAGAGCGAATTTTGTAAAAAGGAGTTAAAGTATTTGGGATATATTGTAGATTCGGAAGGACTGAGAACAGATCCCATTAAAGTAGAATGCATTAAAAATTACCCGATCCCGAAGAACTCAAAACAAATAAAGGCTTTCATAGGATTATGCGGTTATTATCGTCGTTTCATTAAAGATTTTTCCACGATAGCAGCTCCTCTGACTAAACTTACAGGATCAAGGAAAGGAGTAAGCAATTTTGTATGGTCCAAGGCAGCGGAAAATTCGTTTAACCAATTAAAAGAGGCACTGACAACAGCGCCGGTTATTAACTGTCCTGACTTCAAATTACCATTTGTAATACATTGTGATGCTAGCGCAGTCGGGATAGGCGGTGTATTAACACAAAATTTTAATGGTGAAGAACACCCGGTAAGTTATTTTTCGCGTTGCTTAAACGTTCATGAACGTAATTATGGTGTTACGGAGCGCGAGCTACTTGCGGTTCTAGACTCTGTCACTCATTTCAGACCGTATGTTGAAGGAACACACTTTACTGTAATTACGGACCACTCGAGCCTACAGTGGTTAGTTTCTCTAACAAACCCCACAGGTCGTTTAGCTCGTTGGTCAACTCGTCTTTCTCAATTTTCTTTCGACGTTGTTCATAGAAAAGGTAAACTAAATACGGTACCGGACGCACTGTCGCGCATGGAGGTAGCATTAGTGACATCAACGGATATACCTACCACGATTCATTTAACAAACGATAAATGGTACAACACATTATTTACAAACTGTAAAAATTCACCCCAACGTTTTGTCAATTTTCAAATTAGGGGTAATGATCTCTTTAGGCATAGCAAAACTCGTTTCGCTCTTTGTGAAGATACGGCGTGGAAGCTGGTTGTTCCTTTTGAAAAGCGAACCGAAATATTAAAACAAGAACACGAAGCGGATCTTTCTTGCCATCCGGGAGTATTTCGAACTTACAAAAAGGTGCATTTACATTTTTATTGGCCAGGAATGTACCAGGATGTTAAGAATTTTGTTAATCGATGTAAGACATGCAAAGCACATAAAATCAATACATCTGCGCCAGCGGGCATCTCTTCAAATCCTAAGATTGTAACCAGACCCATGCAAATGCTTTCAATAGACTTAGTCGGTCCACTGCCACGTAGTTACTCTGGGTTTATGTATATATTGTCAATCGTAGATGTGTTCTCTAAATATACCTGGATTTTTCCGCTTAGAAATGCTACCACAAAAAGTATTGTAAAAAATGTAGAACAGCACATTTTTCTTGTTCATGGCGTTCCACAAACATTTGTATGCGACAACGGTAAACAATTTATATCTAAAGAATTTAAACAGTTACTGTCTGATTATAATGTGCCTCCACCTTTTTACAACGCATTTTACACACCTCAAAACAATGTCGTCGAACGCTATAACCAAACAATAGGTACAGCACTGTCTATTTTGTCCGAGTCTGACCAGCGTAATTGGTCCAGATTTCTGCCACATATTCAGTCAGCCCTAAATAATTCGGTAAATTTTGCAACAGGTTATACGCCTTTCTTCTTGATGCACGGTCGTG
This sequence comes from Halesus radiatus, assembly GCA_022606495.2. NCBI lineage: Eukaryota > Metazoa > Arthropoda > Insecta > Trichoptera > Limnephilidae > Halesus > Halesus radiatus. The sequence goes on from JAHDVE020005663.1 coordinate 340,959, forward strand.
AACAGGTCATTAATGGTAATTTTCACAAAAATTATGTCTCGACAGGCGTATCGGACTCAAGTCTAGAAGAATCGAGAGAAAACTTTGCTAAGAAATTAGAGGACTTGGCTCCTATATATGAAAAAGTTTCAGAGGCTCTGTTACAGGCTTATAGAAAGAATGCAAAGCATTATAATTTACGTCGCAAATCGGTAAATTATGAGGTGGGAGATATTGTGTGGCGGAAAAATTTTGTCCAGTCCAGTGGACCCAATTTCTTTTCGCATAAATTAGCTCCGAGGTTTGTACAAAATGTTGTTAAAACCAAAGTCTCTAACTTAGTTTATACCCTTGCGGATATGCAAGGCAAAGTAGTAGGTAATTTTCATGTTAAGGATATAGTTCGTTTAGATTAAGTATTAGGTTAATTTTCTTGTAAGAAGCCAGTGTGGTAGCATGTGGGACTACCAACCCTTCATGTCGCTTCACTTGTTTCTTTAAAGGTGTTATTGTGGTCACATGTACTGGAGTTTGGTACCTTCAATACAGGTGCTCAGAATAAACACAAATTCTAATTTATTGATGATATTTTTTTGACACTTATCCTCATTAGACTAGAATAGAAACATATTATTTGTTTCTCTGATCTTTTAGATCAGTGGCGCCCTAACAAAATAAACAACAAAAAAAAAAAAACGGGGATTGATTTTTTTTTGTTGTTTTTATAATAATTTTGATTATTTTTTTACATAGGTACATACCAATAGTGTACCTCGAAAATTAAACTTAAGAATTTTCATGATATATACATATATATCGGATATTATTGTTGTCGCTACGGTATATCGGTTAATTACCTCTAATAATTCCGAATACTCTAAATGAAAGTTAAATCGGTTACCGGTCTGATGGTGTGTTACCTGACAATATGTATATATTTATAGTAGGTATTCTTTGTATTTAATTTGTTTAGCCGTAGGTAAAATTATGCTTTTGGAGTGCACCGGAGTAAAAGTTAAATTAGAATTTTTGGAGATTACTACGACACACTCGAAAAGGATAGTTAATATATTCTGTCTGGGAGATTTTGAGCTACTTTCTTTCACACAGATAATAAAATAGTTTTAATTGTTAATTAGTAACTATAATGTTTAATGTATATTCTAAGTTTATAATTATGTCTAAAGTAAGTTGGTATCTCTTTCCTTAAAGAATATAGTATAGACATTTAGAAAGTATGATTTTTTTGTAATAATATTAGTATTAAGTATCAAGTGTAGTACTGCTAATGCATGCACACAACAAACAAATATTTACCAATTTGGAGTAAACATCTTCTGCCTCCTTGAACAGGAGAAGATGATTAGTAGATAGTTTAGATCTAGTAATACCACTGTTTATAATATGTTGATAAGTATTTTTTAAGTTGATTTGTCCAATAGGTTTAGTAAATATGTACTATTTTTACACTGCTAACACCAGCGTAAATTTATCAAGTATTTTTGTGTAACCAGTGTCGATTTTTGATTAAAAAAAAATCGAGCACCAATTTGAAAAGATAGGAAGATGTAAAATTTCGAGAGAAATTGTACTTTGCAAGTTTATATATATAGATATTGACAAATGTACTTGTTTGAAACCACACGAATAGATAGGTATTGTAACATGTAAACCCTCATCTTTATACTATTTAGCAATGGCTAAATGACAACCAAATAGTTCTATAACTATACGACGAGGAAAATTTTTGGAGGTGAATACGCAAACTATCCAATGGATATTGGTATACTGTGTCTAATTCTTTAGATACATATATAAAAAAAAAAAAAAAAAAACCCTGTTGAAACTGCATGGTAATTGTAATTTTTTGTTAAGAGGAAGAGAGGATTAGTTAAGTAGGGTATTATTAATAATAAAAATAATTTTTTGAAAATTTTGAAGTGGGAGCTTGAGTTCTCCAAACCTCACAAGTGTTAACCTAGAGAAATTGACTCTCATAAAGTGAGGAAGTGTTTGGTTCATGTAACTTGTTTATTTTTATTTATTTTATAAGTTGCTTGAGGATTATAAGTATGAAGTGTTTCCTTGCTTTTCGGTTATGCTTAACCACCAATGTATCACAACTTGATTTTTTTTGTGTATTGTCATACTAAGATATACCATTTTGTTTGTCAATTTTGATTTTTGTTTTATATTGGTTGTTACTTGTTTTCTTTGTTTTCAGTTTTTTCTGTAATTGAAAAGAGTAGAGAGGAAGGTTAGGTCAAATTTTACTTCACTTCGCGGCATAAAATTTTTACGGGGAAGCGGGGAATTGTAACGTAAATACTGACCCCGAGTCTATGATTGGGATAATTGTCTACGGAAGAGATTGGTGAGAGGATGTCTATGGGAGACGGCAGACGGAAGGGAGCAACTCAACATGGCGGGCGATATAACCTGACTGGAGCGGTCGTGATCGACGTGTGTTTGTTGGGAGAGATTATGTTTTTGATTTTCTATTTTGTTTGACGTCGGAGGGCGTCTACAAAATTTGCCCGAAGTGGGTGTGTTTTTTGTTTTATTGATTGATCGATGGCCGGATTGTGAGGCGATGAAGCCAAACCGCGCGTGCCTGCTGCTTTGGTGAAAATCTCTGAAGAAGTGATGAGCGGACCAAAAAGGACATAAGGTAGCATCTGCATATTCCATTGTCTGGACCCCACGGAAGAGGCTATGGCGGATGGCGCTTCAGAAGAGTCGTCCTAGACTTCTTTTTGGAGATTACTACGATCGGTGAGCATCTGGACCTGGAGAGGCCTTCCATGATGCTGAGGAGAGGAGTCGGACCATGAGAGCCATCAATTATTGTTTGAACCTTTTCGTGTTGGGATCAATCCTTTTCTTTACTCTTTTCTTTGCTAAACCATGATAGACGTGGTTATAGAATCATTAAATTTATGTTCTTTCCTTTTACAAGGGTTTTATTTACTGTATCAATCAATACATCCCACTTCCCTGTGCTTCACCATCATTCTCACCCACGAATCTTGAGATGAGAGAACATTAGCCGTCGTATCATTTTTACGCTACAAATAGTAAACTCGTACTGTGCGCTGTTGCAGTCTAGTTGCTGTATTACGTCTTGGCGGGTGCAGTTTACTTCTCGCACAGCCAAAGTTCGTATTTTGAATGGGAATAGAAAAAGACACAAAACAAGCTGAACCGTGAAATTTTACCAAATTTCTTCATAAAATTTACTTAATTTTAAGCAATGCGCACTTATTTCCCGTAAATCGAATAGGGTCGTGGGTAGTAATAATTAGTATTATATTATTTTTGTCCATCATTAAACTTTTTGTAAGTTGCTATTCGGTGCACTCTCGGTAACGGTTGGTCGGTAGAAGATAGCTTGCTACCATTTATAAAGTAAACATTATGTATGGGTGGAATACTGATTTGATTTCACCAGTGGGGTTTTAAGTGAATGTGTAAAATGAATGGATATAATATTGTGTACCCTTGCTTCCCAAGACTCGGTGTTGAGGTTGAGTGAACTTCGTTGAAACATAATAACACAAAAAAAACTAAAATGAAGAGTAACATTTTTTTGTACGATATCTTAATATCGCCTATTACAGAATTTAACCCTTTAGGTGTCACCGAACTATATATCGTTCCGATACATTATTGTACTTGAGTGCCACAGAACGATATATAGTTCGAGCCATAAAATTCGTCACGCGTTACCCACGGTTCTAAAATTACGTCACATTATTGAAAACATGTGTCTAAAAATAAAATTAATTAAAATAAAAATAAATATATATATATTCATGGATTATCGACACTTCTCTAGCATTTTTAAAAATACACGTGGCACCTAAGGGGTTAAAAACCTTGTTATGGATGTATTTTCACATACCAAAGATCGCAGAATAGATTTCACAAACAAAAAGAGGTACCTCTACCTACGGTTTTTTTTTATTGCACCCCCTGAAATATAAGTTACGAATAGGCCACTAATGAGAAAAATGAGATGTTCTATCCCGCTAACTAAGGTGGAGAAACGGTTATTAGCCGAGTTGACAAGTGCGTCGGGTTCCCACCAAAGCGTAGTGGGTTTATTTGCCGCATAAGTTCATCATAATTGCACAAGCGACACATTATGATGGTAGAAGGAGATTTTCAAATATTGTCAGGTTATTCTTATATGACTTGCCGGAACGTTGGTAAATTTTCTGGAAGAATGAAAAGGAAAATTGTTTGACTGTTTGAGAATAGTCGGTTCCCTATGGATGTCGGTTTCTAGATGGAAAAGGTTTTATTGTTTCTCGGCCAATTTCTCTTCATTTTTGTCATTTTCTCGGCCAGTCAATTATTATTGGAAGGCCCACTCTAATAAATAAATGTTGCAATGAAAACCATGATCACAATCATAATTGTTTTATCAAGAGGCCGTAAATCAAAAACAGCTAAGAGGGAGTCTAAATTCCCGTTCTACAACTTCTATTATACTTGACGGAATAATTATTTTGTTATTTAATTGTGTACCTCCTACTCCATCTGCCTCGACACAGGAATTTACCCAGTGAGACAGACATCGAACATTCCTATTATGTTTTATCAAAATTAATAAAAAACATTCGATTCCTTTGTAAAATTTCTTTTTTATAACGCCATTTTAATATTATTTTATACCAGCACGGACTCGTGAAATATCACGGGGTATTATAATTGATTATCTCAATATCAAAACGTACCTAACGGCCATTTACATTTTGTTCTAAACTTAACCAACTAACCATCACGCCGTATCTCCGCAGGTTTTGCCACACATTCGTCTCAGAGATCTCATTTCTACAGCATTCAGTCTACTTTCATCCTTCCTCTGCCATTAAACTTAAATTCTGTAAACTTCACTCTGCTTCTTCTAAACTTAAATGCAATTATGTTCGTTATGACAACTTACATGTGTGAAAATATAACTTAAATTTGAATAACAGTTTAAAAAATCTAAATTATATTTTCCATATAGAAACTATCATAGCGAACGCAGTTGCTCTCAAATTTAAAAAAACGCCTTAAATGGTCGTTAAATACCTTTAGATATTAAGGTAACCAATTGAAGGATTTGTGAAATGGAATTGCACCCTTCTTTTCAGATATAATATTAAAATAAAACTAATATTTATTAACAAAAAACTAGGGATTATTTACAGCAAATATACATATACTCGTATGTATGTAATTTTAAATATGTAAATGTACTTTTTTGGCCGAGAATCGAACCTCGGTCAACTGCCTGGAAGGCAACCACGCTGACATTACATCACCAACGTAAGAAAGGCAGCATAAATTCATTATATGTAGGTGTAGGTGCTCAAAATAAGAATTATGTATTTTAGAATGTTGCGTTCATCACAATGCATCCGAAATTATATTGTTTAATAATTAATCGCCTAATGTGGGAAGAGAGGCCGAATAGAGGATGAATACATTTTTTGTGTGCATTTATATCTGGGAGTGGTGATGACATGTACATTATTGTGTTTAACTTGTAGAACTCTATAATATCGCAAGTAAAAAAACAAAAAATCAGTTTGCATTTCTCACTAAAAACTCGCAAACGATGAGCTCTGGGGTCATGCGATGTGCACAGCCTTTTCTGTCTGCAATTTTAAGGTCAGCGCTTTTTTTTTTAGTTCGTAAGACCATTTCCATCATAAGCCATGAACCTTTGAAATGTCTAGTAATTTTTTTAATAAACATGGTGAAAACGAGCTGTAAAAAAAATGGTATCAGTGTAGACATGACGCGCTGCAGTCGATGGAAAAACAAGTCGAGGACGCCCTAGAAAGATATGGCATGATCAAGTTAATCAAATCGTATCATATCCAGAGTCGGAATATCAAAAGAGAAAAGTACCTGGCTATTTAAATCTGGTCACCAAACACGGCTAAACCCATTTCAAGCAATCTATCGACCCTGAATGCTGGCCTTTTCACCTATATACCACTCCTGTATTATAATCACAGAGGAAATAATGCATAGAGATGCCCTGACACGCAAGGGGAAGCAACCAAAATAAGGGGACGAGCTGGGTGTGCCGCCAATTTAAGTAAAAAGGTTCAGCCTGTTTACAAAACCGAATATTTTGTTTGACTCTTTTATAATTTGCTTAACGCAGTCAATATCGCAGGAAAAAAACATGGACGGCAGTCTACTAGGCTGGTGGCAAAACTGATGTCACGTGACCTTTGTCTTCGGCCATCGAAATTGTACGTTAGGGCAGGTCTATCCATTCTGACCTCAGTGTTTACAATGAATGATAGAGATAACAATGGGCACGGACATGCAGATTTACAAAGTTTAGAAATGATAAATCCTTTGAAAGAGAAATATTTAGAAAATACTGAATGTTTAAAAATAACATAATAACATAAACGCAAGTGGAACAGAATTCAAATATCGAACCTTGGAAGCAAAATCGTCTAGATTCATTCATAATTTAATTTCTCAAACGTAATTTTCCTCATCTCTGCGATAAAGAAAAAAATATCATAAAATATTCATAAATAGGTACTTGATTTGAAAAACGAAAGAAGGTATTCAAATATACATTATACTATTTTATGTGATCACCGCACAAGTCTTAAATGCCCGGAGTCTGTGGGACTATGCCATCCCCGATATGGGGAATGTTGTGATACTAAAGGAAGTGGAGAGAAAGAAAATGGGAACTAGGAAGATGAAGAGGTACCTGGCTATTCAGATCTGGTCACTAAACACAGTTAAAGCCATTTCAATTTTAAATGGTGGTCTCTCACCAGGACGATGCTGACAGTATCAGAATATGAGCGAAAAATTGGGGACATCAGAAATTTTCCTAATTTTGAAAAAGTGGAACCATATTATTAATAATTTTCAGGTATGGTCACAACCAGTGGCGGCTCGTGACTTTTGAGTGAGCTAGAGTGGTAGGATTGAAAAATACGACTTTATACGTTTTAACTGAAAGTGATTTTATTTATTTTTTTAAATTTAATTTTTTTTTTATGGAGATTTAAGTGGTAGGATTTAGGTGGGACACTGCCCTACCTACCACTTGAATGAAAAATAATTTCTCTCAGGGCCTATGTTATCTTTGGGGATGCTTTGTGAAAGGTCTTTTTGAGGAGAGGGAGGAGTGAACGGTGAAGGCAGTGCCCCACCTACCACTTAAATCTCCATACAGAAAATTGAAATTTGAAAAAAAAAATCACTTTCAGCTAAAACAACATCAATAAAGTCGTATTTTTCAATCTTACCACTCTAGCTCACTCAAAAGTCACGAGCCGCCACTGGTCATAAGACTTGTGTCTCAGTTATCTAAGAAAAGTGTTGATTAAGTTTTGTCTTCCAAAGATTTAGTTTCGATTAAATAGATAACAATAGTGTCCGTGTGTAATTTGTTTTCAGTTAGACAATTTTAATTCTATTCCTAGAAAACGAGATAATATTTTTTATATAACATCTCGAAAACACGATAGGTTAATGACATTCTTAGTAATAGTTGGTATTTATTTAAACAAATTATTAAAATATTTATGAATTTGGATATGCAGTTTCTTTTAAGAAATTCATGGCACCGTATGGTTAACGTCAGCACCCAAAAATACACACTACACATTGCTAACTCAAGAAATACTACGAATGATTTATCTGTAAATACTATACCGGTACTTAGACAAATGTATAAGGTTTCAAAAGACAATAATCCCCAAACTGTAATCTTTTAAATTCTATAAGAAATACGTACTGGAATTTAAGGTAAAACGTTTAAAATTGCTTTCACTGGTTTGAAAGCTGTACATATTTTCAGACATTTTAGGATGTATTTCATATGGGGATTATTGTCTTTTGAGACCTTATACATCTTCCTAACTACCCGTAAGAATTTACAGATAAATCATTTGTGGTATTGCAACCAGCAAAGTTATGTTTAGGGCCATTTGTGAATGCTGGCTCATAAGGGAACACCAAAGATCTAATTTACTTCTTCATCTTCCCATACGGATTCCTAGTCATGGTGATACTATTTCACTTTTTTTCAATATACATAACACAGTTTTAAAATGATTATAATATACCTGCCTATTAATATATGAAAATTATTACTTCTACTAATACATTTGACACACAACCTATACAGATTGCATAGTTCAGGTAGAGAATATCGGGACAGAAAACAAGCGGAACTCTGTGCAAATGGGGACAGATAGAAGTTACACAAAATACATGGCTCCATGAAAGACAGAAAGTGGTTTCTTTAAAAATTCCGTATCGCCCAAGGCCATTTCTTAACCAAGTTTTCTTGGTGTTTCTCTGCTCGCCGCATATTATCATACTGCTTCCTACTTACCTACTCGGGAAGCCAACATGTTCAACAAGCTAATATATTATCAACAATAGTCCATCTGAGGTGGAGAAATGTCTTTAAAATGGATTTAAGTTTTAACTTGTACCTGAGAAAACTCCAACAGTGTAAACAAGGTAGAAAATTACCACTACCTGTTTCGGAATGTTCTTTTGAAAATGTTTTGAGTAGGTTTTAAAATTTGTAATGTTGTAGTAGAGTTTTAACAACTGGGTTCAAGTTAAAAACTTAAGACATTTTTAATAACACTGTTGAACCTTTTACGCACGTTGGATTATCTTCCATGTCAACGGGACACGTAAAAGGCTCGATTTGACTCACTTTTAGTGACGGAGGCCTAGTAGGAATCCAGCACACAATGAATAAACCACACTTGACAATCCGAGTTGAAACCAAAACAAAGCAAAATACCTAATGATTCACAATACTTTTAAGTCACAAATTCACAACGGAAGCACGTTTTAATGTCTTGTTTTAATTAATTTCACCGCTGCTGACACAGGTAGATTTATAAATCGGTGTTTTAACGAAAGCTGTTAGGATTTTCGGAGGAGGAAAGGAACACACGCGCACTAACATAGACCGAATTGCACATTTCAAGACATCACTGCAACGCGAGATATCACTTTTTGGGTGCGCATTTTGGTAAATTACGCGAAAAACCACTCACCTGGCTGTTTGTTGGCGATTTTATTGAAACAATTTTGAAAAACTTCATATAAATGCATAGGTTCGTCATCGCTAGTCGCCATTTTGAAATTTACTGCGACAAGCGAGGATGAGGATCACGGAGATGAAAACATATCACTGGCTCTTGCTATCCCAAACCATAGATAAACTGTATACTTCTACTCCAATGATACCATGCGGTCGAAATTGTATTTATTTTAACAAGGTAGATTATTTAAAACAATTCGGTTAGCTACTTAGCAAAATAAAATATATTGTATAATAATTCTCAATACACACCTAATAATAACACATTTTTAAGATAATGTGAATCTATATTGAACGGAAGATTAATTAATCAGATAAAATATATATTGACAAAATTACAATTGTGCAGTCTTAAGTTATTGTGCAAATTTGAATGAAATGGTACAAAATAAATACAGAAACATAAAAGTTGTGAAAAGTAAAATACATGAATTACATAGAATTACTCGGGAATGATAATTAAAGGACAAACTATGACTCCGTTTCTATAGGGATATGTAAAAAGGATGGATGAACACAACTCTTTCTAGGTACACACTCCTTGGATTACAAATATTCATACATCGTTTCAAACACAAATTTATTTTATTCCGTTTTCTTTTATCTTAACTCCACACAGGAGGCCCTAAACACGGCTGAAAGCCATTTCAATCATCATTTCAATTCTGAATGGTGGTCTTTCACCAGGGCGATACTGAGAGTATCTTCCACTCTGGAACGTGCGCAAATACACTATTATTTTAAATGAATTACTAGTGAAACAGCACAAATTAATTAAATAAAATTTACTTGCGCACGCCGGGATTTGAACCCGCGACTTTCGGATTCGTAGTCGAGAGCCTTACCCCTCGACCATGGAGGCCGTCGAAATGTCAACCATGTAGAAATGATGGGCGCGCGTTTGGCTTTTTTTCCGACTATGCACCGGTGCCGAAGGGATCAATGATGCTAGTTGGTGAGAAGAACTTCCATTGAAATACCGGTAGACCAAGGACAGCATTCCCACCAGACATCTATGTTCTAAAGATTGCAATCCGTTTGTTAAGATAGGGAATCTATCAAACGGACCGCTCGTTCTGCACAGATACAAGGGACTCTTGACACAATCCGAATCAAGTATTTGATTCACCTAATCGTGCCATGTGTTCCTCAGGGATGATTTGAATGATTGCAGCTCGATGACAAGGAAAGCAGAACCAAGTTGTGTCAAAATCCCACGTGAATTAGAAACACCATTTTGAATTCTGGACGGTCCCAGTTAAACGATGATTCTCTACCCGTTTCAGCTTTTGATTAAATTGTGATCAGTCGTTAAGCATACATAATTTGAGCAAACAGTCCGATTACACCAGTGTTGCGTAACCTGCGGCCCGCGGGCCCTATCGTATGGCCTATTTGGCAAAATAAAATAACAGAAGTTCAACAGGATCTATTGGTTTACCTAGTTAATGTTCAAATTTTAGTTAAGAACTATGATTATTCATTTTAAAAACGGATTACTTGTAAAAAAAGGTCTGCTAGGTAGTTATTATTACGCGTGACAGCTGTTTCGCCTTCCGAAGACGTTATCAAAGTGTCAGTAATAATAATTACCTAGCAAAACTTTGTTCATAAATAAACCGTTTTTTAACTAACTAACCATCAAGCCGTTTCTCCGCAGGGGTATGCAGATAGGACGGATTGCCAAACAATTCGGTCTTGGCATGCACTCCTTGCTTCATCCACATTCATATATCGTCTTATACATACTCTTCTGTTATTTTGACTTTTGACATGGCTCGGTTCAAGTATTTTGTTCACTTGATCGTACCATGTCTTCCTCGGGCGTCCCCGGTTTCTTCTTTCATTCACATTCGCGTCATATGTTCCTTACACTCCTTTCTTCGTTAATCCGCTCTGCACCCCAAACCATTTAAGCGTCCCTTTCTTAATATTTCTTTTAAATTGAATATTGAGAGTTATTATTAAATTTTAAAAACTTTAAATAAAAATAGAGTTTTACAAATTAAACTTGAACACAATAAATACTATTGGTTTGAAAACATTTTTTTCTCGCCATCAGCGCTTTATTTGTGCATTACATAATTGATATTTTGAACGGCTTCTGTTTTATAGGAGGACACGACTAACATTATTATTATACTTATTTTATTACCATATGCGATATTTTACGTAGGTACTTAGTTAAATTATTGGTTTATAGTATCTACCTACTGGCTCCGGACGGTTTGGACTCTTGTACTGTATTCCCTTTTTTAAAGCATAATTTTTTTTTCAAAATCTACGCTAGCGATGGCGACTGCAGAGTTAATATTGAACATATTAAATTGACCCTCTGGCTAAAAATGTTGTGCATCAGTGTAATACATTAAACTGGTGGTCAATTTGATGGTACTCAAATGTAATGGAGTTTGAAATACTTCAATCTAAACATTTAACATTTGAACCTTTTCTTTCAATAAAGTCACTGATGTTGCTGATTGTGGACGCTGATCAATTTTAATACTACAGGTGATGCAATACAAAAATCAAATTTACACCCTTGAGTTCAAAATTGTTTTTTTGGCTTTTTGGGTGTGTATCGCTACAATTATGGATGTCGGTTACATAAGGTTTATTCAATTTCACACACTTACTACATTTCAATCTACAATTTTAAACTAAATTATTAAAAACATTCACGAAATATTTTCATGTAAGCAAATGAATGTACATTTCATAATTTCACAAGGTGAACCCGTGATTTTATTTAGTTATTTTCAATTTCGAATAGAATCTAATTTTCACGTGCCCTGGCCTCCTCCGAACAATTACAATCTTGAATAATAGTGCGCAATATTCATCGCGAACAGCCGTAAAAGGCAACTATTCTACTGGCCGACAGGTGCCGTGGGGATATTTTCCATGTTTGTGATGTCTTCTTCTTGACGTGAAATAATCATTTTCCTGGACGTGATTAAATTTTGTCGTCTCAGTAAACACAGTATAAATAATAATTCACATGAACGATGTTTTCTCTGAATACTCTCAACACCCACAATCAGGTATGTTTCGCAATATTTACGTCATATTTTGATATTCTGAAACAATGACAGTCGATAGCGCAATGAGCAAAATTTTAACCTTGCTTATCAAAATGTATTTTCCTTTCACAGTTATTATATAGCTTGAGCCAGCTGTCATCCAGGCATTCGGGAAGCTTGTTCAAGCATAAGAAACACAATGTCTCGAAACCGGAGAGGAACACTGAAAAGCTGAGTGCGGATTTGAGTCGGAACGAGTTTGAATCGATTTGTGAAAACAGTCTGCGAGAAGCCATCAAAAACTGTGATAAATTCACATTGGCAGACTTCCAAAAGCTGGGAGTAACGCAAAACAATAAGATATTCGCTCGTCAGCGCAGCAGAAGTGCCCCAACGTCAAAGGAAGATGTGGCTGACAAGATTGACCCATGGCATGTCTCGTATGTTTCGGGATATTCCTTCGAGCACAACAAGAATGACACCAAGGTGGAAAAGATACTGAAGGATGTTATGAACACACCCAGCTTGTATGTGGACACTTCCCGCGGTTACAAAAATGCCAAGATATCCTACTCGGAAAATTTTGCCAGCTATTTATCTCAGAACCTTTGCACCCCGAAGTTTAAGTATGGAATTCAGGTCCGAGGATTTAAAACTGAGAGGACGGTCATATCTGAGCTAGAAAGGAACCCATCTGTCATGCAAAGATTTAAGAAAACCATGGGTTAGTACCAACATTATTATTTTTATTCCATAATGTATTTATTTTAATAGTGTGCTAATTTATATGAAATTGCACAATTTCGATCACCAATAATTAAATAACATACATGATTTGAATATATTTTCTTGTCACTGATTATATTAAATCTTATTTATTAATGTTTCCACAACCGCTCCAACTTAATTGGTAGCTTTGTGCTAAACCCGTTGATAATTTTTTAAACCTCTCTTCTCTCACTTCACCTTTCTCACTCACAGTCACCGCTCCTTGCAACTTGCTACTGATGTTTGTAAGTGTATCCTATCACTAAATTCCTTAAAAATAAAATATGTAGTTGTCTTCATACAATTAAATTTATTTTTCAATTTTGTACGCCTAAATGAGTCATTCACGCAATTTGCCAAAAACATCACCATCATAATGAATGGGAAGAGGATTTTTTTTCACCATGGCAAATGAACAATACGTTAGCATTATTTGTACTTCGAGTGTATCAATTCCGAAAAGAGGCAATATTGAGAGATATTGTCCATGAAAACTACGATGAAAATTATCCGCCCAGTACTGAAGTGGCGCACACACGAACGGGGTGCCCAAAACTAAAAAAGGCATAGCGTCGAAAGGTTTGACCATCCGGTCATCTTTTCCTAAAGTCAAGTCTACCAACTTTAGGAAAGGAAGACCGGATGGTCGAACCTTTCGACTCCGTGGTTTTTTTAGTGTCGAGCTCGTGTGGAAGGCCTATTAGTTGCATAAAAATAAAGTGAGACAATTTAAATCACAATTTTCTGATCAGCAGTATTTTTTCACCAAATTTAATGAAAAATCCAAGTCAGCTACCGTGGCTTCGTTGGTGGTAGCAGATGTATTAACCTTTTCCACTCGTAAGTTGACCAGTGGTCAACACACACTGTACATGCAAATACTATATTTACCTAAATTGGATGACGATTTCGGATGCCGAGTCACACAGACTAATAGAGTAAGAAATCTGCTTCTTTTCCAACTGGAAAAAGTGATTATCTTACTTCTGGTTCGTAAGATATTAAGTAATTAATCTTTAATAATTTTAGGAATTAAATACTTCATTGTATTATTATCGTTAATTCTTTTTTTTTGGATTGTTATTTATATATGTATAAAATATCTGTTTTAAGAATACATAATATACATATTCGAATAGTAATTGAGTTTGATTGTTATCTCATGATATGATCACAAGCGATTGAGATCGACTGATGTCAGTTGCTACAATTTTTTTAATCAACTAGTCGCTCCTAGACAAAAATGTGTGGCTACCCCTGCTGTATATGAGTTTGGTCTTCTCTGGAGTCTGCCGCGTAGTGTTTGGGGGAGCAGCAGTCTCTTAGGGTATATCACAATTTTAACATTTTGCCATAGGTTCTTGGTGTCGCCACAAGTTTGCCGTTGCAGCCCTGCATGTTGTGTTCTGACTGGCCCGTGCAGAAGTCACATTCAGTATCGGCCTTGCGGTACTAAAATAAGTATGTTAGAAGGCTAGACTTGAAAACCTGTTATCTTTCCTCCTCCTCGTCCCATTCCTTTGGGACCCTAATATTGTAATCACTTTTTTTTAAACATTGTAATATTTCAGGAGTGACATCAGCAAAACAGCCCCCCCACTTAGACATTCCCGACCGCACTGCCAACGTGGAGCGCCTCCTCAACTCCGAGGAGGCCCAGGCCATGAAACCAGAAGATAGGGACAAGATGAAGATCGCCTTCGCGGAGGGGTATATTGCTGGTATGATACTATTTCAACCTTTTCCACGAATTCTGGACGTATATAGAATAATGGACATTCACAGCACACTTTTAGACATTCATTTCTTCTAACCGGTTCGCTGCTGGCTTTGTACTGTGATTTTTTAATTTATTTTTTATTTATTAGGTAGTAGTAGTTTGTTACATATTCTACAGATTTGTGCAATTTTCTGCAATAAATTTTCTTTCCTAATAATAAGCTATTGCTTGTGCTTAGGAAAGGTGTGCTCATTTTGTACTGTGAATTTTTTTATTTTTTTATATGAATACCTCACAAGAGTCCCAACTGCTCCCAACCGTCTGGTGCCAGTGAGACTATGGCATTCCCAATTGGGGAATGTTGTGAGGCTGAAGGTATTGGGGAGGGGAAGGAGAAGGGGAAGAGGAAGGTTGGGAATACCTGGCTATTCAGATCTGGTCACCAAACACAGCTAAAAGCCATTTCAAGCAACGTTTCAATTCTGAATGGTGGTCTTTCACCAGGGCGATACTGAGAGTATCTTCCACTCTGGAACGTGCGCAAATATATTCTATATTATTTTTAAATGAATTAATTGTGAAACAACACAAATTAATTAAATAAAAATTACTTGCGCACGCCGGGATTTGAACCCGCGACCTTCGGATTCGTAGTCGAGAGCCTTACCCCTCGACCATGGAGGCCGTCAAATTGATCAAATTGAGTGAATGATTGATCTATGCCAATATTTTCTTTATCCACTGCTATAAGTTATATCGATGGTCTCAGCATAAGGTGTTGAATCTTCGTTTTGCAAGGTTTTCAGGAGAGTTAAAACAAAATTAGATTTGACTTTCTACGCCGGATGCGTATTGTCCTGTTTCGATCATTTTCATTCCTAAAAAAGGAGAATTTAGAGGAAAACTCAATTTTTTTTGGCATCATCTGAAAATATTGAATTAATTGGACACATTGGATACAGACAATAAAATGTCAAAAGAAATTTTGTAGATTCGATACCCTACGTTGGGATTGTCGGTATGAACTAAGCATTCAATTCTGGTTTTACATGGTCTCTTTTTAAACGATTTTGATATAACACGATCAACAAAGCATAATGGTAACGTCCGCTCTCGTTAGAATGCTAGATTTTTCCTACCCCAGTGCTTTCACCATCTAACGAGAGTGTAGGGATAAAGGATTGCATGTTTTTGTTGATATCCTGGAGTGATTTTCATATAATAGAACC
Organism: Halesus radiatus; assembly: GCA_022606495.2. NCBI lineage: Eukaryota > Metazoa > Arthropoda > Insecta > Trichoptera > Limnephilidae > Halesus > Halesus radiatus. Next base: position 356,793 of record JAHDVE020005663.1, read on the forward strand.
TATTTCCTATAAGTTATGTATTTATTTCTTGCACAACATCCGGTAGAAGGTGCCGCCCCTGTGTAAAAACAGAATTAGGTGTATGTTTATATAACAATTGAGGAAAAAACCCTGAAAAGAAAAGTCTGCCAACGGGTAGAGCCGGCACCATGATTGACCATGGCGGGCATTATAATAGTTTTTTAAGAAAACACAAACTAAGTACACAGTTAACTATAAAGACTTCTGTCCATGAAATAGAACAACTTTTTGTTATTGGAGGCATATTGCCTGCGTTCCTTAGAGCATTTATTAGCAACTGATGAAATTGGACCGTCTCCACCAAAGATGATAGAAACAAGGGAGATGGGTGATGAATCATTAGTAATATGAAACCGTGTGTCGCCAATATTGTTCAACTATTACTACTGTAAATCGCATCTATGCGTAGTGGCGCCCCCCCTTTGTTTCTAACTACAACAAACGAATAACTTTAATTGACCCGCCACTTTGATAGTTTGTGCTGTTTGATCGTAGCTAAGTGACAGTTGGCCCACTTCCATATCGTATCTTCCTTTGTTTTATATTTTTTTGTCTCAATGCAGTACCGAATTTAATTGGGCAGATTATCAGGGCGACCAAATTGTGTCATCTGCGGGACCTTTTTATTTACACTGGAAAAAGTAGCGGAAAGTGTTGTAATTTTCATTTGGTTTCTCCTGATTTTGGTTTACTTTATAAATTTTAGTATCTCTTTCCATCCAGGAACAAGCCCAGACAACCAGAAAGGCGCCAAGACCACAAAGTACTTGAAGCTGGTGCAGCAACTCCTGACCATTGTCATCTTCCTAGCCATATTCGTCAGCCTCATGACCTCCGCCAGTGGCTCCGTATTCAGGTCAGTACTCATTCTACCTTGGCCTTTTGCATTAGAGTAATAGAAACTCTCAGTATCGCCCTGTTGGAGCACCACCATTCAGAATTGAAACATTGCTTGAAATGCCTTCAGCCTCACAACGTACCCCAATTGGGGATGCCATAGTCTCACTGGCTCCAGACGGTGGGGAGTAGTTGGGACGTGCGGGATTCACATATTCAATAAATTCAGTTAAATATCTAAAAATATCGGAAATTGATTGAAAATGAATATTGGAAAGTTTGCCACTCAAAATAATTTGACTTGTAAAAGGTGTAGGTCCCAGGCACGATCAAATGATTTTAAAGTAGATAAGATTTTATAATACAATAATCAGATGTAATTTCCGATATAAAAAGTTTTGTTTTTTCGATCCCATAAAAACAGAAATAAAAAAATGGCTGAATTTGGAACCTGCCTTTAAGATTTTCTCACATGTGAAGGCTTTTTCCGTTCTCTTGTATGTGAGTATTATTTGAAGGCCTCCATGGTCGAGGGGTATGGCTCTCGACTATGAATCTGAAGGTCGCGGGTTCAAATCCTGGCGTGGGCAAGTAAATTTTATTTAATTAATTTGTGTTGTTACACAATTAATTAATTTAAAAATAATATATAGTATATTTACGCACATTCCAGAGTGGAAGATACTCTCAGTATCGCCCTGGTGAAAGACCACCATTCAGAATTGAAACGTTGCTTGAAATGGCTTTTAGCCGTGTTTGGTGACCAGATCTGAATAGCCAGGTATTTCCCCACCTTCCTCTTCCTCTTTTCCTTCCCTTCCCCGATACCTGCAGCCTCACAACATTCCCCAATTGGGAATGCTATAGTCTTACTAGCTGCAGACGGTTCGGAGCAGTTGGAACTCTTGTGTGGTATTCATATATAAAAAAAAAATATTACTGTACTTGAGTCGTGTCACGTCATGTGTCACAATAGTGTTGTGAATGAAGCAAGGAGTGTACGAACAGAGTTTTTTATGGCATTCGGTTATCTGTGTCTACCTCTGCGACGTAATGATTGAATGATGCTACTTCGCTTCCTGCATGAGTCGAAAGGTGCCGGTTTGCTTTCTGCCCAAGCTCACGAATATGCAGTGAAAATGTTTCAAGAAGGTAGGCCAGGTCAAAAATTAAGCAGATTAAGCAAATTAGATCCAGGCCTATTTGTATGAACACATCGATAAAGGTTTTATTGATAGTGCCGGTAACTTTTCATCGTTCCGTAGTACGACTGCAGATCGCCAACAGACAACAGTTCACATCAACTAAATTACGCATATTTCGTCAATGTTAAGTGAGGTTTGTTCGAGAATGTTAACACATTACCAAAATGATCAAAAGCCTTTATCGATTTGTTTATTTTAGGGGGCCAGGCGTGGTGATGGTGATTGAGTTTGATGTTTAACATTGATAGTCACTAAATACTTGGTATTCCGCTCTTCAGGGCTCGATGTTCTCATATTGATAGTGTTTCAGCAGGATCCAACTGGGCAACCAGGTGGAGGTGGACCCTGAGGAGATCTCCGTCACCTTCGATGACGTCAAAGGAGCTGATGAAGCCAAACAAGAACTGAAAGATGTTGTGAGTATTATTATTTCGATATGTATTATTGCGCTTGTTCAGCGAGTACTGAATCATGTTGGGCCTTTAATACTGATTAACAAGACCTTTGTATTGACCGACATAAATCCCCCTAAACCTACCACTGTCCACTTTATAGTCAGTAGTCATTAAATATATAAGATTTAGATTTTGAATTTTCGCGGGCTGTGTACATTCGATTATCTTTTTTTTTTTTTTGTTATGTTGGTACACATATGTTTATCATATGTTAGCATTATCTCCCTAACATTGGGACTCCCTAACATTGGAACTCCCTAACATTGGGACTCCCTAACATTAGAACTCCCTAACATTGGAACTCCCTAACATTGGAACTCCCCAACATTGGAATTCCCTAACATTGGGATTCCCTAATATTATTAGGATTGTTATTTATTATTAATTATTAAAGAGTGGAAAAAAACTAAAATATTCGCATTTTAATGCGCTGACAATTAACAAAAATGCAAGTGTTTAGAAAAAAATGCAAAATATTGGATTTGCTGAAATAATTAGTATTTATATTGTTTTTTCATTCAACGATTTTTATGTTTGGAATTGTGTTATGAAATCAGTTTTGGCGCAGTGGCGAATACAGAAAAAACTCAAGGTGGCGCTAAAGATATCTGAGCTACCTTTACTTTTATCGTAATAATAAAATAATCAAGTCATATGCAAAGTTTAAAAAAGTTTTATTTAAACTTATTATACGAGTCATGTTCAAAAGAAAAGGTGAATTTCGAATTTTCGCGGGCTGTGTACATTCGATTATCGATTTTTTTTTGTTTTGTTGGTACACATATGTTGGTACACATATGTTTATCATTATCAGCCATTTTGGATTAGTGGTTTGTTTTTGACAACTGGAAAGGTTAATCACGTTTTTGTGTGTTCTTCGATTTTTACTTTTGAAAAAAATGGATCAAAGAATATGTATTAAATTTTGCGTTAAAAATGGAATAAAGTGCTCCAACGCACTTAAAATGTTGACTGTGGCATTCGGCGAGTCTACTTTGTCTCAAAAAAGTGTTTATAAGTGGTACAAGCGCTTTACAGAAGGCCGAGAAGATGTTAATGACGATGAGCGTCCTGGAGTTGCAACCACGTCAACAAACGAAGAAAACATCGAAACAGTGAAGAAAATGGTTTTGGAAAATCGTCGAATCACTATTAGGGAAGTTGCAGAGGATGTTGGCATATCAATCGGCTCATGCCATGCAATTTTCTCGGATGTTTTGGGCATGAAACGTGTGGCAGCGAAGTTTGTTCCGAAATTGCTAAATTTTGAGCAAAAGCAACGTCGCATTAGTATCACTCTTTCGATTATTTTTTTTTTTTTTTTTTTATTTTTTTTTTTTTATTAAAGAAAGACATATATTCCCTGGTTACGAATAACCTGACAATATTTGAAAATCTCCTACTACCATTACAGTAAACGGAAGATATTGCTTGTGTCGTAATGGAGGACTTAGCCAGCCGAGGATTTGAACTCACGACGCCTGGGTGAGACCCAAACGCGATGCCAACTCAACCACTGACCGGTCATTTGGCCAAAAACAACACCGTAATCATGCCTCAACCACCGTATTCACCAGATTTGGCTCCCTGCGACTTTTTCCTATTCCCGAAACTGAAGAGACCAATGAAAGAAAAGCGTTTTGCCACAATTGATGAGGTAAAGTCAGAATCGAAGAATGAGCTGATGGCCATACCGAAAAGCGCATTCCAGAAGTGCTTCGAGGATTGGAAGAAGAGCTGGGATAAGTGCATTATATCTGAGGGGGATTACTTTGAAGGGGAGAAAATGGATATTGATGAATAAATAAATACTTTTCGAAAAAATTCGAATTTCACCTTTTTTTTTTAAAACACCTCGTACACATATACAAGACAATGCCATCTTATGATATAAAAAAGTTACAACTGTGATTCTCTTCCTTAAATGATGAGCGAATCCGAGCGGAAAAATATATTCCACTCGGGGACATCCCCACTAAAACTAGTATAAACACGATCTGCCCGAACGTTGTTCGTGCTCGTCAAAACATGAATATATTTCGCTCGGTGAAATCACTGTCAAAAAAGTCATAACAAGCTTTGCTCGAGCAAGGCTCGAGCTCGTTAATACACAATTTAACTCTGCGCCCGAGTCACGCTCGGGCAAAACTGTTAAGTGGTTAACTTATGCTAATCCTTTTCGAGGTATTTTCAGAATCTATTATTATAAGTTCAGATAGGTGATAATTAATAACATGATGTTTATTTGATGAAAATATCATTTTTTAGCAGAAAAATGCACTAACCTTGTAAAAATTGCATTTTTAATGAAAAACGATGAACAAATCAAAAAGTGCATATTGCATTTTTCTGCTCTCTATTTATTATTGTTTGTGTCAAAGTTCATTGCTACTTCCCTTGATCACAAAAGTATTTTAAAAAGTTAAAAATTTCAAATGGTTAACCTTCCAGGTGGAGTTCCTGAAGTCCCCCGAGCGCTTCTCATCGCTGGGCGGCAAGCTGCCCAAGGGCGTGTTACTGGTGGGCCCGCCGGGCACAGGCAAGACGTTGTTGGCGCGCGCCGTGGCGGGCGAGGCTGGCGTGCCTTTCTTCCATGCGGCCGGGCCTGAGTTTGATGAGGTACTCGTGGGCCAAGGTGCCCGCCGCGTTCGAGACCTCTTCAGTGAGTCTAAACCAATTGATCACCCTAGAGTCCACCTTTTAGAATCGAAACTTTGATTAAAATGACTTTAGATGTCGTGTTTGGTGACCAGATATGAATAGCAATATGCTTCCCAACCTTCCTCTTCCCCAACTTTTTCCCTTCCCTGCTACCTTCAGCCGCACAACATCCCCTAATTGGGGATGCCACAGTCCCACTGGCTCCAGGCAGTCGGGGCATCGAAAAACCCAAGTCTATTGTTCCAAGTATCAATTGCAAATCTAAAACAATACATAGCCGACTTTTCGAGGGAGAGATCGATTCAGACGGTTGCTGATGGTTTCATCTCTTCCTCGCATTCAATAAATGCTGGCGTCCCACAAGGATCGGTTCTATCTCCGACATTGTTTTTGTTGCACATCAATGACCTCTTGACATGTGCACCAATCCATTGTTACGCGGATGACAGTTCAGTCCATGATTGCTTTTTGTTTGACAAGCCCCCAAAGGGCACACAAACTCCAACGGCTCGGAGGGCTTTGAAACAGAGAATGGACGGTTACCTTGAGAGGGTCTCCTCTTGGGGTAAGAATAACCTCGTCGAATTTAATGTTTCAAAGACCCAATCATGTCTGATTACGTCTAAAAGGGATCGAAATGACAATCTAGTCTCCTTTAATGGAAGCAATCTTCCCAACAAGCCCTCCATTGATATGCTTGGTGTAACCTTAAGTGACCAGCTCAGGTATGGGGGCTCCATCGAAGGTAGTAAAGTTAGCCTCTCAGAAGCTGGGCGTATTGTACAGAGCCCGCAGATACTTTAATAGTACACAACTGCTGACCCTGTACAAATCGCAAGTGCGCCCCATTGTAGAATTTGGCAGCCACCTCTGGTCGGGAGTCCCAAAATATCTGAAAAAAAACCTTGACTCTGTGCAGAAACGGGCGGTCCGTTTGATAGATTCGCCTATCTTAACAAATGGGTTGCAATCTTTGGAGCACAGACGTCGGGTGGGAATGCTGTCCTTGTTCTACCGGTATTTTAATGGAAGATGCTCCGAGGAACTAGCGTCATTGATCCCTTCGGCACCGGTGCATAGTCGGGAAACACGCCAAACGCGCGCCCAACATTTGCACACGGTTGACATTTGTCACATGAGAACGGGCGCTTCTACGACTCGTTCTTGTGTTCAACAGCTCGGCTGTGGAATGATCTGCCGGCCTCTGTGTTTCCTCCATCCTATAACATGGGTCTCTTCAAGACCCAAGTTCACTCCTTCCTATCCTCTAAAAGACCCTCCACACAGCATCCCCAAAGATGATATAGGCCTTGAGGGAAATTATTTCCTCCTTGGTCTCCTGTGTGGAGTTACTGTAAAAAAAAAAAAGTTCTTTTCACAGGGAGGAATCATTGCAAGTGAATTCAAATTCCAACTGCGAAATTGCCACTGTTTGTCCTCTTTTTCTTTTACTGATATGGCTATAAAGTGATATGATAGTTTATGTAGATAGGAAATTGGACAAGAGACTTCAGGGTAAGAACTAACATTTTAGAAATCCATACAAACTGTATGTTGGAAGATTGAACCACAGTGTGTCTAGTACAGTTCTGGTGAGAAACTTTATTTTGTATCCTTTTGCATCCACTAAAGAATCAATAACCTTTCCAGAGGCAGCCAAGGAGCGGGCCCCCTGCGTGGTGTTTATAGACGAGATCGACTCGGTGGGCGCCAAGCGCACCAACAGCGTGCTGCACCCCTACGCCAATCAGACCATCAACCAGCTGCTGTCGGAGATGGACGGCTTTCACCAGAACGAGGGCGTCATTGTGCTCGGGGCTACCAACAGGCGCGACGATCTGGACCCGGCGCTGCTGCGGCCTGGACGTTTCGACGTGGAGGTAGATTATTGAAGAAGTTGGTAATCATAGATAATAGAAACATGAGAAATAGACCAAAAACCATTAGTATGAAACCGCACACACAAAAGTCCGCCAACATCATTCCATTCACCCATATCACTGCAAATTGCATCTACCCAGCGGTGCCTCGCCTTTATTTCTACCTACACACCAATTGCATAACTTTAATTGTTAGTTGCTTTGGTAATCTGTGCAGTTTGGTCCTAGCTCGGCGACAGTCGTCTTGCTTCCATGCCATATCTCCCTTTGTTTCTATTATATATGAGGTAGATTGTTGTTGAGGTTGTGTATGTTAAACACTTGATTTGCTGTTGAAGATTAACGATTTTTTCCATTATGTACTTTTATGAGTTATCATTATTCGGTTTAATTCTTAATCAATATGTTTTAATTTTATTTTTAAAGATAATTCATTTGGTTTAAATCAATTCTTCTATTTTGTCTATATCGCTTTGAATCTTGACTCAGTTTTTAAACCTAAATTATCGTTCATTGTCTACGATTCATACTGTTTGTTATTCTACTTATTGTCTTTGAATTGTCAAAACCTTTTCAAGTCGAAGGTTTATGTATGAGACGTGTGGCGGTCTGATGCAGTATACATACACACAATCTTAAAACTATGCTGTGATGACCTAATCATTGGTAGCCAAGTAAAACTAATGACCGTTTGGATTCATAGGAAAATGGTTATTTGGTATAAAAATGTTCCATATTAATTACTATTCGAAATATCTCATTACATCAGGTAAACGTGCCCACGCCCGACTACTCCGGCAGACGCGACATTCTGAACCTTTACCTCGGGCGTGTGCTGACAGGCGGAGACCTGGACGTGGAACTCCTGGCGCGAGGCACCACTGGCTTCACGGGGGCGGATCTCGAGAACATGGTGAACCAGGCTGCACTCAAGTGAGTAGGAACAACCTGACATTCTATTAGCCATTCATTGCATGAGTGAACTTAGTCAACTTCTCGATTCTGTTCCCTTTTGTTACTTCGGTGCAGTCAAGAAGAGGCTAGAAGATGGCAACGATGCTTAATTCACCCTTTTATCGCTCTCTTTTTCCTTCCCATATTGGCTTTATAGGTTGCCTTTACACCGACTGATTAAACTCCAACCTCCTTCCCATCCTTAGAGCATGTGCTCCAAGTCCTAACAAATCAGTGCCCCCTGGTGTACCGTTCATACCGGGACAGGAGTACTCCTGGCTGGGGTGGGGTCTGATATTTGCATTGCATCTTTGGCTACTTCAATGATCTAGAAGCACTTAAGGCTCTTTCTCGTGCAGTCTACTCAAACTAAATCCATCCATTTTCCATAGAAATATGTAATACATACTGAGAAACCATAAATAAATATTTATACATTTATTTTTTATTCTTCGTTCTAGGGCTGCAATTGATGGAGCAAAAAATGTTTGCATGAAACATCTGGAAGGCGCCAGGGACAAGGTTCTGATGGGACCAGAACGCCGTTCTAGGTATATATATTTTTTTACTTGTTTTGAAAATGCAGTCCCTAATTTCAATATTGAACAAGAAGAATGCCTTTTATTAATATATTTAATTTTGTTTGTTATTTTTTCTAGATTACCCGACGAAGATGCAAACCTAATCACAGCCTACCACGAGGGTGGTCACGCTGTCGTGGCATATTATACCAAAGTAAGATCATTATTCAATCAAGCATTTATATTTTTAACTTTGGCAGTTATTGTTGGCTGTTTACAGACTATGCGTATAAATTAAATTCTATTGAATGGTTAACTTTTGTGTTTCAGGAATCTCATCCACTCCATAAGGTGACCATTATTCCTAGGGGTCCCTCCCTAGGACACACAGCCTACATTCCAGCCAGAGAAAGGTAAGTTGAACACAATCACTCAACTAACTTAAATAGTGATTTTTTGTATTTCTTTGGCATTAACTATGTAAAAATGTCCAGACATTTTGTTTTGCTAACCGGTAGCAAAGTAACAAATGTACATAACAGATAAAACTCTCAAAACAAAATCAATTAGTGATGACTGACAAAGTCTGAGGCGGAGCCCAACAATATGGAAAATTTAGAAATGTTTTATTCAATCCGACTGGAGTCGATTGGAATATTCTAAAGTTTGCATTTCTGTGAATTGGTTCAGTTCACCAGCAATAAAAGATACTTTAAATGCAGAACAGCTTCTGAAATATCATTTGTAAAAGAAGAATGGTTCTAAATTAGGGCTCTGTAGGATTTCAGTTTCAAGAACTCAATCTGATTCCTTTTACTCCAGTTAACAATTTTATTTATGTGCTACTGGAGTCGATTGGCTTCTTCTAAAGTTCCTATTTCCGTGAAAATTGAACCCAGAATAACCTTTGAAATATCATTAATAAAATAGGAATGGTCCTAAATTAGAGCCCTGGGGTATTCCTGATCACACCAAAAATATTTTTTATGTGAATATTCAATGTGAAACATTGGTGGTCTTTCACCAGGGCATGGTACTGTCCCATTGCCACATACCGTGTTGGTCTCCGAGGACCTGTGCAATATGCTTTGTGTTTTATTAGCACAAATTGATAGTATTAATAAGTTAATGTCTTTCATACAAACTCGCTCCCCGTACTAGCTACAAGCGAAAGTGCTGCCATCTATAATTTTCAAATTAAATATTACAGTTTTAGTGTGACCATCAATCTACTTGATCAACCGCGGTACTGTCCCTCTGCTGACTTCCGTATCGGTCTTAAAAGGCCTTATATAGGCTGTTTGTTTTACTACCATAAATATGAATGCAATTCTGTTGTCCGTGCAGATACCACGTGACCAAGCAGCAGCTGCAGGCCATGATGGACACCATGATGGGCGGGCGCGCGGCCGAGGAGCTGATCTTCGGGCCCGACAAGATCACCAGCGGTGAGAGCCTTTGCCACAGACATTCCCAACAATTCCCTGGTATTTATAGGGACAAAAACGGGACCATTTTTGATTAATTATTGTGATGTTTAATAATAATAAATTGTTCTTTACCGTTCTTCAAAATGTGATAATTTGTATGCATCACTTATATTATTTGAAAAGCACAACAAATTAAGTTTTGTTGGAAATCAGTTTTTACAGTAAATTAACCCTTCCTTGCCGGTGCTGTCAACTGATTTTACATGTCTCTAATTATTTCAATATCTCTGTAAATATACTAAACACAGAATTCATGTTTGATGTGTTCCTCAGTAATACATTTATGTATTAGATAAAATAATAAAAATATGTAAGTATTGGAACGCAACAGAAAAAATGTTTTGTTGAAAATAATGTATACACATGTCTGCGTGCATTAATAACTCGCCGAGTGGTGCAGTGGGGGAGTTTCGCTCACCGTGCCACGATGCTCGGTCTTCAGTAGTACCCAGCAGTCTGCCAGCTGTAATGGCTGTATCATGTGTTTTATGTGATGCCGATGTTTTTTTCCTTGTTTTCATTACTTGTACACAATATTTTACTTATACATATAAAATGGTTTACAAACAACAAATGTAAACTATTTATTTTTATCCAACTTTAAATTTACAAAATTCTAAATTTGTACACTTAGTGTACAACACCAGAGCTCGAGGGATTTTCTAGCACTGTAAAGGAAGGGTTAAACATATTGATGGGTATAAAAATAATTTTTCAAAGTAATATATCCTTAACAATTTGAATACTGTCGCTTTAATAGAGCCATCGTCGGTCAAAACGTCTTAAAAACGCTAACTCTGGCATCGCTCACACGTCCATCTGAAGGTGTACTTTAATAATGTTTGATTTGTCAAACATAAGTTAATGATAATTTTGTACTGATGGCAACACTCATAATGTGGAAAAGGGACACTTCGTTTTGCTTTTAAATGGACATGTTTGTTCTGGGAAAAAAAACAGTATTTTTTCATTTGCTTTAATGTATGTATGTATTCCCGAAAGTGGTTAATAAGTGAGTAAATTCGGCATTTAGATAAGAGTTAACAGGTTAATAAGGGATTGGTTGATGCCCAAATTATTCAGGAATACATTTTATATTGAATATTTGCAGGCGCCTCCTCTGATCTGAAGCAAGCCACCTCCATAGCCTCGCACATGGTGCGCGACTGGGGCATGAGCGAGAAGGTGGGCCTCCGCACCCTGGAGACCCCGCGGGGCGCCTTCACCTCCGGGGAGACCCTGGGGCCCAACACCAACGAGCTGGTAACAATACTCTCATTATTCCCATTCGGAATCAAATTTTTTCTTTAAATCGCTTTAGTTGTGTTTGGTGACCGGATCTGAACAGCCAGGTACTTCCAAACCTTCATCCTTCCCCTCCTGATTCCTTTCAGCCCACAACATACCCTAATTGGGGATGCCATAGTCACACTGGCCCCAGACAGTTGGGAGTAGTTGGAACTCACATTATTTAAAAAAAAAATTATGTACACTGTCTATGTACTGGCAATTCTTAGGTCAATATTGAGGTCACTTCCTGGATATCTTATATTGTCATATCTCTTTGTCCTCGGTAATGTTCACAGCCTCACGCAGGGTGATTTCCTTTGGCAACCAGATAATACAGAGCATAATAAAACAAAAGGCAAGATTCTTTGTATCCTTGATCATTTGTGGCCTTTTATATTTTATTTAGATGTGATTACTGCATCTTGAGGAGTTTGGCTATCGCGAGTATCTTACCCTCTTATGTCTTTGACCAGTATCAAAGTCCATTTAATAAAGTTCTCCAGGGTTATCATTGGGTGTTAGTCTGTTTCCTGGCTCTCCAGGTATCGCAGCCTTTTTCCCATCAAGGCGGGACATTGGCACCACAGTTGAATCTGTATTTATTCATCCTCTTCACGTTTCTACAGTCTTGGTGCTTTCCACTCATGATGTATCTCCTGCGTCACGAGGTGGCAGTGTCCTGCCAATAGTTCTATTAGCTCTTTCAGTGCATTTCTATCCGCATTGAAAAGTTGCCTGGTTCGTTTATTTGTTTCGACCAAACTTATATCTATATTTGCAGTTCATAAATTAAGTATCTGTCCAATCAATTCAATATTAACCTTTTCAATGCAATCTATCCCACCACACAGTACGTTTTGACACAATGCATGTGAAATCTTTTTATTTTTAATGTTCATTTTTGTCATGGAACCGAGACAGTTGCCTAGATAAGGTTAACAATTATTAATTTTGTAATTTTTCTGTGCAGGTCGATGTAGAAATTCGCCGCATCCTCTCCGAGTCCTACGACCGTGCCCGCGCCATTCTCAAGGCGCACTCCAAGGAACACAAAGCCCTGGCCGACGCCCTGTTGAAGTACGAGACTCTGGACGCGCAGGACATCAAGGCCATCATGGCCGGCGAGCGTCCCAATGTGGAACTGACCCATAAGGACAACAAAGAGAACAAGGAGAATGTCAGTGTTACCACCAAAGGGAAGGATCCCGGTACACCATTGCCTGTGACGACTTCCGCCACGCCCGTTCCTGCCGTTCCGGTGCCTGCATAGTCGCTCAGCCATTGTACAATTATTCAGTGTTTAAATCACCCGCCGTCGCTATTTTCAGTGAAGTCTATCGCGTCCAAAGACATTTTTTTTATTCATCCAAATTGAGACTTTAGTTAACCCTTTCAGCATGGAAAATTCGAAAATTCGCAATCACCATACGCGGCACTTCTTCAGTGAATTAGTTTTGCTGGATAAATATGAGTGTTTAAAATAATCTATTTGGTTAATTCATTCATGACGAACCTTAGATCCATATGGAACTTTGCTTGGGAACATCATAATGTAAATATGCCTACAAATTGATCATACATAACGCTAGTCTAATCAAATTAAGAAGATTTTAATCATGTTCTAACTAACATTGAGCAGAGAACTCAGATTTTACCGACTGAAACCTTGTGGAACATGTTTGTGACGCACCGTCAAAATCTGAAAATATGATACGACGGCATCTATCGGGTTATTCAATTGTTTTTGCATAGGTTAATATCACTCATTCCTTAAAATGTCGGCCTCCGTTGTAAAATGGTTAAAATGCTTAACTTTATTTTATTAAGCTGCGGGTTTCATTCTTCTCAAAGATCAAAAATATATTGACATTGATTTTTCTTTCTATAAATGTTGTTATTAAATTTACGGTATGGATTTTCATATCACAGCTGTTTTAAGGAACAGATAAAAATCTTTATTTGGAGTAATTTTGCAAAAAATGGCTTTGGACGTTATTCAGCACGATGAGTCTAAAATCAATTTTTTTTACTGTTTAAAAAAATTTGAAAAAGGCGTTCCATTACCTTTTTTATGGCGTTTTGAATTCTATTGTGTTATTGTGATGTTTTTTTTTTCCGAAAACTTTTTAGTTGAGTTCTGTTAATGACATTCTTTCATTTAAGAATTATATATTTTTTCTTTGTTATGGTTGATTTTTCTATGTGAATTTATTGTATATTATATTATTATTATGTATATCTAGTTTGGTTTCCCATATTTGCCATGCGGCAAGAAAAAAAATTGACAGTGTATTTTAAAATTTATATACGTTCTAAGTTAGCACTTCTAGGAAAAATTTGTTTTTTAAATTTTGATGTTGAGAAAACTAAAACTTATTTTGTAAAATAATATAAATATATATATATATATTTTATGTGAGCGCATTGCTAAGCTATTAAAATAATAATATTTAGGATGTGGTCTCTTTCCGATTAGTGACTTTCAAACAAATTGCCTTTATGTTAATATTTTGATTCCTGTGACTGCAATAATTGATGAGAGTGGAGGTTAAAAAGAAGTGCAAACAATTTGACTAGTTTAACATAAAAATAAATAAACTATTTGTAGTCGGTATCGCTTACAATGTATAAATACATGTATCCCGGAAAGAAATTTCCAAGTAAGTAGATTATAGTCAAATCGCTGACGGCTCAATTGTAACCTTTCCTAAACAACGCGCGTAACAGTGGTTACAAGGGGGCTCTCAACAGCAGGACTAATATTAAGTCAATGATGAATTTCCAATCATTTAAAGTAACTTAAACAGGTTTGGTAATGCCTTAAAGGCGAAACAGCTGTTATGCTTAATATAATACATTTAAAAAAAAACTAGCATAAAATCCTAATATTTTTATGAAATATTTCGTACCTACTTTTATTTGTAAATAGATTTATCCAGTTTTGGAACAAAAATTAGTCAGTGATTTTATAATTTGTGGGTTCAATTTTCATGTTTATTTAATAATAATTGTGTATTTATAGATCTCAAATGATTTTCTTTTATGCGGCAAGAGCATTCTTAACCTTTAAAACGCTGGCCTTTTCGAGATAATCTGCGTTTTAGTGAAACTTCGTGGTTCACATATGCGCCATGCGCTTACGTGGATAGCTGCCGATGGATCACACATGTGACAGCTGCGTGATAAGGTTAAACCGTACGCTTCAATTGCTTACAAATTCTATTTTATGAAATGCAATCTGTTTTTTTTTTTTGTTATCAAATTAACACCAAAATTTAAAAAATGATGGTGCCATTTTTATATATGTAATAATATTACATCTATAGACAGTCTCTACGGTGGTGCGGTTAAGAGCACCGACTTTGGATTAGGATGCTTCCAAAGTACAAAAATATATTGACATTGAATTTTATCTATTTGTAAAATTCTATAGACATCTCTATACCCAAACAATTGGCTTCTTAACTGGCAGACAAATACAATATGGATTCAGGTACATCAAAAATAAGTTATGTGTATTAATTAGTTCAGTGACTGCTTTTCAAATCCTAGTGGCTAGTACAAAAAACTGAAATTTGTAAAAATCCAGCTTTTTAGAATTAATACCATTGTTTTCATTGTAACCCATTGTAAATTTAAAATTATTATTGTTAGTAATAAATACCAAAATAAAATTGCTTGTATCATTCAGTATATACCACAAATCTGACCCTAAAAAAATTATTTGTTTTCAAAGCTTCACATTGTCGACACGTGAACCTGAGATTCTACGTAATTTATTATTATTTTTAATAAAATAACTACAACATTTTACCCACTGATGTTATAATTAATATAGACTTGCCCTAAATATCATTTCGATGGCTGGAAGCAAATGTCACGTGACACCCATTTTAGCACTAGCCTAGCTCACTGCCGTCCACATTTATTTTGCGTGATTTTGACTGCGGTAAGCAAATTACATAAGGTCAAACTAAGTACTCTAATTATTAATTATTTTTGTATTGAATTAAAACAAAATTTAATAATGTTATTATTAAGTTCGGCAAGTATTTCAGTTTTTATTATTGTGACGTAAACAGATGAATGATACCAATATAACATTAATTAATAAAGTAAGGAAAATTATGTATTCCCCACTACTCAGTATGTTCACACGACCCAAACAATATGACACATTTAAATAAGTCAATAGCGTTCACATCATTACAAATTAATTAAGAAAATATTATCATTAAATGTAAGTATCCCACAGAATGGAATATTTTTAATTATTTTCTAACTAAATCGGTTTTACCGATAATAAATTATGCACCATCCAAATTAAAATTGGGTGGGAGTAAATAAAATCATATAAGTAAGTCGTTGCAACGTGGCCTAACCACAGTTTGAATAGGGCCTTGTATGCCGAAACAGCTGTCACAATCATAAAACAAAAATACTTGCAGAACTTAATAAACATTATTAACACAACCCGTAAAACTAGATTTCGTGGTTGCCGAGCAGGGCGCAATAGGAAAAAACACGTGTGTTTTAGAATTGAACAACCCATAGAAAAAATAACGACTTCGTCATTAGCAGAACAGGGAAACGTTTCATCGCAAATCCTATTGAATCTTGGGAGAGAAAATAATAATAATAATAATATAGTAAAAACACGTTTACAACGGCATGCTAACTCCAAGAGCCGACAACTGGGCATAGGATGTTGGAATGTCAGATCTCTCAACAACAAAGTAGATGAGGTAGGGGAGGTTTTCAACGAACAGAATCTGCATATCCTGGCCATAACTGAAACTTGGCATGAAAACGGCGAATCTTTTTCAATAAAGAGACTGCGAGCCTTAGGATACGTGGTGCTTGAAGAAGCCCGACCTAAATCAACGATTTCTAGGAATGACAATATCTCTAGCTTAAATCACGGGGGTATCGCGATTTTAGCTCGCCAAGGCTTGCGTTTGACAAAGGTGTCCATTGGTGCGTACCTAACTTTTGAATATTTGGGATGCAGAGTTTCCTCTGCAGGGGCGTCATTCATTTTATGTACACTATACCGGCCGGGTTCAAAACAAATCACCGCGGACTTTTTTATAGAACTGTCCTGTTTTCTTGAGCGGGTTGTAGGACTTTCCGATAATATATTCATAACTGGAGATATCAACATTCATCTAGAGCGCCTGCAGTCACCCAACACTGTTAAATTTACTGACCTCTTAGAGTGCTTCGGATGCCGTCAATGGGTCAGCGACCCAACTCACGATGCAGGTGGGACTTTGGATATTTTTGTTTCAAAGTCATGCGGCCCGTCCCTGGTAGCAGATAGCGTGGATGTGGGGTTATCAGATCACCGGCTAATTCGCACTGAGATCGATTTTAACCCACCGAAAATCCCTTACGTAACTATCTCATCAAGAGCATGGCGTAGTTTTAACTTTGACGACTTCCTCATAGATCTAAAGGCCTCCCCGCTTTGCACACAAAGCGCTTGGGAAACAGAATCCCCTACCAAACTGGCAGATGATTACAACACCGTACTCTCAACCCTTTTAAATAAATATGCTCCAACTTCTACAAAAACTCGGCGAGTTCGAAAATCTGACGACTGGTTTGATGAAGAATGTCGAAATCAGAAGAGAGTAATGCGGAAATTGGAGAGGTCCTACAGAGAGTCAGGGGTTACCTCACGAAACGATTGGATACAGGCTCAAAAAGAGTACACAATCTTAATTCGTTCAAAAAGGTCTGAATATTGGACAAATAGGATTCACTCAGAACGTATAAATCCGCGTCGCCTTTGGAACTCGGTTAAGACAGTTGTTGCCGATGTTCGTGCAGAAAATACAACTGACATCGCTCCAGATATCTTTTCCAAGTTTTTTCTCGAAAAAATTGAGTCCATACGCGCGCTAACAATCGCCGCCCCACCGCCATCTTTTACAAAAAATAATGGCGGAACCTTATCTGCCTTCAAATCTACAACCCTCGAAGAAGTGAGGAAGTTAATACTCGCTTCACCGAACAAACAGTGCGCACTCGATCCTATACCAACATGGTTACTAAAGAAGTGTTGCAACGAATTAGCTCCATTCCTAGTTCAACTCTTTAATAAGTCATTTAACATTGGTGATTTTCCAAAATCACTAAAAGCAGCTGTCGTAACTCCATTATTAAAAAAACCGCAATTGGACGCTGAAGATCTTTCAAATTATCGACCCGTTTCAAATCTTCCATTTATATCTAAAATCTTAGAAAAATTACTGCTGTACAAATAATAAGTCACTTAAATTTAAATAAATTGTTAACTAAATATCAATCTGCATACAGAAGGTTCCACTCAACGGAAACTGGATTACTACGCGTTTTGTCGGATATAACTCTGGCCATAGAGTCGGGTAAGCTGGCACTTCTTTCAGTCTTAGACATGAGTGCCGCTTTTGATACGATTGACCACGATTTTCTTATCACACGTTTAGAAGAATCCTTTGGTTTAAACGGTGGCGTTAAGAATTGGCTGACATCGTATTTAACCAATCGTTTACAAGCAGTGAAGATAGGGCAAAACCAATCAAAATATGCAACCCTTTCATCTGGAGTACCCCAGGGGTCCGTTCTGGGTCCTCTGCTTTTCATCATTTTCACAAATGATGTAGCTAAAATAATAGAATCGTTCGGTCTTCAATCCCACTGCTATGCTGACGACCAGCAAGTTTATTTCTACTGCTTACCAGAAGAAATAGACAGACTAAAAACTCGCATAGCTGAGTGTCTTGAAGCAATAACTCGCTGGATGACCTCAAATAGATTGAAGCTGAATCCGTCAAAAACTGAGTTTCTCTGGACCGCCACAAGCAGACGTCAGCATATTATTGATAACTCCCCAATAAATATTTCGGGAAGTGACATTACTCCCAAGACGTGTGTTAAATTACTCGGTGTCAATCTGGATGCAGACTTTTCCCTTAAAAGTCAAGTAAACAGAACTGTAAGTACAGGGTTCTTTCAATTAAGGCAAATAAAAGCAGTACGGAGAAACCTGCCAACAGAGGCAACTAAACTGCTTGTCAATTCGTACGTTGTGTCACGTCTAGATTATTGCAACGGAATATATGCGAGTCTCCCCAAATACCAAATTAACAAATTGCAATCAGTATTCAACGCTGCAGCAAGACTTATCACCGGCGTATCTAAATATTCTCACATTTCAGAGCATCTCAAAAATCTCCACTGGCTCAAATGTCCTGAAAGAATCCAGTTCAAGCTCTGCTGGATGGTATTTAAGTCACTTAACGGAATGGCTCCGGCTTACTTATCAGAACTGTGTATTCCCGAAAATACCAACTCACGACAGTCCACCCTTAGGTCAGCAGCGTCATCAGCTATCGGCAGGTTGAAGGAACCAAAGCGCACACCTAATACTAAGTTCGGTGATCGTGCTTTTGGAGTGTCAGGACCTAAAGCCTGGAATGAACTGCCGCATGACTTAAGAATTATCAAAAACTCAACAGAATTCAGAAGTAAACTTAAAACACATCTTTTCAGACAATCGTATCCATAAATTCACCTGTAAATTGCTTAGCTAGGCTGGCCGGTTAGTACTTACCTAAAGTCATTAAATAAAATAAAAATATAATTAAAAATTCACGCATCGGTGCGCAAATGCGTCCACAGCCCGCAACACTGTAAACATCCAAAGTGTAAAATAAAAAAATAAAAAATAAATAAATAAAAACGTTAATATTTATTAAAAGCTTCTTACGCCGAGTAAAGTAATTTTATAGATATTTTCGAGTCAAATTCATTTTATGAATACTTTTCAGTCCTAAAAATTAATACCAATAATTCAATAAATACCAACTCTTCTTGTGCCACCGATCATCTAATAAATGTAACATCAATAGAAAAGTAGAAACAAATAACCATGTAAAAGTATCATCTCTATAATTAAATTTTTCTAAAACTGTGTTCATTTGAAGCGACCTGCCAGGTAAGTATGTTTTTCTGTATCTGTCTGTACATAATTAGTTAAGAAATATTTGTACAGCGCCCTTGAGGTGATTTTTCACAAAAACGGCGCTATACAAGTCATCCAACTATTATTATTATTATTATTATTAAATTTAAAAAAATAAATTAATTTCTCTAACAAAATATTCAGTTTTTGTAAAGCCGAACCTTTTTACCTAATTTGGCGGCACGCCTAGCTCATTCCCCTTATTATGGTTTCTTCCCCTTGTGTGTTAGGGCATCTCTATGGATTATTTGCTATGTGATTTTACCTAATGAAACTATTTGAAGTCCTAAGCATGCTTGAAATGGATTTAGTCATGTCTGGTGACCACATCTATGCTAATAGCTAGGTACTTCTGAACCTATTTCTTCCAAGTATACTTTCCCTCCTCACTCCGTAATCTCACTGGCTCCGGAAAGTCCAAAGCAGTTGGGACTCTCGTATGATTTTCTCATAAAACAATATTTTATAGGGTAGATACTAGATACCTATTATTGGTTTCCTTTCAAATTTGCTTACGATCAGTAAATAATCATTTATCATTTTAAAATTCTATTTTAAGGCCCCACAAATTGTTTTCTTTGAAAATAATCATTTTTAGGGTGATGCAATTTTGATTAATGAGCATGATTGCAATGTCCCTATACTGCCACCAGAATTATTTTATTTTCTTCAATTATATTCAATAAATCGTCGGTCTACTGGCATAATCCATCAAGTCACATTTTTTAATGCAATAAATTAAATATGAGGTCTTATATAAAAAAATCATTGTCCTCTTTCAATTGATATACTCCGTTAAGGCTTATGTTGTACCGTTTTCTATTTAAAAGTGTTTTAATATTCCCCGTAAGTCAAAGATCCGATATTATTGACAAGAGAAACACATAATATGACGGCCTCCATGGTCGAGGGGTAAGGTTCTCGACTACGAATCCGAAGGTCGCGGGTTCAAATCCCGGCGTGCGCAAGTAAATTTTATTTAATTAATTTGTGTTGTTTCACAATTAATTCATTTAAAAATAACATATAGTATATTTGCGCACGTTCCAGAGTGGAAGATACTCTCAGTATCGCCCTGGTGAAAGACCACCATTCAGAATTGAAACGTTGCTTGAAATGGCTTATAGCCGTGTTTGGTGACCAGATCTGAATAGCCAGGAATTTCCCAACCTTCCTCTTCCCCTTCTCCTTCCCCTCCCCAATACCTTCAGCCTCATAACATTCCCAATTGGGAATGCCATAGTCTCACTGGCTCCAGACGGTTGGGAGCAGTTGGGACTCTTGTGCGGTATTCATATAAATTAAAAAAAAAAAAAAACATAAAGTCAAAATCAATACTCTACATATCTATTTTATATTATGTTTATTTTATTTTATTTGAGTACATAAAACAGGCAATATGCCCAAAACTTGCATACATGAATGTTTAAAAAGCCATGGTAATTAATAAGTACAATAAACAACAATTGATACAAAAGCAAATGACAAACATGTGAAAGATCGAAAACATATTATAAGTAGGTGTATAAACTACTCCTTATTGTCTCCTGTGCTGATGGTACACTGTTTGGGTACCAGCAATACATCGACTTGGATCGTCTAACATGTGATTTGCAAAGTGTTTTCCAAATACCTTGCTCTCAAGTGAGTTTTATCAGTCTCTCGGTTGAGTTTATTATTTGCGGAAGTTAAATTTATACATTTTTACAATCTATGAAACGGCACCTCCAAATCGATACCCTAGTTCAATAACACAAAATACCTCATTTTGAGAAAACTGGATTTGTAAATTTATCATAAAGACATAGCTCCGATGTAAAGTTATTTAGTGCACCTATAATATAACAGTATACGCAACGTGTTAGTAATTTATCAACCTATCAAATCTATGCAATGGTTAACCACACTTTCATATAAAAGTTTTTCGAAATTAATTAAAAAGTGATCACACTCCTACTTATTTTTGCCAAAATTTGTACAGACCATTGAGAATCTTACTTCTATAGAGAAACAACTCTTTGTTTCTCTATAGAATTATATTTTGTTGCCTCTGCCTCTTACCGGTCCCATTTATTTTCTTCAGGGTCTCCTGTGTAGAGTTACTGTAAAAAAAAATTTTTGGAAACATAATCTGCAGTTTGATAGGTCCGCGCGGTTTTATTATTTTTGTGCTTGGAATATTAACACTAATTGTATCGGACGAGTTATTTATTTAATTATATTAGAATAGACCGGTCAGTGGCTGAGTTGGCATCGCGTTTGGGTCTCACCCAGGCGTCGTGAGTTCAATTCTCGGCTGGCTAAGTCCTCCATTACGACACAAGCAACATCTTCCGCTTACTGTGATGGTAGTAGGAGATTTTCAAATATTGTCAGGTTATTCGTAACCAGGGAATATTTGTCTTTCTTTTTTACAAAAAAAGAAAGAATTTATGTTTATGTTCATTTAATTCAATAACAATGGTCGCGTGGCATCATACTGCGCACGATGAATCGAAATCCCTGGAGTAGAAACTTAGAAGTGTAGGCGCAAGCACTTTTCTTTGTTTCTACGCCACTGAATGACGTTTCTTTGGAAGGTTTCCTAGAAGAAGATAAGAAAAGAAAACACATTCAAAAGAATCAAAATTTGTAAAACAGTTAAAGAAGATGTTAAAAAATACATCAATTCGTTTACACGTCCAGGTCCACATTGTTGCAGGAAAAGGTTGAAGGAGTAAGTTGATGGCAGTTTGAATCTTGCTATAATGCACCGGATGTATGTAGAAAAATCAACAGTGGAAAATAAGACATCTTCTAAAATAAAATATTTCAAACGGAATTTAACATGATCTTTTTTTAAACTGAAAAAGAGTGTGTGCATTCTGTATGACATTTAAAAACTCGAACGCAGAAGAACAAGCCGCAAAAGAAATTTGCATGAAAAAGAAAAAATATTGTGCAATACGGAAAAAGATGCCGATACGAAAGATGGCTAAAGTGTCACCTAACATTATGTTATGCTGCTTTGACTTATAAGCAGTTTTGGCAACGCCAACTGGAAATGTCCTCTATTACAAGATAAAATTATCGACATACAATGTTCCCAAAAAGGATGGGTACTGTTTCACATGAAAAAACTGCACACAGCCTACATTTGGTCATAGAGCGATGCGCGCCACTGCATGAGGGTTTGGCCAGTAGAGGTGCTAAAAAAACTACCTACAACAAACACTTATTTAGCAATTTATTATAAAATCACCAGGGGTCTAAGTCTATATCTATTTTGCGTTACGGATTTGTCTCTTAACGTAAATGCAAACTTTAGCTTGTTAGCGCGATATACACTACCAAACTGTCAAATTGTGTTGTTTTTGACCGATTTAACTTGCGTTAGCTAACGCAAAAGATACAGACTTGGGCCTCAGAGTGGTGGATGCTTTCAGTATCGTTGCGGTGAAAGACCACCATTCTGAATCAAAATGTTGCTTGAAATGGCTTTGGCTGTTTTTGATGACCAGATCTGAATAGCCAGGTTACCCATCTATCTCCTTCCCTTCCCCATTACTTTCAACCTCACAACATACCCCGATTGAGGATGCCATCTTCTCACTGGCTCCAAACAGTCGGAAGCAGCTAACTCAGGGCTGAGCAGGGACTCTTGTGCGGTGCTAACATTATAAAAATAAAATAAATATAGATATTTTAATAATAACTAAATATTATTCAAATCTTGAAGACTTTTCGTGGCTTTCAACAATTTAACAGTAATCTTAACAAGCAAAGCCCATTAAGTCATTATTGACAGGTTCATTTGTTTGTAAAACTTAAATGAAAGGTTGTTAATTCTATCAATTGATGTGATGTATTGATGAGGTACTTAAGGGTACATTCTAAATTATAAAATAAATACTTTGATCAAATTCATCCACTTATAGCCTTTCCAAAATTGCAAAATATTGAAGTGCGATTATCTCAGGATGGTGTTTTAGTGACTTAATGGATTTTGCCAGTACATCGACGAAATTGAGTTTATCCATTGTAATGTCATTGATCTTCATGTCTGTCCATTTTATTTTAGTTTAAAAAACCAGAATTCCTTTGAATTGCATTTATCTTTTCTTATTTGAGAAACATTAAGAAAACCTTCATAATATTATTGAAATAAATTGGGGTAGGTACCTACACTTTTAACAAATTTTCATCAATATTATTTTTGCTGTTTCAACATCAAACCAAAATGCCGCTTTTACAAAACGGATTTTGGGAGGGAAAAATAGTAGAGGTTTATGTGATTGCGATGTTTGAAATGATATAATAAGTGTAATGTTCTAGAAACTTATCTTTTGGCCGCACCTTTTATTCGTTAGTTCCACTTTTTGTAGCCTGCACAGACAAGTTTTTAGTTTTGTACATCAGAGTGAAGGGTCAATCACGGAGAAGATAACCAACAGAAGAGATAAAGGTAATAGAATTAATATTATACTCACGCATAGCATGGCGTAGGCAACCAAAGTTGTCGTATCAATGGTGATTTCTTGCCGGATCAACTGTTGATATGATCGCGGCTAAAAGGTTAAATTGCCAATCCTTAAATTTACGTTTCAGTGTACAAATAAACAATAAATGTTGGTTATATATATTTATTTATGTTTCCAATGTTAACAACAATATTACAAAGGGTATGTTTGAATATATAAAAACGGATAGTGAATTTATTCTAAAAACTATCTCATACTTGAAAGTGAAAGAAAAACATTTAAATGACTGTCGACACATTACATTTACGTAGTAAATAAGTAGTGAGCATTATTGTGATTTATGAGCCGGAGCAAAAATTCATGCCAACTTTTATGTACAAAAAAAAAAACACTAAATGAAGATTGATAGTTTTTAGAATAAATTTGGGTCATTTAAACATAATATTTATGTAAAATAAACATTGCAAACAAGTTTGAACTGAAAATATTATATTTATATACATACTGAGCAAGCTCTTTTGATAATTAAGTATAAAAACTCCCTTCATAATTTTCATTTGTCTATGATTAAGATTTATTTTGTTTTTTCAAGACTTTCAGGATGAAATGTTAAAATGATGGGTTAATTTTGCATCGAACAGTTGTGAATCTGTCGTTTTTAAAGCAAAAAAAAAGAAGAAGAAAAAAACAGTCATTAAACTGAGACATAGTTATTGAATTAATTGTTTTAATTATGAAAAAAACAAATAGTAATGTTGCCTATATAAATAACTCAATGTTTGATTGTTTAATAAAACGCATAGATTTGTTGAAGGCGATCAGGTTTAATTGTTATATAAATAATGGGCATTGTACAAAGAGAAAACGATAATTCAAATAATTTTACAAAAACATCATTAATTAAACCTAAAAAAATTGTTAAAAATAAAATGGAATTTTGAGTTTTATTATTTTAAAATCAGTCACAGATGTCTTAATAGGACGAGTTGTTCTTATTGACAAAACATTGGTATTTCAGCAAACAAACCTAATTACCTCTTTGAATGTTTTGACCTTACGGCAGGATTAAGTATTTTACTACACACAAGAAAGAAAAAAAAATAATTGCCATGTTGTAAGGCACACATTAAATTTATGAGATTATATTATTAATACAGAAAATTAAAAAATAAATATTTCAATTAATTTTACAGGCAGTTTGTATAAAAGATTATAAATAAAAACATTATTTGAGTATACTTCCGGAGTCAGGACAGAAGACATGGAACACTGCCATAGCAATTGGAAATGAGTAGACGTAGAATGTGACGTGCAACATAAAACCACACAAACAAACTAATGGCATCTCTTATATGCGTTGCGTGACTTGGCTCTTCTATTTGACAGGCTTTTAGAGCAGGCACACGACATGACTTGCGTAAAGTCCCATATCCAATATTACAAACCAACGAATAGCGTCTCTTATACGCGTTGCGTGACTTAGCCGCACGATTTGTCGCACCTGAACAGACTTAACCACCTCTGCTAGTTAGGATTTTTTTGTTATCTGTAGAACCCACGGGGGTTAACGGCATATCCCAATTATTCTACAATGTTAGTTTTTGAAACATTAAAAAGGTTTGTCTCTTAGGAACTTGGTGTAGGGAAAGATAGCTTTTACATCATGAGATTTTGTCTATCCTGAGGTTGTTCTTTAGGTCATATGAATCTGACACACAAACGGACATGGAACAAATCAGATAACGATTGCAAAATTGAAGAGTTTTTCCAGATGGAATTGTTTTAACACAAGATATTGGAAAAAAATATATACGGTGGTAATGTTGGCCATTAATGATGGTGATGCAATTTTGGTTAGAACCATGGACTTGTTCATATTCGAGGAGGAAAGATGGTTTAAAAACCACTTTTGATGGGTGGAAGGATTTCAATTTTATCAATCCGGTGTCAATAATCCGTGCATACTATGTAATGAGAAAAGTAAACATGCAATATTGTATCATTTTAAAATAATGCTCATTGCACTTTATTATTTTCTGATAAATACAGAATCAAATTAATAATATTTACTTTAGAAATTGACGTTTACTTTGTAAAAAAGCTGAGAGCAAAAATATACAACATTGACGAGCTCAAAAGGGACAAAAAAAAAAAAAGGTTTATTTTGTTATTACTCCCTCCATTGAACTATTTTGGCTGACTTCTTTTGTTTATCTTTCTCCGTTATTTGGATGAACTTAGTATCAGGATTGCATGAATAGGTGATTAGGTTGGCGGAAAAAGACAAAGGGTTCCTCTGATTAACTCGACTTCTCACAATCCAAAATAGGAGTTAGATGTATTTTTTTCAACAAATACAAGTGTTTGTGATCTCGACATACAGGCAGAAAGCCACGGAAATACAAAAGGTGCCAACGTCGTTAGATAAAATTCTACCTGAATCCGTCTTCACATCAGAGCAATCGATTTGTTTACAGGGCGGTGTATTTGCTGTTAGGTTTTTCTGGGAGAAGCCAGTGCAAGCACGCTCTCAGAAGGGAGGAGAAGCATCACTGATCTGTCTCCGCCGGAGGGTCTGGCTCCGGCCCCGTCACAGGACCCTCCACACTCACGATGGCAGGATCTGCCGTGGCCTCGGCTAAATTTGTTACAGATTTAGACTTAAAACACTGAAAATCAACATGCCTACTCTTGGCTTCTTCCTTCTCCCACGACATGTGGATAAAGGGACGTTGGACGTAGTTGTATATCACTTCCGCACGGCCGCCCGGTCGTTTTTTCACCTTTTCTTTGTAAGTAGGATAACCTTCAACACCTAGGCGTATTTTTTTCAATCCGCGTTCCTTCATCACTTGTTTAGCGACATCGCGGTTTTCTATATATTTGAAGAAACGATACAGCGGAGTGCTAAGGACGGTTTGAGAGTATTCGTCGCCCATTTGCGGTGGGTATTCCTCGTCCCAGTCTACGGCATCTTCGTCTAATAGGACTACGACGTGGCACTCTCGATCGCCACGCCGGGCAGAGGCAACCATCAGCGGCAAGACGAGCTCTTCTAGGAAACTCTCAAACTGCCTCCTGGCACCCTCGTTGCTTAATTCATGCAGCAGTCCACGTAGATTTTGGCAGCGGACGGTGCTCGAGTCAAACGGAACTAGCAGATAATCACAAGCCTCACGCAACTCCTGCACTGAAACAGTCGGGGGACACCGGATGACTCCGCTTCGGTAATAATCTAAGATGGCACGGAATAGAGTGGCAGATATACCGTCGGCGACTTCGAACTCTCCTCGCTCATTCGTGCGCGCGAATTCCATGCCAGAACTAAACATCCTGCCGAGCATGGTGTTGGGATGTGCGGTGAACAGAGCAGGGTCCAGCACGAAGCGCGTGTTGTCCACCACGAGGGTGATCCTATCGGAGATAACTATGTCATCCGCCATGGCGGGCAGGTTGGCTGGGTTGGGGCTGAGGCTGCATGTAGGCTGGTCCACTCGCATCTGGTTTTTTGGAAGCATGTTCTGCGCGCGGTTGCGGGAGTTGCTGGGGTACTTGCCCTTGAACAGCCTACGGATTCTCTCGTCACTGTCCTGCTGATAATCCTCCGTATCGCTGCTGCTCTCGCGATCGTATGATCGTTCCTTGGGGGGAGTTGACATTTCATTCATCACAGCTGGTTTCGCTACACTTTAAACGCCAAATGACGAGTTTTACATCACGCTGTCGCCGTCTAAGACGAGAACGCACTATTGCTGGTGAATCTGCGTTACGGGACACTCGTGCGAAAATATAAAATAACAAAACGCAACTCTCTCTTCCCAGACGTGACAAAATTTCTGTGAAAAAGTCAAGAACTTTGGGACAAAGGACTGTCAGATTATCTATGGTTTGTGCGGATCGGTTCAAGATTTGTTAGCCATATAAGTGTAACCAAGTACTCAGGCTACCAGGTTCTTATATTGCAAGTAATGTTAGAATCTTGAATGAATGGTATATCTATGGGTATATCTATGCCTTGAATATTCCAAACAAAATAATAATTGACCAAAAAAAAAACATTTTCGTGCAGAAATATTATCATAACAGTAGTCTCAAACTGATGGTCCCTCAAAACGATTTTGTTCAGCTCTATCGCTTCCGTTTCCTGCCTGTCCTAAAATATTTCAATGAATTTACATCAAAATATATCGTAAAATTAATTATTTCGTTCGTAAACTTTATTTATTTTTTGATAGACGTCAATTTTTTTGTATTTTTGTTCAATTGAAGTAGGTACTGACATTAATAAAAAGAATTTCTTCATTTTATTCTATAAAAAAAGAGGGTTTGGTTGGTGAGAATGGGAATAATACATCATTTTTAAACATTATTTACAACTAGTACGAGCAATGCTGTAAATAATAAAAAAATTAGAATAATATATTTGTAAATAGTGGGAGAGTTATTCATATAAATATAATGAGACAGAATCTTAAATAGATTTTAATATGTGATTTTTATTGTTTACAATCTGTCTCTTTCATTAAAATATGTGATTCAAAAGATAAAAGATGACTTGAATTTAGTCAATACGTTTCAGTTCCCAAACACCTCAATAATTAAGAGCTGGTGATTGATTTTTTTATGAAATTGAAACAATTTGTGCAGATTTACCCTTCCTTTTGGTGTTC
The DNA here is from genome assembly GCA_022606495.2 of Halesus radiatus. NCBI lineage: Eukaryota > Metazoa > Arthropoda > Insecta > Trichoptera > Limnephilidae > Halesus > Halesus radiatus. Next base: position 385,248 of record JAHDVE020005663.1, read on the forward strand.
ATAATACCGGATGCATTAAAAGGATAAGTCTGCTCTCTGACGGTCCGGTGAGGAATGAACATTTCACTCGCTACTGGAGACATTGCGCAGAAAAGTCCCACAATGGACTGCGTTGCAAACCGTTACCTTACTTTAGCAAACTTAACTTTTCTGTGCAGTGTCTGCAGTAACGAGTGAAATGTTCATTCCTCACCGGACCGTCAGAGAGCAGCCTAACACGAAATAATAACCCATAAAAAAATAAACGTTTTTTTATGCCTATGGTATGCTGTATTCTTTTGAATCACTCAATATTCATTGCAAATTAAAGGGACGTATTTCTTTTCTTCCTGCTTTCTCGGCCTCGGGGTTTCAAAAGAGAATAAATTTCTTCGGAAAAAAAGAAAAAAAAACACAATAGAATGTTATTTAGCATCCATTATTATAAATAAATGGTGAAAATTAGAGGAAAATAGATCAACAATAATTATGCTTTTCATGTTTTCAATATAAACGAAATTTACCTTTCTAATGACATTTTTCACCTTGATAATGCAGAATAAAAATAATATTTTGATCAGCTGTTAACCGTTACCGCCATCTATAGAGTTTGTATCGAACTCAATTCGCTCTGTTTTTGTGAACAGCTGGGTACCGTCCAATCAGGTAGCGTTGCTCAAAATATCAATATAGTGTAGCGCACCTACGTCCTTCCATTTGACAGCACTTGAACATTTTGATAACAAAAGAAAAGTACTTTTCAGTCATTCAAAACAAGTTATTAAACTGATCAAGATCGACGTAGATGTATTAAAATCATTTTTGAATTTGTGAAAATCATTAAGTTTGAAGTGCGATAGGAAAATTCGCGATTTCAAGGTCAGTTCATTCGTATGTAATTTAATGTGGAAAAGAGACGGATGCAGTGAGATGGAAAAATTTCGTTTGTCGTTGATAAGTGAGTGCGGTGATTTGTTAATTGATTATCCAATCAGAGAGCGGCTCTCCCAACCTCCCAACAGCTGACGGTCCAGTTCGTTTCTGTTCGCCGTTTAGTGCGGTCGTTGTCATTTCGGGAGCGCTCGAGTGTTGGACTCCTTTGTCTGGACAGACGGTGAAATAACGTGGAACAATGTCTCTGAAAAGGATAAAACGCAAATACAACAGTGTGATTTTATAGCGCAAGATATTTCCAGTGGATTTCAACGCCAACACCGCGGTGGAATGGTGAGCAATTTGATATTTTTAACCATTTAAACTACACTCTCCTGCGTTCGCAATTCTCTCTTGTTGTTGCTAAGGGCTCCGATACATACGTATTACGGTTCTGTGGAGTAATGGTTCACGCACCTGACGCTATTGGAATAATCTAAACATGATTATCTTCGTAACACCACTTATTGCATTAGTATTTCATATTATTATAACATCAGCATTGTCGTACCTGAGAAATTTGACGTTGATTGTTATGTTTTACTCACCTTAAAATCACGGAATTACGGTTTTCGTTAAAATGTATTGACAATTCAATAAAAACAATAAAATTAAAAAAAAAATCCTTCTAGTTTAGCGTGATCGTGATCGATGTGTGATTGCATTTCTGTGCTGAATGTTGTGATGGTGATGGAAGCTTGTATAGCCCCACAGCTGTTCAGTCCCACTTTCTACGTTGTTTAATCTCCCAGAAACACGTGTATGTTTATAATCGTGATAATTATATATTATAAACAATCTTGGATGTGTTTTACCAACGCAGCAATTGCGCAGTTCGCGGAATTAGCATTCTGTGCAAGGATTTTTTTTATTATTATTATTATTGTTTTTATTTTGCATATAGATATGGCATGGCGCGCTGTAATTCATTGTCAATTCACGCCACAAAAATAAAACAGAGTTTGGAATAAAAAAACGACACGTTTTCAGTAATTATTTATTTTATTAACGATAAAATACAAATCATTCAACGTAAGATTAGTTGTGTACGTTTTTTGCCCACTTTTTTTATGAACACAAACATTTTTTTTAGTTCAAAACTTTTGACAATAACAATCAAGATGGCCCCCGCCCAGCAGCTGATTCAAATTCGCGTCGAGCTTAAAAATAATATTGATTTTTCCTGCAAAAAAAATAACGCGCAGGACATTTTGACTTGGATGTTGAAAATGCTTTCAAACCATATCATCAAAATAGCTGTCTTGTGATGGAATTAACAAATTAAATGTATTATTATAATTATTCATAACCTTTGTCTAGCTTTTTCTCCCTCTGGTAGGGGAAAATTATAAAAAAGTGAAAATTTCATCAGAAATCCTCAGTTTTTTTAAACTGTAGTGTGACATCACTTATTGTACGATTTTAAAGTTAGGTTGGGATAGTGTGGTGTGTGGTTATAATGAGAATGGTTAAGAAAAAGTCATTCCTCAAAGTAATGTAACTGTAACAAATTATTTTCACAATTATATAGGTACTAGGTAGGAACTTTTTTGCTGTTCGGTAGGCACCTATGTACTTTGAATATACATTTTATTGCCGTTCGGTGAATATTTACCCAAAATCGTCAATCATCGAATCTAGTAAATTCATATTATATATGCAAAAATTGTAAACCATTTAATCCCAACACATTTGCACACATATATTTCTTATGGAAATCTTTGACTTCGGACGTCTCTTACTTAGTAAATTATTTTATTGTTTCGCACAAATCAACAATTAAAAACCCCTAGACAAAAAATATTCAACGAATATAAAACAAAAATTATTCAATATCCACTACTACTGTAAAAAATCTTTTTTTTAAGTAGTTGGATAACTTTCTCATAGTGATGTAAAAATTATTCAAAATTATAGAAGTACTTTCTTTACCAGGTAAAAAATATTCAAAATTTTAGAATACGTTCTTTTTCATATCTACTAGTGTAAAATATAATCAAAATTATGGAAAACGTTCCTTTCTCATATCACTGTAAATAGATTCAAAATGATGGAATAAGAACTTTCTCCTTAAATTCGTGTTAGGGTAGGTACCGATCCCTACCGCTCAGTAGGGCTACGAAAAATCGTTATTTTCCCTTCTTTGTTCGTGGCATTGAGCAAGCCTTTTTGGACCTTGTACCTTATACCTCGGGCCCTTGTCCTTCGTGACCATTTTGACAGTTTTAAATGCAAATTATATTTTTGTAAGCTAATCGTTTTTTGTCATTGTTTAAGAATTGGGCTGTTTTTTAATGTTTACCCGTCTGAACGAGCAACAATGTTTTATTAATCACATTTTAAATGTTTATTTTATTCTATCATGGATATAGGTGTAAATTAGAATTTTAAAATATCTGTTGAATAACTTAAAGAAGCTGAAATTATTTCCTTTATGTGTACCACTGAGAGCTCCGTCGCAACCTCTTTTCAGTTACATGCTTCGTTAATGAGAAAGGGGGAAATATGCACTTCCTTCACCCTCTTAACAACCCCGCCCAACCAGGTGGCGGTATGATTTCCCTGGTCTTACACATAACAGACAGGATAGCTCCTGTAAGATGTCACACAAAATAAAATATAGTATAAACAAGGCGAGTCCAAGGTCATCAGTGCAATGAAGTTAGATTTTAGTAGATTATTTAAATTAAAATTCTTTGGTCCAATCTGTACACTTCGAATAATTTATTTATCATTAGCGGAATCTGTTATAAGGTATGGAATTACAGTCTGAGGAATTCCTGTAAAACAAACATCAATCAGTACAAAATTCATTGGTTACATTATTAGCTCCCAAAAGTTTATACGAACAAAGGCATAATATTCCATACTTTTATCAGAGTCTTAAAATTCTTTCAGTTAGATCAATTCTGTGGTACAAAATTATATTTCAGCACATTAATATAACCCTATATTTAATACAAATAGACTAGAGCACACTTACAATACTCGTCTCAATTTTAATGAAGGATTAATGGTTCCTAAGCATAAAAACAAATATGGAAGAAGAACTTTAGATCACATAATTCCTAGTTGTATAAATATGTTACCCGTTGAAAAAAAAAACTGTATTAAAACTAAACCATTAATAAACACATTGAAAACTTGGCTAGCCGAAAGAAGCTATTTGTATTAGAAATAAGGAAATATTATTTTATATATGATTTATCGCTTTCCTTTATGTTTTTATTTTATTCATTTTTTGAATATATTTTTGTAGAAATATTTTAGAGTAATATTCTTGATAAATATTTATGTTTTAACCCTGTTACATATGTTTTTATTTTATATATTGTTTTTTTTTTTAATGTTTTTGTTTTGATATTTTGTAACCTTGTCTGTAAATATTTTAAATAACAAGCTCCCGTTACAAAAACTACAAAAAAGTGGTTTATCGGGACTTTTTGAATTGTATTTTGTCTCTTATAAATTAAATTTAAAAAAACACATGTGTGTCTTCTGTATTTGTTGCCCTGACTGAGGTTGACCCAAATGATATAATTTTAGTCTTCAGTACAAAGAAAGCATTCCGTTGTCATACGTAACAATTTATAACTGTGTCATATCTCATGGAAATCACATCTTTTTATGACTAGGTGTATTATCAGCACAATGCAAATAAAAATAGCATAACCTGAACAAACTTAAATGACGGTTAGCCAAATCTGACGATTAGTCAGTGCTAAGTCATCACTGTGTCGCCTCTTCTACATTTTACCCCCCATTTTATGTCAATCTAATTGTTGAATTATGGTAAAATGCATAAATATGTTTTTTTAAAATAATGTAAACAACGTGCAATTTGGCAGATTATGAAAAAATATTCAAGTAGGTACCTATTATCTATGGTGTCAGACACAGTCGTTGTGCGCATGTGATGCACAAACGGGGCATAAAGGAATCTAAATTGTCTGGACATATTCAACTAACAGAACACATCGTAAAAGAATGCCCCTTTCACAGGTCTGGTTCCACGATAACTCGCGCCCTGTGCAGTAAGTACTGATTGTGTCCCCCCCCATACAAAAAAAAAACATTAAAATTTCTTACCCTCTGAACAAATGGATTTATCAAATCAACACGTTCAAAATCTTTTTAATAGTATCCCATTCCGCCATTAATTTGACATAATAACATTGCGTGCAACGTGAGACCAGTAGAAAATAGGTACTATACCAGCTAGCTTGGGATTATAAACTCTTTCCATGAGATAATGAGCTCTAAAGCAACATTCTCTATAGTTCATTATCGTATAACATAAAACTATAAAATCGTCCGACATATGACGCCAGATATCGTATTAGAGATGGCCGATATCTGAAATGAGCGTCACTGTCATTGTCACTGTGATAAACTGCGGTTCCAACTACAGGAAAATAAAGGGAAACCTGTTGTTATTCCAGTTATTTTTAGGAACCAGTTTCCAATAGTTGACACTTCATTTATGATATTTTAGCTTCGTTTTGCATGATTTAAAAACAACACCCAACAGCATTTCTTCAAAAAAGGTTCCTAAATCCAGTGACCGCAAAGTCACCGGGACAATTAATAAGGATAGGAATATTGACTATCTCATGTGTGTCATTTGAACGTTGGGAACAAAAGTCCAGACTCCTGATTGGTTGTTGGCTGGGCAGCGCGACGTATAGGGCCTAAAACACACGACAATGATTCATAGACGAACAGGCTTTACACTCGTCCAAGCAATCGTAAAAAAAATTCTCAACAAAAAACTTATTCCATACTTTTTTGACGATCGTTCAGTGTACACTTCTAGGCCCTTTAGACCTAGAGACGTGTTGTAATGTTACCAGCGCAATAGAATACTGAATAACCTCAGCATCCAACTTCGACCGCTACCAGCTCCCCGCCTTCATAACAAGAAGAAGAAATTTGCGTAGAAAATACCTTTCTTTTTCAACTTAAGAATATACCTGTCTCTTCGAAAATATTCATAATACATATTATGTTTTGATACATAATATTATTATTAATTATTGAGGTCCACAGTAACCTTTTGTAGCTAGCAGATAATAATATTATCAAATAATAAACCATTTCGTTTTACAGGTTTTTTTTTATCAATTTGACTTTGGCATCATCTTTTAATTTGATTATGTATTCTTTGTAAGACTGTCATAATCTGTCTCGAGTAGGTACCTACTTCAAGGCCACTTGTAAATAAATATTATCAATTTACACTGAAATGTTCCACATTTTATCTGCTGTCACGTACAAATTTTACAATTAGAAAAACAACATTGAAGTAACACTTTGTAATCCCATATCTCTGCCAGGTCGAACCCATGCGTAAAAAAACAGTTTTATGGTTTGCATTTGCGAATATAAAACGCCAAAATATTTCACGATTCTCGGCTCCACTGCAAGAACTGAACAAGAAATGGAAAATTGAACTGGGTGGTGGTATTTATACTCTCAACATACCCCTCTTGAAAGACCACCACTCAGAATCGAAACGTTGCATAAAATGGCTTTAGCTGTGTTCTGGTCACCAGATCTGAATAGCCAGGTACTTCCCAACCTTCCTTTTCCCCATCTTCCTCTTCCCACTGACTTCAGCCTCACAACATACCCCAATTGAGGATGCCACTGTCTCACTGGCTCCGGTTAATACGGAGCAATTGGGACTACCAAAACGTTTCCCTACTAGAAAGCTTGCTATGGTGGATGTTTAATATTTCGATAAATACTCTAGAATAGGTTTTTTAACCTATTCTAATGTTATGTACCTACCCACCTGACCCTGAGCTCTCTACCTACTTCTCGAATTCCTAGCTATTGTTTACCTTAATCTCGACCAGACAATACGTCACCCAGTAGGTGTACCCCTTCATTATTGTAGCCATTAGCATAAGTACCCCATCTCAGAATTATAAATACCATAATAAAACTTTTCCCGAATGCTATTGCTAGTCCCAAAGTCAATTGTTAATGTTCTCTGCTAATCGCTTAAAATATGTTTATTGTCATACCCCTTAATTTGTAAACTAATCTATTGTTCTGGAACCCGAACCTTCTTGGTATTCCCGCAAACTTTTCAAATATATCGGTGCAAGTCTTTGTAAATTCTTTTATAACCCTTATGTCCCCTAAATCCCGAGCTTATTCCCCCTACATCATAGCTAGGGTACAGTTGCTAATTCTTTCGTCTGACATCTTATATCTAATAGAATACCAAAATGAAGTATCTGACTTTATACTAAATCTACAACCCGAGCCAATAAGGATATATATAAGATAGATCAACATAGTTCTGGTTTTTTCCATCTTAGACATGTAAAATCAATCAGGAGATGTCTTCCCTCTGATGGAGCAAAATCACTCAAAAATTCCTTCGTTGTTTCACGTATGGACTATTGTAATAGTGCATATGCTGGCCTCCCTCAAAAACAATTCAATAGAATCCAGTCCGTCTTCAACGCTGCGGCGAGAATGATATTTGGTGAATCTAAATATTGTCATATAACCCCACTTCTAAGGGATCAGCTTCATTGGCTTCGATGCCCTGAAAGAATAGAGTACAAGATCTGCTTACTGACCTTCAAAGCATTGCAGGGAATGGCGCCAGCCTATATATCTGAACTATGCATCCGACAGGACTTAAGTGATAGACAGCTTACTCTGAGGTCAGCAGATCTAGATTCTACTAATCGTCTAATTGAACATTCAAGGTCAAATCGAGCCGTCTACTATGATCGCTCTTTTCGCGTAAATGGCCCTCTCATTTGGAATAAACTTCCCCAGCTCTTACTAATATCCAGAAATTGACTGAATTTAAACGGGCTTTAAAAACAAACTTATTTAAAAAATCCTTCTGTCTATAAATTTTAATTCCTCTTCAATTTATTATAAAAAGTCATTTCCTCGAGCCTCTGGTAGTTGTTTGGTTTCGGTTTCCTCCGTATATATATTTTTTAAATTTTTATGTGAAGTCCGTTATTGCTGAACATAACCCGACTCCTGTCTTAAAATGCTACTATTTTTGTAGTAATATTGTGAATGTGTTATTGTTGTATAGCCATATGTATACTGTATAATATTATGTAATTTTTTTTATGAATATGCACCTAAGGAGTACTGTAGGAGTAATATTAAGAATAAGCAAGAATGTATGTAATATGTTAAGAATGTATAAATAGAATGAAAAAGTAGCACTGTAGGAATATCACTGAATGGAGTTATTTAATCATGTTTAAGTTTATTTAGAGTAAAGCGCACTTGAAGTGAAATCACACAAAACTGCGCTATATAAATGCTTTGTTATTATTATTATTATAGGTCATTAAAATCTTACTAGATCAACATACTACGAGAAGAGTTGATTATATATATATGTATAATAAATAAGTGAAGAAACAAAGGTACATTTAAATGAAGAGCCGATAGGTACGTAACACTAATAATGAATAGTGCAATTTTTACTTGCATCCATGAACCTTGCGATTGTAGATGATGGGTGTTAGGAGGTTTTTTTTTCACTAATATATATGTATAGTTTATCTTTAAGATTCGTATTTTTTTTATCTTTTGTAGCAATTGGAACTGATAACTACGATAAAATATAGTATCGTGAACGTCATGGCTGATAAAAATGTGGCGCCTTACAGTCTGTACCTGGCGGGAATCCTTGTATTTTTTGTATTATTTATATTATTTATAAATTTTTCGGCCCAAATTCCATCTAAATACCGCGTAACCTTCGCGCTCAGCCAATGACTAACTACTGTATCAGCAAATCGTTCGCCTTTACAGCTCTACTGAAGCCAATTATGAAGTATTAATACATTTTTAAATAGTTAAAACCGTCCTATAACAACATCACGTAACTTCTTCTGCTGTCGGAAGATTCTCACGTGATGTTGTAAGACTACCAAATACTCCCAACTGTCCGGAGCCAGTGCGAATATGGCATCCCCAATTGAGGTATGTTGTGAGGTTGAATGGAAAGGAGATGGGAAAGAGGAAGTTTGGGAAGCATCTGGCTATTCAGATCTGGTTACTATACATAGTTACAGCCATTTCAAGCAACGTTTCAGTTCTGAACAGTGGCGGTTTTCTCTAAAGTGCGTTTGTGCAGTGAACTCCTATAAAAAAAAGATAAGATAATAATGCAAACTTGTATTATAATTTTACCACATTTTAAACAGCACGCTATTAATACTACCCGAGAGTGAGGCCGAAATGATTCTCATATGTGCTTTATAATTTCAGCACCTATGGGACTTAATGTTCTAAGAAATAGTTCATACGAAATACGTAAACGTGGCGCTTCAGCGGAAAATCGTGGAAGCGTACTAACCTTGGGAATCTGTTAACTGCCCCGGTGCGCAGTGACTATGGGATTTGTCAAGACCAAATTTCTCGGAAATAATATTTTGCAAGAATCAATAGATGTTTTCTGTGATTATCTTGTTTTGAGTCATTATTAACATAAATTAATTACTGAAGATGATACTTTTTTATATAAAAAACGAATAGTAAAGTTTCTTATGTAAATTGTGATTTCGTATTTAAAACTATTTTTTGTAACCTACATTATATTATTCAATAGCCGCGGACGTTTTAATGAATCGCCGATTTTTTTTTAAATTTTGCTAGGACACTAATTGAAATGATAAAATTCCCTCAGATCTAGGGATAAATATAATATGGAAAAGATAACTTTTTTTTTGGAAACTTTTTGAATTGAACTCCCAAATAAATAGGCCTCAATCCGCCACTTGTTCACTAGGATGATACTAAGGGTCGGTATTTGAGATGCTTTACTTGTTTGGAAACCTGCCCGATAGCAACTTGAACGTAAAATATCTCTCAAGCCGAGCTTAGACCTACTGAAATACCGGCCCTGAGAGTATGTATCAATCTACGACTGGATAAAATTCTTCAAAAAGATCCAATGTTTAAAGCCTCAGGACCTAAAGCTTGGAATTAACTCCCACGTGAATAAAAGGGGATAAATCAATCTGCTGAATTCTGAAAATATTTCTCAGAAATTAATTCTAGGACTTTAAACTCATTTTCTATTTTCGTACAGAAACTTTGAGGTGATGTTTTAAATGAATGGTGTTACAAAAATTATTAGAATAACCGTAGTCCCACTGGATCCGAGAAATGGGCCTCTCGTGATAAACTGTACCTTGTTTTTTTTTCTAAATGTATCTCTTTGATTCACATCTCGAAAATTCCGGACAGTACAACCATTCCTTCCTTCTCTTAATTGTTATACCTAGGTGGGCTCATAAGTGTACCATTTCGTCAGCAATTCCTAGCAGGTGTAAGCACAGTACTATCATCAGCAAAAGTATCTTCATAACAATATTTCTGCTTTTTTCTTTTAAAGCACGTTTTTAGCCGGAGGGCCGATTTTGCAATTTTCAATATGTTCGCGGGCCGCAGGGGGTGGGGTACCCACAGCTTGGCATGGTTAACTTTACAGTCGGTGGCGTCGCCAGTGCATATGTTTAATTTGTTTTAATGTAAATGCAGTACAAACGTTCCAACTGTCCGGAGCCAGAAGGTAAGAACCGCGGGTTGTGCATCACTGTTTTAAAGGGTTGATTTTTCGCGAGTTTTTAAAAATCTGAATCTGGCATAAGAGCCCCAACTGTCCTGAGCTAGTTAGACTATGACATCCCCAATTCGGGTATGTTGTTAGACTGACGGGAGTGGGGAAGAGAAGGACATGGGAAAGAGGACGGTTGGGAAGTAAATACCTGGTCACCAAACACGGCTAAAGCCGTTTCAAGCGACGTGTCGATTCTGAATGATGGTTTTTCACCTAAGCAATACTGAGGGTATCTGCTATTCTAAAACGGAATTAAAAGCGAATCATTTGTCTTTTCCACTACATTACGGTTGGCTTAGGGCCGCTCGTAAAATTCTACAGGCGGTAGTCAATGCGTGCGCGTTGTTATGTTTGCGTATTTTCGGGTAAAACAGAGAAACCTGGCTAGCGGCCAAAACACAGCCAGTCTGTTTGGCTTGGACTTGGAAACATCTCTCTCTGTTATATCTGAGCTCTATACAGAGATGCTAAACAGATATCTGAGAATGAGATGGGTAAGAGGCAGGTTGGGAGGTACATATCTCGCCATTCAGAACTGGTTACTAAACATATCTAAAGCAAAGCTCGAGCGGCCTCCGTCCATTACCTAGTCTCTCCTCGCACAGCCTCTGGTGTTGCTTTCCTCACCTTACTCTAGAGCGGCCAACTGGACGTCTTCCCTCCGGTTCCTTCCTGGCGGTTCGTGCGTTCTCATCAGGAGTTCAATCTGAGATTAAAAAAGAGAGAAAAAATACTATGTCTTTTCCATAATAAATTATTTATATATATTCCTAGATCTAAAGGAATTTCATCATAAAACTGTACCAGAGATTAGCGACCTAGCAACAAGAATGGCTAATGAATTTAATATCATAGGTTGTAATGAAAATCTGATTACTTATTTTACTTGTAATTTACTTATTTTAATAACAACCTAAAACACAATCACAGAAAAAAAATCTATTGATTTTTGCAAAATACTATTCCGTACAAATGCGGTGTTAACAAATCCTGTAGTCGCTACGCACCCAGACAGTTAACAGATTGCTAAATAATTGCACGGTTTGCCACTGAAGCTCTATGAGTATGGGATTGTATGAGCTATGTCTTAGAACAGAAAATCCCACAGACGCTGAATTAAAAACGCACTTATGGGATTTATTTCGGACTCGCTCTCGACCTGTATTAATATTGTCTACTGACGGGTGATTTTTTTAGCACAGAATTTGAACAGCGTGCTGTTTTACTTTGGACATCTTCCCTCTGGAATTGCCGCCAGTATAACCTTATTTTATAATGTAAAAAGGTGTCGGAGTTAGTTCCGGTACTTTGTTTGTGTGTACGCCGTCTTATGACGGGTTTCCGTTAACTAAGTGCGTGTTTCCTAGACGTTATTATTACTTGGTATGTTATTCGCAAGAATCGCGATGATTTCATAAAATGCGGCTGTTGTTAAATATTTAAATTGGCTTCATAATGTGACGTCATTATTGTACGGAACGTCTGAAACTAACAGCTTATTCACGGATAAATTGCTTTTGTATTGGCGATTTGATGATTTGCATTGGCGGCCGCGGTGGAGTAGAGGTACAAAACTGGCGTTGACTTTTTTATGATATATACATAATATATTATGTATTATTACGGGTGTTATGGAAACAAGTCCTGAAAAACGGGATCCTGAGATCTTTTGTATCCTGGATCTTTGAATCCTTGGTTAGATGTCTATCTTTATGCAGAAATAGTTAATACCCGACTTGCAACACTGCATTTTTCTTTTTTTTTACAAACATTTCACAGCCCATTTATTTTCTTTATTTATATTTTTAATTATTTTATTGAGATTTAAAAACCTCATTTTAATATTTAATCATTATAGAAAATAATATTAACATAACCCAAATGAAAAATGAAAACGGAAAAAAACGACGGAAAATAAAAAGATTATTATTATAATTACTAAAATCATTATAAAGATAGCTGCCAATAATATGGGATTAAAAATGGAGAATAATATTGACAAATCTTGACTTTGAGATATGATATCGATGAAGATGACATAAATTGAACTGGTCTCATTAGCCAAGTTGGTTAAGCGGTTTCCCCGGATAGACAGAGGTCCTGGGTTCGAGTCCCAGATGCGACTGAAATCTTTTTATTTTCTGTCGTTTTTTTTCCGTTTTCATGTTTCACTTAGGTTATGTTAATATTATTTTCTACAATGATTAATTATTTTTGCATTTTAACATATCTCATTTATTTCAAGTTGCAATACCTGCCGAAATCACTCATCGAGCACCAGCTAATAGTACACAACTTCTGACCCTGTACAAATCGCAAGTGCGCCCCACTGTAGAATTTAACAGCCACCTCTTGTCGGTAGTCCCAAAATATCTGATAAAAAACCCTTGACTCTGTGCAGAAACGGGCGGTCCGTTTGATAGATTCGCCTATCTTAACAAACGGGTTGCAATCTTTGGAGCACAGACGTCAGGTGGAAATGCTGTCCTTGTTCTACCGGTATTTTAATGGAAGATACTCTGAGGAACTAGCGTCATTGATCCCTTCGGCAACGGTGCACAGTCGGGAAACACGCCAAACGCGCGCCCAACATTTGTACATCTGTACACATGACATTAGTCACACGAGAACGAACCGCTTCTACGACTCGATCTTGTGTTCCATAGTTCGACTGTTGAACAACCTGCCGGACTCTGTGTTTCCTCCCTCCTACAACATGGGTCTTCACTCCTTCCTATTCTCTAAAAGACCCTTCACACAGCATCCCCAAAGATGATATAGACCTCGAGAGAAATTATTTCCCTCAGGGAGCCTCCTGTGTGGAGTTATTGTAAAAAAAAAGCTCAGTCCCACTTGTGACAGATTCCTCTGGTGGCCGTTTATGGAACTAAATCGTATAGGCTGGAATTAGAATGATATTTATTGTACAGAGGGCGCCGAGTAATTAGAATTTATCAAAATGAATTTATAAACTTTTTGGTAGTATGTAGCAGATCGTCTACAATAGGCAGCGAAGGGTTGACTTCACGCAGAAGACCTTGAGGGAAATTATTTCCCTTATGTCGTCTTTGGGGATGCATTGTGGAGGGTCTTTTTGAGGGTGAGGGTGCACCTGGGTTTTGAGGAGACCTTTGTTGTAGGAGGGAGGAAATACACAGACCGATAAATCATTCCATAGCCGACCCTTTCAACACAAGAACGAACAATAAGGAACTCCAGTTCAAAAGTGTACCTTCCAAAAATACCAGTAATTTTGTTTTTTTAACCCGCCAAAACGGCCGGAATTCGAGCGGTAAGATGTGGGGGGGTTTCGTGACGTCGCACGTAATGAATTTACACAGAACAGAGCCGCTGATCCAATGATGCCGACCAAGCGGGGCGTTTTGATAATATGGTGTTTTATTAATTTTTAATTATAAATTCTACGTATATGTAATACAACTTATGTATTCTGAATTGGCGCTTGTTGACCTATATGAATATATTTTTTTAAAGTCATAATATTTTTCACTGGAGTTCGTACCTTATTGAAAAATATGGTGTCTTATTATGTATGTATTTTATAATTAAATGGTTATTTCAAAACTCCATATCTCATGATGGAAATGACAAAGCCAACTGAAAATATTTGCGTTCACGTAGAGATTCCAAGTGTAAAAAATTTTCGCCGCTCTACTTAGTCCTGAATTTATATAAAATATTTAATCTCTTTGTACATTCATAATTCTTACAATGGTACGCTCTCATTTCGTTTCAAGAATAAAAGTGTAAAAATTGTAATAAAAAGTCACAAAAAAATACGGCACAACGACCCGGGAAAAGACATCCGAAAGGTGTATTTTTATAATCCTTTTTTCGAACACGGTACAGTTACAAAATTCATGTTGTGACCTGCGCACTGCCGATTCTAGCCTACTGCGCAGACCTGTGTCGAGAGACTCGTTGTCTCTCCGAGTTTACACACCCACACACACACACACACACACACGTGCATTGTTCTTAAATGTATTAGTGTAGTATATGTATCCATGATGATGTACACCCCTACACGTGCGGCGAGATCCGCGAGTTGGCGCTATTGTCTCGTCGGTTTGGTCCCGTGTTGTGTGTGTATCATTATTTTATTATGTTGTACCCACAGTTCATCTTTTAACGTAAAAGGATCGGTCCATCATCTCTGGCTATAATTACACCTTGTTGTTATAAACTTAACAGATTCCAGATTGGTGTCAGATGCTCTTCAGTATCTAACAAATAACTAACTATCTTAACAAACGGATTGCAATCTTTAGAGCACAGGCGTCAGGTGGGAATGCTGTCCTTCTTCTATCGGTATTTTAATGGAAGATGCTCTGAGGAACTAGCGTCATTGATCCCTTCGGCACCGGTGCACAGTTGGGAAACACGTCAAACGCGCGCCCGCTCCACGGTTGACATTTGTCACATAAGAATGGGTCGCTTCTACGACTCGTTCTTGTGTTCAATAGCTCGGCTGTGTTTCCTCCCTTCTACGACATGGGTATCTTCAAGACCCAGGTTCACTTCTTCCTATCCTCTAAAAGATCTTCCACACAGTATCTCCAAAGATGATATAGGCCTCGAGGGAAATTGTTTCCCGGGCCTCCCGTAATGAATTATTGTAAAAAAAGTAAAAGTATCGCCCTGGTGAAATAACGCTATTCAGAATCGAAACGTTGCTTGAAATGGCTTTAGTCGTGTTTAATGACCAGATCCGAATAGCCAGGTAAGTACATCCCGATCTTTATCTTTCGAATCTCCTTCCCTTCCCCACTCCCTCCAGTCTCACAACATATATATATATATACCCAATTTGGGATGCCGTAGTCCCACTGGCTTCGGACAGTTCTCGTGCGGTATTCAGATTTAAAAAAAGTAATTGTTATATCAGTCTTTCACGTCCAATTCGCTGATTGATCAGAATCATCAGAAAGGCAGTCAATAAATTATTACTTTCATCTAGAGACTATATTCAGGGTGACTCAATTTCGCATATTCTCCTCCCCCCATACACGCGATTGGCCGGGGCTTTTTCCTTTACAGAGTCATCCAGTTGGCTTAAATTGATGATACAAACGACAAATGCTCTTTCCAGTTGGAGCTTCAATGTTAAAATGAAGACGAAATGTGCGCTGCACTAAGTTGCCGACTCGGTTATAAAATCTTGCGCTGCATTCGCGGCCATTTTAACTGACGCGAAATGGCTGCTTGGCAGCGCGACCACTCTAGCGGTCGTTTGGGTAACTCTACGCGATCTAGCGGTGGGATTTGAAACTTTTGGACCTCCTCTTTCAATTGCTATGTAGATCATTCATATATAAGGTATAATTCAGGAGATATAGCGGTACGAAATTGAGTCTGTCGTTTTGAATAACCTGTAAATTGGATATAGCCGTTTGGGTTTCTGCCATTCTATGGTTTTCAATAAGTACAACATAATATGCGTAAAATAGTATATGTTCCTTTCATGCCAATGACCTGGCAGTAAAAAAGGACTCATAGGTAATTGTATATTCGTTTCAATGATTAAGTAATCATTTTCGTTATTGGCTATGTCTACGAATTTTTCATTAGAACACAAGACAGGTGGGGAATGCTGTACTTGTTCAACCAGTAAGTCAGTGGAATATGTTGGAATCCATATATTAATGTCACATGCTGCGAGGAACTAGCGTCATAATAGGGGTCTTCGACACATTTTTGA
Source organism: Halesus radiatus (assembly GCA_022606495.2). NCBI lineage: Eukaryota > Metazoa > Arthropoda > Insecta > Trichoptera > Limnephilidae > Halesus > Halesus radiatus. The sequence continues at coordinate 401,507 of JAHDVE020005663.1, forward strand.
TAAATTGCCATACCCGGGGACAATCAGGCCCCCTCTTTTAAAACGAAGCATGACGTTGACCCCTACAACGGAATTTCATATTTATCGCAAAATGTATCACATTAATTAGAGCATGCAGACAGAACCTTTAGAATTTTCGGAAAATACCGAATAGCACCGAAGATATAAGCCGTAAACATTTTGATAATAATCTCGTCGGCCGGCCGATAACTGTGTGACGTTAATATTTGGAAAATGACTGGCGCGGCCACAGATGTCATAGACGCGGCAGTATGCTTCACTGCCATTCGAATTGTGAATTTGAACTTCCTCACTTTTGGAGATATCGAAAAACTAATTTTAATGTCGGTAGAAAATATTGCGTGCAAAGTTGCGGGAATATTTGCAAAGGGCCCGATCCTCGCGGAGCATTGCCTCCGTTCGAGGCGATTGATGCATAGAACTAATCCGAGACTTATTTTATATGAGAACTTCCGAATAAGAACGTAATTTTGAATCTCTCGTACATTTTGGGACTCCCGGGGCTAACCAAATGGCTTTATTTAAAAATATCTTTGTAATCTTTGGTTCCCGTCGACACCAGTGGCAAATGGGGAGACCAAAAGAGCCAAACCCGTACTGTACACTGCTATTTTCTGTATCAGAACTGACTGTTATACGATTCTTGAAGTGAATCCGAGTGCTGCATCTTCTACAGCTTTGTGGTCCAACCTAAGCTTATATTCGTACATATTTGTATATATATTTCTGTGTACGAAATCGTACGTCGGTTCAAGGTGCTCCCATAGCGGAATTAGTTTTCTAAATTACTCCCACATCTTTGAAACTCATTATTATTCTTTGCATCGTCTGGAAGCATCACGAGGCGAACACGTGGAACTGGGGATTTCAAATACCGAGCCGTTTCGGAAAATCCGGATTTTAATAAATGTTAAATTTCTCTCAAATTTCAATGCAAGAAAATAATAAAATATGTCAAAATGAAATAATTATGAGATGTTGCCATAAAACTTACTAGTTTTATCTCAACATTGTGAAAATTAACCACTGCATGTACAAAATATTCATAGTCAAAATGTCTGGAAAAATGCTTTTCCCCATTAATTCACACACTACTGAAGGTATATAAAGAGTATGCATGGTTGTCCGGTCTCTCCTCATTACCACCTGTCAGTCTGGATAATACATTGTGTTAATTACAGTGTATTCGTCTATTGGCTATTATTCCGCCAAAGGGCCAGTACAGTATACATTAAAAATATATATTCGTTACATTATATCTTCGCACTTGTTAATTCTGCACAGTCTTAACCACTATACATGTCCGATTTACGAATGGATAATATTAAGCGAGGGACGCTTATACGTCTGAACGGATAAATAAGTGGAGGTAGCATACTATTTATGTGACGCATGTGCACGTGACGGTAAGAAAAATCTTGAACATCCCGAGAGGTAATGTCACGGTCAAGTGAGTCAAGTCTTTATGTTTGAGAAGACGTTTGAAATTGCATGAAGCAAAGTTTAAAGAGAGCTTTGGCGTTCAATCTTCTTTGACTATCCCGGCGGGGATATTGTGTGATGTTAGTTAGGATACATTTATATATATTTTTAGAGACTAAAGCAAGCTTAGCACGATACTTATTTCCTTACGGATCCCCATATGGAAATCATAGCGGGACCCATATGGAAAATCTTTGCTTTACACGATCGTCATTTTCATACATACGATTTCATACAGATTTGCTGATATAGTTGCCAAGGAGAAATAATATTTTGGGACGGTACTTAATCGTCCAAAAATGACAATACCTTTAACATACTATAGATATATATACGTATACACTGAATTTACTTATTGTTTATTATTTAATTATTATTACATTTTCACTTAACTAGAATGATTACCTCAATAAATGCATTACTAATTTTATAAATTTTGTTCATTTAATCTATTAAAATTTACCCCTAGTAGCTAATGGATTGCTTTCCATATAGTGTGTTTTGGTGTGTAAATGTATGTTGTCATGTAAATTGTGTGTGTACTTGTGAAGTTTTAATTAATTCTATGTGTTTGCTTGTATGAGTTTATTATTAACAATACCGAACAGAAACACGCTTCCACGATCAGTAATAAACACAGTCTAGTCTACCTATAATCTTTTCAACAATATTTTTAATATAATATTCCGAAATAAACTCGCCACATTTCCACGCAATTCGTAAAACAATAGTTACTTAATGACAGCTGTCATTGTTTTAAAAAATTGCACGCCGAACTGGACGAAAATCGGTATTTAAAGAAGAAAAAAAGGCTATTTTGCAGTATGGAATCCGTACCATAAAAAGTATCGTGTAAAACGCCCATAACCAATCCCTTCGTTCCAAATAATCTGACAATATTTGAATTCCTCCTGTTGTTTGAGTAAAGGTGGAGAACGTAGCTAACAGAGGATTGAACCAGCGACGCCTGGGTGGGAACTTGACACATTTGTCCACTCGGCTACTGACCGTTTCTGTGATGTTTACTGTCTTTGTCTTATTGATCACAAATGTTTGTGACATTTTCGTGAACAAACCGGAAAGTCCTGAAAAGTTGGCATGGAAAAGCTCCGAGGTGACTCATAATCAAAGGAAATTTCTACGAGAATTCGTGCAATTTCTGACACATTCTTGTCAGTAGAAATTACGTGTTGAGACTTGCGCCGTGATTCATCGACCTAAAGTTATATATTTATAATTACTTTCCGTGAAATTCACTCATTAGCGTTTTTTGCCAGGTAAGTACTAAATCACTCCCTGTGCAGTGTGCACCCACAGCGGTCAACGACACAATTAATTATTACCTAGCGAGAATGACTTTGAATTTACAAGAATACATGCTAAACGAAAAGTAATACGCGATCATAGATGGCGCTAATTTAAATATATGACAAAACCACTTTAGCACGTAATGCTTTTAAATATTGAAATGAACTGTTTGTTGGCAGGTATACACAAGGAATATGAAATGGAATAAATTTTTACTGTAGAATTGAACCTCAAGTCCCTCAAGAACTTTAAAAATACAATTGTTATTATTGTAAAACTAACATATGCAGTATTAAGGTTCTCGAACGACTTGAGCTTTAAACTTACAATAGGAATTTATTCTATTTCATAGTCTGTATGTACACCCGCCAATAAACAATTCATCTTAATATTAAAAAAAAAGTATAGTGCTAAAAGTGTTTTTTTTCTTTTTTTTTCTAAAATATTTGAATTAGCGCCATCTGTGAGCGCGCATCACCTTTCGTTTAACCTTAAACCATGGTTGTTACCTTAGCAATGAAAAAAAAGTTCTATTTAATTCATTTCTACAGTTTTTGACGCATTGTACAGACATCGAATTGTTCTTGGGCGTGAAAAATGACGTGCCTATTGAATTAATCCAATTTAATGACTTTCAAATAGAAAATTTATGTTTTTCTAAGAACAACTTTGCAAATCATACCACTTTTTGTTGTTGATTTTCCAGCTGACGCCATTTAATCTAACGTGCTATGTATATATAAATAGATTCACATAGAATAAAAAAGAACACGAGAAATGCGATGTGGGCGTGTTTCGTCATCCAAAAGTCTGGCCATTCGGACCTTAAATTTATAATTAAAAAAAAAAAAACTATTTCGTCACCATTAATTTCATTTCGATCAAATGGAATGGCAAAATACAATGCAGGCAGTGCAATAGAGACAGCGCTGTATTTTTATTGGCTCCCTCGTGGCTAGAACCAAAAGGTAGTAAATCAAAGGCACACCGATATTTTTTGGTAGGTATGAGAGTTGGAATCAGCCTTCGCCCAACGACAGTTCCCTTATATTGCTCCCAAAATGTTCAACTCACTGAATACTGATACTAGGAAATCGAAATCTGATAGTCTTTGTACCATCAGTGTTCAAAATTGGTTATTTACAAAAGGAAGGAATTATTTCAAAGAATGTATTACATCGTAAAAGAGATTATTATTAATATATAAATTTATTTAATAATATGTTTTTAGTTTAATATATGTAAATGTATAGGAGTTATGATTTTATTCTTATCTTATTTTATTTGATATTACTTATACATTTTTATTAAATTTCTACTTTTACTTTATATTGTTTTTAAAATCCTTTGGTTTCTATTTATAATTATGTTATCTTAATTTTTATTTCTATTATATGTAGGTATACAACAATATTATATACAACAAACTTCGAATGCCATAATACAGGCATGTACCTAGTTTGGTAGTTCAAAAAATGAAAAAAAGGAAACTCTGTACCAAATTTATATAATGAATATATAAATAAATAAAAAAAATATATATATTTAATATAATACATATGAAATATTTGATAGTACAGATATGTCTTAATAGCTTTCCCGTTTTTGAGTTAGGGAGGACCGCCATCTAGCGATAGTAGTGAAAAAATAAATTAATAGAAATAAAAGTACATCAAGAATGTAATATAGATAATGTTTGTGTTGTTGTACACGATAGTTACTACTAAATAGAATATATCTCACAAGTGTTAAAGGCATACAGACATCGACCAAGGGTATCGATGTATGCAACTGAATAGATCTGTTGTAACCTCTCTATATTTCTCATTAACGATGCATATACCAAAAGTGAGACACAACGGAGCTTTCAGAAGCAGGACCGTAGGATATTTTTGTATTGATTTTGGCTTAAGTAAAACTCCCCTTCACAAAAACATGCATCCAAATATTATTACGTTTTCTGTAAAATTTTCTTTACCTTCTTCTCGAAACAATATTTAGATTTTTTTTGTAAAATGGTTCTTCTAGACATTTTACTGTGAATGACTTCTAATTTGATTTTCACGGGGGGTCGAGGTTCGAGGACCCATTGTTCCTTACCGCTGTCTGTCCGTCTGGGTGTACGAACCGCAGGGTTTTAGCCCCGCTGGGTATAACGCACCAGACATTTTGCAGGCGTCGGCAAACCAATCCTCCCACTTCTGTTCGACCGATAATTTAAGGTCGTCTGCCTTTGAAAAATTCAATTCTATGAGTAAACACCTCTTACGGAATTAATGTGTTTGTATAAAACGTTTAAATCTAAAATTTGTTTTAAATTCTGCAATGCTTCTACAGGACTACTACATGAATTGGAGAATTTTGTCATTATATCTCTCTGTTCCATTTAAACCTTATGACAAGTGATGGTATTTCAGATATTCTATAGTCAATTTTTTATTGATATTAACTAACTAACCATCACGCCGTTTCCCCGCAGGCAGAGAAGACGGACCGCCAAACAACTCGATCTTGGCATACACTTCTTGCTTCATTCACATTCATACAACGTCTCATACATTATCTTCTGTTAACGGGGAGAGGGACGTCGGAGAGTTATTATTTATTAATTCAAAATAATGATAGTATTATTACGCAATACGATAAACATAATGTTTTTAAATAGAAAAATATTTATTAAATATTTTATCAATTTACATAGGCTTAGCATTTATCAAAATCTATTTAAAAAATACGAATATGTTTTTTAAAGTGGAGAAAAGTATGTTTAATCATTTATCGTTGCGTTTTTGTAAATAAACGTAACCAAAATTATTTTTTTTTAATATTTTGTAAAACATACAATAAAATTTCTATTTAAAAACATTATGTTTATCGTATTGCATAATAATACTATCAATATTTTGAATTAATAAATAATAACTCTGCGACGTCCCTCTCCCCCTTAATCCGACTTCTGACATGGCCCGACTCGTGTATTTGATTCACTTGATCGTGCCATGTCATCCCCGGCCTCTTCTTCCATTCACATTCTCGTCATAAATTCTCCTCACACTTCTTTCTTCGTTCATTCGCGTTACATGCCCAAACCATCTAAGCATCCCTTTATTAATCGCACGAATTAATTAAGTTTATAACATTTTTCACACGATCATGTTTGGTTTTACCACACATTCGCCTCAGAGATCTCTTTTCTGCAGCATTCAGGAACAATTTATCAAATTCACGGATAGCAAATTCATATCCAAGGAAAACGATTTCTTAAAACATCGGTCACCCATTCAAATCTAATCAAAATCTTGACTACCTGATAACAATGGACATTCTACGAAACCTGATATCTAGTGGAATTTTTGATTTATTTCCTAACTTTTGTAAGCGCTTAAAATTCTCTAAAATTTAGTGGAATGATAATTTTTGGTATTTTTCTTCTGAAAAGGAAGACAAACACCCCCGGGTTACGAATCACCATGCTACCATCATACAAAGTTTCGCCCTTAAGGTGATTTTCTCACGAAAACGGCGCTATAGAAGTAATCCAATACAGTATTAATGTCCTAGAGTCCTATGTTAATTGCCGCGTAGACGCGAATAGTAGAAATGGCAATTTCACCTCATACGCAAAAGAGTCCGCAATTCAATTCGTACCACGATGAATATGCTGTGTCTTTTTTACGTGTGTTCAAATTGTTCTATTTTATCAGCGCGGGGGAGGGGGCACTGTCAAAAATCCAGCAAAAACCCGCGGCAGTGGGTGTTAATCTTCTAGTTATTATTATTAATCGGAAATGTTGCTTGTTTTAAAAAGATGGACCTAAGACTGAACCCACGATACCGGGGTGGTAATCCAGCGCATTTGTCAACTTGTCAATATAAAACCTGTGTCGTCTATTAAAAACTCGCAACATATAACAATATATTTTGATAGAAAGCAGTCACTTTGTGGTTAGACATATTTAATGAAAATAAAACAATAACTTTGTTTATAACCACGAGAATTTTATTTAATTTTATTACTGTCCAGTTTAATTTTTGTACCCTGAAGATGCTTATGTTAAGCGAAACCGGTCGGTCGTAATAAAATTAAATAAAATTCTCGTGTTTATAAACAAAGTTATTGTTTTATTTTCATTACATAACAATATCGTAACAAAACGTAACACAACTTTTAAAACGTGAGACTTACAGAAAAATCTACCCGGAAGTACGGAAAAATCTATCTATAGGCATTCTGAGTAATATTTGTTAGAAATAAAATCATTTTCCAACTAAATTTCCCCCTCGCGTAGTAGAACCTAATGGTATCTGCGTGGTGTTCGCATTTTTGCCGAATGTGTTGTACGCATATATGTACATTGATGAAATGGTATGTCTTATTTGAGTAAGGGGCCTAGTTCGTTGACTCGTTCTCCCCGAAACCCCCACCCTGTTTAATTTTGTAGCTTTAGATTTCAAAGGGGGCATTGATTTCGGTAAAAAAAAGTACCAAGAAAACCCACATTATTGTACATATGTTAGAGAGTCTTACATTATTGTTTAACATTTGTTGAAAAGGAGATCGAAAATTGATGAGATTTTTTTTCCATAGTGGTGTTATTTTAATTGTGCAATTCTAATAAAGAAGTTAATTAATATCAGGAAAATATAATTAGTTTTCGTGAAATGCAAAGAGTTACAAACGTTAGCTTCGAAATAAACAATATATCGATACCTTAGTTCAATAGGGAAATAACCCGAAATTTCTGGGTTTTGAGTTAATTTTTTTTAATATGAATACCGCACAAGAGTCCCAACTGCTCCCAACCGTCTGGAGCCAGTGAGACTATGGCATCCCCAATTGGGGAATGTTGTGAGGCTGAAGGTATTGGGGAGGGGAAGAGGAAGAGTGGGGGGAAATACCTGGCTATTCAGATCTGGTCACCAAACACGGCTAAAAGCCATTTCAAGCAACGTTACGATTCTGAATGGTGGTCTTTCACCAGGGCGATACTGAGAGTATCTTCCACTCTGATGAAAAATGGTAAAGAAACTCTCCCTTCTCATATTTCATTAAAAATGTCTAATTCGTCCTAATTATGTAGTCAGATAATTCTTTATGGAATTATAATGAAATCAGCACATTCTTAGTTCAAAGGAGAAACATGTCAAATGTTTCCGTTTGGAACTTAATAAATGTAGCTATTTACACCTATGATATGATAAGAGAGATAAATTACTTACATGTTGCATCTATTGTTATGTTATAGGTGGACAAAATAACTTTATATCGGAGCGATGTCTTCATGAAAATTTTTCATATCTAGTTTTCTCAAAATGAGGTATTTTGAGTTAGTTCCCTGTTGAACTACGGTATCGATATCGTCGCCCACAACACAAACAGGCGTATCTCATATTTAGCAAATTTCCAGAAGAGCAAAATAACTCTTTTTTTTGTTGCGAATCTTATACACTTTATTAAATGTTTCTTTAGTGGAGTTTTAATTGCTCATTTTTCTTTACCCCTATTGGTGAAACATCTAATAAAATTTATAAGAATAAAAAAAAAACAGTTTTTTTGTTCTCCTGGAAAGTTGCTAAATATGAGATACCCCTGTTTGTGTTGAGGGCGACGATATGTATTAACAAAATGGTTATTATTAAATACGTATTACTACAAAATGAACTTCCTGCAATAATTAGAGGAGACAGAATACAAACATCGCAATTAATAATGATGCTTCGAAGAAATTCATAGCCATTAAAAAGTCTATTATTTAAATAAAACAAACACTTTGTTTTGCACCACTAGTTTATTTTAAATTTATCACCAACCGGTTTCATTTATATGTTGTCCCGTTCTATTACATTTAAGCTCGTTTCTCCCTCTTATTCTATTATGTATTAGGTATGTCTCATCTATATATTATATACTCACTCTATGTAGTTTTGTTTTAAACTTTACCCTGACGAAGCTTGGGATAAGCGAAACCGGCTTAAAATGAATTTGTGGTGCAAAACAAAATGTTGGTTTTATTTAATAATATGTCAAATCATAAAAAGTCCATTGTTTACAAACGATGTTTCGTTCATGGTAATTAATTATCAGGTAGAAAAATTCAGACGGTGAGCTCTGATATTTGAAATTTGCACAGCTTTTTAATGTCTGGTGAACAAACCTGGCTCTCCGGACATTAGGAGCAATTGGGATTCTGTCCATAAAAATGTAATGTTTGTACATATTTTCTAAAGTACGTACTGTACTTGGAAACGTAATATCTCCACGTTCGCGGAGTTAGTAACGCTACAGGACCTTTCCATAAAAAGCTGTAAAAACGAGTTGAAAGACAAAAGCTTGAACCGAGGCGGGAGTCGATCCCGTAACCCGACACCACCCCGAAATAAACGCTCTCCGAACCACTGCGCCGCCACAAAAGGGTTCACTCACCCTGTATCGGGTTGCGAGCCCAGACTATAAGCAGTACCTACCTACGAACTACAACAGGTGAATCTCCTCTTGGGTGTGTGCAAGTGTTTACAGTCCGCCGAGAAAGTGTAGATATTTAAAAATGGAACTTTTTTTTCATTACTTTGGCAACACCGATTTTAGAACAAATTATAGTCGATGTAAATGTGGGGTTATGATTAATAAGAAAATGTAGGTATACATTTAATGAAAATATAATATTATTTTCATTACACCGATTTTAGAATACATTATAGTCGATTTAATTGTAGGTACACATTTAATAAAAAGGCAAATTTATTACTCTGGCAACACTGATTTTAGAACAAAATTGTAGTAGAATCAAATGTGAGGTTATGATTGATTCCTGAAAATGACATATTGTTATTGGACAGGAAAAATTGCAAAACAATTGACGTTTTTTCCACATAGTTTTACATTTTCATTTGACATCTAATAAATTACTTCTTTGCATTTTATACTTTAAAAATAACAATATGTTCGAGCATAAAACCTGAACGCCGTTTGACGTTCAAGTATTCACTTGAAGCATAATGTTTTTAAAAGTTACTTTCTTTTTGCTTCGAATAATAGTGGTGTTGCCATTTAAACGAACGCAGTGTCCTCCATTTTGACGGACTGTACACTGGTCGTTTGCTGGTGTGTGCGGTTTTCAATGTAAATGTTGCATTATTTCCTTTTAAATGGTTTGGGTGGATAATTCGCCCTGCGGACGCGTTTGTATGGGTAATTCAATTGACTATATTTTAAACACTTCAAATGATAACTTCAGTTGTCCATAGTTAAAAGTTTTGTTCCTACATGCTTTTCTACGCGGATCCCAATTCAACATTCAATATAACAGAGGTATGTTCAATTACAAATCTAAAACTAGGTTTATAAATACGCACTTAAATTATGTCGATTTTAATCATTTGACGTCTGGATTAATAGACTTGCCCTAAGTACGACTTCGACGGCTGGAGGCAAAGGTCACGTGACACCCATTTTGGCACCAGTTTTGGTTTACTGCCGTCTACATTCGTTTCGCGTCATTTTGACTCAGGTAACAAATTGCAAAACGTTTATAAAAATGGTATAAGTAAACACTAACAAAATATTCGGTTTTTGTAAACAAACCAATTTTTTTTTTTACGTAATTGCTATTTTACTTAAATTAGCGACACGCCTAGCATGCCCCCCGCCCCACTTATTTTGGTTTCTTCTCCTTGCGTGTTAGGACAAAACCAACTGCATAAAATCGGCCTCTCAACTTGTATGAGATTTTCAAAAAAAATTAAAACATTTTTAAAGATTTAGTTAATAATTTTTTTTGATGCTCTCATACAAGTTAATAGGTCGAATTGGTTCAGTGTTCCTACCTTGTGATCTACTCGGTCCGCGGTTTTGGTTAGGGCATCTCTATGTGTTATTTGATCTGTGTTTGCAGTATTAAAACATGTAAAAAAATGCCAATGTTGAAAGATCCATCATCTAAGCGGGGTGCGCAAAATGTGCCTATAAAGAATGCTCGGGATTTAAAAAAATTCTAATAAATTCCTATTCTGCTTTTCCCGAGTTTTTTTTTTAAATATTTTTTATTATTATTTTATATCTTGCTATATACGAGTAGCAACCCTATATGTTATAAAACTCATTTTGTGACAAGAGAAATTTTCAATACGCAAGCGATACAAAACTTAAGTTGCAAAACAAAAACAAAAAACAATCAACTAGGATGTACAATAATGTTATATTATAAACGTTACAAAAGGCGAACACCGATTTATTTGTATTACAGAAGAAAACTAAATATTAATAAAAACAATATACACGAAATAGGCAATAACATTACGCACGAGGACCTAAAGGTTTACATTAATGAATAAATAATCGTGAAAAGAGTAGAAGAAATTCTCAAAAATGTAGTAAGAAAAAAATCCAACAACAAAAACCACTGATTATATTTTGTTCTGAACTTGAATGCAATTATGTTCACTAGACAACCCTCTATATGGAAAACATAACTTTAAAAAAATTATAATATTTAAAAAAAAAATCTAAATTACATATAGAAGCTGCCACAACGAACGCAGTTGCTCTCAAATTAAAAAAATATATATTTAAAAAACTAAACAAAACAAATATTCTTATATATACTTTATTGGAAGAATAAGAGTAGAAAAATTAAGGTACAACAGATAATCACAAAACAATCTTATCACCACATTACAATTACTGTTCAAGTATTCTTTATCTTTGTAATGAAGAGAAAACTCAAATACTACAAAATAAAGCAATGCTATTAATATGTAAGGGCTAGCAGTCTAAAATGGCCCTAACCTGCTTGTTGCTAACTCAAGCAATACCACAAATAATAATTTATCTATAAATTCTATATTGATAGTGTATAAGGTTTCAAAATACAAAAATCCTCAAATTGTAATCTTTAAATTCGATTAAATACATCCTATAATGTGAAGCAGGTGCAGTTTGAAAACCAAAGAAAGCGATTTTGAACGTTATACCTAATATTTCAGTACGTACTTCATGTAGAATTTAAACAGTTTGATGATTATTAGTTTTTGATACCTTATACATTTTTCTAATTACCTGTATCGGTTTTATAGCATTTCTTCATAGTATTTCTTGAGTTAGCAATCTGCAAAGGGTGTATTTTTGGGTGCTGACCGTTAAGTTCGATTCACATCTACAGCCATCGATTGCGTATCAGACACATACAAGTAGCAGGCACGGCACAGAAGAGAGTATTAACATTACACCGTGCGTGAATGCGTTCATAGAAAACGTAAGCAATTTATTTTGTCGTGCCTGCAGTCTAGACGCGGGCTCAACGACTTAAGAAATGTATTCCGTATTCAGTTCAAGTCACTACGACTTTGGTCCGTCGATTCAGAGTCTCCGTGCTAGGTCGCAAGTTAGTCAAGTCACTGCGAGACACTAGTCAGAAGTTTCTAATTCATTCCTCAATGGCCGCGGCGATTCTGTTCGTATTAGTCCCAGCGCGGCCAAGCCGACAGTTTCAGTCTCGTGGGAATTTCTGAAGTAATCAGTACTATTAGTATTAGATTTTTTCATAAATTAAATGGAGAAATTCACAAGACTAGGTGAATCAGACTGAATCGATTCACTACTGCGAATGAATTTGCGCATGTCTAGTCTGCACTACTCGGTGCCGGTAGATGTGAATAGACCTCATTGCTGAGGATCGTGACCCCCCCACTCCTTTTCTTTGTCAAGGCTCCGCCACTCCTCTCGGTCCTGCGTTGCACGGAGACATGGCGCAAGATATTCCTCCGCTTCTCCTGCCATAAGTTTCTCCAGGTTCGAGCATGTAAATATTACCTATGGCTGTAGTCCATATTTATAATACTGCTCTACGCACAAATGGCCGCCGCTCTCAGCTGTTTGGGCATTTGGTATGACCTCCACCATTGTTAGACGTAACTTGCACATACCTATGTTAGTAAACCTACCTTTATCGCGTAATAACAATATTGCTATCCTGCATACAATCACGCTTGTAATACGTATACGGTATACAATCACGCACGGAAAACCTTCAGAATAAGTTGGTCGCATTGGTTCAGAATGAGTGAGATGGGTCCTTGCAGTAAGACGTTTTTGTAATGTTTATATGAATACCGTACAAGATTTCCAACTGATTCCAAACATCTATTGTCAGTGTTATAGTATTACCAATTGGAGTACTTTGTGAGGCTAAAGTGGAAAGGAAATGGGGGAGAGGAAGGATGGAAAATACCTGGTTTTTCAAATCTGTTCACCAAACACTGCTATGTCAATTGAAAAAGATTTTTTTTATTAATCTTTTTTTTTCACAGATTTTCATTGTAATGTTTGTACCCTTTTTATTTTAGATTTTATCTGTATTTTTTTATACTCTTATTTTTATTTCCTTAAACATTAATGCTTTCATCAAAAAATTAAATGATTATGTGCTATATATATGTACCTTTCCTAAATTTAAATGTAGACTGTTACTAAGAACCCGTTGGCAAACTGAATGCAATCAGTTTAACGGGACTTTATTATAATATTTTATGTAACATTTTGAAAAGTAAAGTAATACACGAGTAATATTTAAAAAAAAAATGACATTTCAAATAACGTTTATATTCTGAATTATTGTATCGGCCTTTGTTATGTTTAGTGATTAGATCTGAATAGCCAGGTACGTTCGAACCTTGCCTTCTCCTTCCAGATTACCTATCGCACAATATTCTCAAATGGGGGTGCCATAGTTCCACTGGCTCCCAGCAGCAGACTCTTGGATAATTTCATATTTTCTATTTAGGGTTGAAAAAAAAATAGGTAACTACTCAAAAAACCACAAACAACAAGGGTATTATAACCAGAGTTCGGAGGATATATCGTGATATTTATTGCCGATGTAATATCAATGATAATTTAGTAGGTGTTTTTTTTTTTCCAGGATATTTCCACTTTTCTCCATGTTAACTTTACTAAGATTCCCCGGGCACCGTCAAGTCGCATTGTTGTATGTTTGGAACATATTTTCAAAATTCATTGCCCTCGGTATGGTGGAAATCTCTGACCATTGATGACAACTGATGGCCATTAGAAAAAAAAACAACCTCGTTTTACTTTGTTAGCAATTATGAACTGCTCATGCAGCAACAGCAGTTCTAGAGAGATACTTATCCTTATTTTAATCGTATTTTTAACGCCTATTTCCCCTTAGAAAATAAATATAAAAAAACTATTTAATCATTATATATCCGATTGTTAGATATTTCGTCGTCGTGGAGTGAAAAGTCACTAACTAACATTTTTGGTAAAAGCACATAATTTTGCACTCAGCATCTATTGGAAAAATCGATATCTCCGTGAAAATTCCCGAAATCGATTTATATCATGAGTATAAGTCACTAACATCCATAGAATCATATTTTATTATTTTCCGAATATCCCGCTTCGTGTTCAAATATATTATTTGACCTAATTAACAAGATAACTTGATTGTTTTGCTTTGTATTACCGAATAACTTACTTAAACGTATCTAGTATATAAACCAACTAATTACCTTTAGTTATTATACATACTCGTACTCGCTTATTTCGCAAAAAGTCATTTCTTTCCTAAAACCAGTAACACTAAATCCATAGTTTAACTAAAATATGAATGCGAAAAATATCGCCAATACAACTCGAAAAAACTGGTGTATAAAAATAACGAATAAATGAATTTAAAAATATACTTGGTAATTAATTACCACTTTATAAATATACATTGATATCGACATGTTTCTAAAGCGATGCTTTCATCATGTTTCGTTTTTTTTTTTTTCATATCTATGAATGTAGAATATCAATGCGTATTTATAAAGTGGTGAATACTAAGTATATATTTTTAATTCATTTATTGATTGCATTCAGTTGGTCAACGGGTTTTTAGTAACGGTCTAAATTTAAATTTAATTTTTTAGGTGCCTATATATGTATTACAAAATTATTATATCATTATTTTAATGAAAAAAATAAGACAAAAAAAAAAATACAAAAAAATCTAAAATGAAAAGGGTACGCCACAAAGTGAATGCCAATCGTTTGAAGAAATTATTAAAAATAACTAATACTTAAACTCAAAGAAACCGGTATTGCTAAAAATCTCTAAATGTATTTTTCATATATTTTTTTTAATATACATACTAACGATAATATACATAGGCGATTTAAAGATCTAGTTGCGCCATTATTATATTGTAAGACTCAAAAACTATTGAATAAAAATAAAATATTAGCACCCATAGACATTTAAAATTGCAATCACAGAACACCCATTATCTCAAAACTGTCAATTTGTTAGTTAGCGACCTTTCACTCCACGGAGACGATTTATGTAAAGATCATGAAAGTTTAGAACCCTGATTATAACAGAGGAATATTAGTTTACTGATAAGAATGGGTGTTAAGCATTCATTATCAATGCAATTTGGCATGTCGACGAACTATTGTGGATATTAGTGATTGGGTTATATTATATCGATGCATGGGCATGGTCCAACTGAATATCATAGTCCAAAATAATATTTTATAAGATAACCATGTGATTTGAGGAGAAACACAACTCTAATAATAAATAAATATAAAACAAGATGATTGTGAATGAGTAATTTGACATAAACATATTAATGATAACATGCGTCTAAAATACATAGTAGATTAATTGATGTGTTTAGCGATAAAGGCGTGTTTACACGAGGACAGTGATTAGTGGTAACTAAATAACTATTCTGAGAGTGCAGTCTACACGTTCAATTAAATATTGATTTAGTAAACTTGACAGTGTGCGTTTCCAAATAGCGCGACAATAGCCCCCACCTACTTGTTAATTAACTTGGATGATCATGTAGAAAGCGCGTGTCCAAACGTCGACAGAATAAGGACAGCAGCCTTCATCTACTTGTGAACTCGAATGATTATGTAGAAACTGCCTGTCAAAACGTCGACTGTGCAAGGACAGCAGCCTCCACCTACTTGTAAACTCGGATGATTATGTAGAAAGTGCGTGTCGGAACGTCGCCAATACAAGGACAGCATTCCCCACCTTAGCTACAAGGTTGCGGATGCAGCGGCGGAATAGGATTTAAAACTAAAAAAAAATGTAAAGATTCTTTTCTAGTCAACTAAATTGCTACTAAACGGTAACTTACTATGATTAAACGATTTAGTTACCACTAAATCACTGTCCTAAACACTGTCCCTGTGTAAACAGACCATACGAGTTGAAATCACTGACGAGATAATACTCAAGTTGAAATACATGTTATTTAATTCACCATTTTTCAATTCAATTGAATCCAAATTAAAATAATATATTTTTTAAACCTTACAAATTTAGCAATTTAAGACATTTTTAAAGTAATTGTATTGAAATACATAAACATTATACAGCAAGAATTAATCATGGCGTATAAAATAAAAGTTTAGCAGCAATAAAGCTTGCCGCTTAAAAGCAGCTTCGTTGATAGTTCAACAACAAGATTGTCCTCCCCACCGGCATGACCATTGGCAAGTCAATCCTGCAGGCCGGGAGATAACCACCAGGAACATAGAAATGAATGCTCTCCATGATAGCTGAGTCTTCAAACCATCCACAAATCAGTCTAAAGAAATATGCTACAATCTGCATATACCTTCTGACCCATGGGTGGGTTCATTCCGAGCATACCCAAAAGAAAGTCTGTAGGATAGTCACAGGTTGTAGCCATACTCCCTCAGGTAGAAATCTCTTTCTTCTGAACTCTCTCTAACATGAGGGAATACTTCACCTGATGTTTGCTCCAAATTATCGACCCACTCTCAAGTCTACTCCTTCCTATGTAATTGAATAGAATTATGAGAACCCGGGTAATCTCTAAAGTTCCTTGCAGTGCGTAGAACAAATTTTGAATTTTTTTTTGCAGAAATCCTAATTGGCCCGGTACTCAGAGAACTATGCAAATTTATCTATTTTTTTTAATATTAAAACGACCAAACAGTAGATTGAATATGAATGCGAGCGAGCCATTTATGGAAAAGTGCGCCCAAGTTAATAGTTAGATTCATCTAGTTTTGCGTATATCGATGTGGATCGTAGATTCTATTAGCCACGCGCATACAAGCACAGAAATACACGTGGAATCAGCTGATACAAGGTCCGATTACGAACAAACGCGAAATACAACTACGCAATGTCGCGCATACTCTGAGAAACTGCTCGCAAAACTGACATTTATAGCTCTTGTCCATATGGCGTACTATCCCATACTTCACAAAAAACAAAATACCCATCGGTCGTATTCAGATTTTCATACATATAAGTTTATTGGCGCCCAACCTTTCAAAGTTTCATTTCCCAAGCCAGTTTAGATCTTATGAAAATAATGTACGGCATATTTTTCCGTGTATATTTTTCTGTACTTAGGTCGTTGTGCTGTGATCTTAACGCGGTTTTTCTTGTAAACTTTCATCACCGAGTAGAAAGGCTGTTTAGATACAAATGTGGTTTTATATCGACCGTTTCAATGATGTGTGCTTTTTTACGTAATGGTCAATGTAGATTAGTATTAGATCGTTGGAGATAGGGCCCCATGATATTTTAATATTGTAAAGGTTGGTTGGATTACATCATGCCAAAATAAACTTTATAATATAGGTACTTTCATAATATTATTATTTTGGTTTCGGGTGAATGTTTTTGTTTCGAAGGACCAATTTAACGCACTTGACCTGTTGAACTATACCACGTGGCTCTGTGCGTATTTAGAGCCCTGCCACCGAGACCTCCGTTTTAACTAATCTTCCTGTTACTTGTGTCATTTATGAGATAGTTTGAGAGGTTACATCAAATCTGCGTGATGTGTGTAAATATGATATATAATGTATAATCATTTTATTAATTTCATTGATAAATGTACATATTGTTGTCCCTTGCAACAGCTGTGGAGCCATTTTCATAGTTTTCTTAGGGTAATAAGTTCTCTATTATCAATATCAGTACACCAACGCCGAAATCTATCTCAAACAGTTAAGTTAGTTAAAATCATGAAAACTTTTTTTTTGCCTAACACGGTATCGAATGGCCCACCTCCAAAAACCTGACTATGAGAAATATTAATAAAATTCAGGGCACTTTTTTCTTTTGGATAATTTCATCACCTTTGGTTTTCCGTCGTGATCACGTTCCGAAAACGTGCCACAAATTGGAAACTGCACTTACGTAAAAATAATCAATAATCAACACACTCCGTTTATCTGGAACAGTGGTGGAGAACCTTTTTGGTATTTAATACCCATCGATATGTAAGCAACTAGACTTGAATCAGAGGATGTAGGTACTAATTCATTGTTTTTATAGTTATTGTAATATTTAAAAAAAAAGATTACCCTTACTTTATAATTTATTGTATTTTTTATCTTGTGTTATCTCTTTCTTTTTTACTTCTTCAGAAATAGTTTTTTTCTGTTATCTTTAAAACGATAATATTATTTGAGGACTTTTGTTTATTTATTTCTTTGATACATAATTTATTTACCGATAATATGAGAGCACTTTGACTATCAAACTAGGAAAATGCCAAAGAAGATAATTTTTAAAAGTATAATACTATGTTACGCACGATAGCAACTTATGGGAGTGGAATAAAATATAATTTTAGATAGTGTAATACTTTGTTACACACGATAACAACTTATGGGAGTGCAATAAAATATAATTTTAGATAGTGTAATACTTTGTTACACACGATAACAACTTATGGGAGTGCAATAAAATATAATTTTAAATAGTGTAATACTATGTTACACACGATAGCAACTTATGGGAGTGCAATAAAATATAATTTTAGATAGTGTAATACTTCGTTACACACGATAACAACTTATGGGAGTGCAATAAAATATAATTTTAGATAGTGTAATACTTTGTTACACGCGATAGCAACTTATGGGAGTGCACTAAAATATAATTTTAAATAGTGTAATACTATGTTACACACGATAGCAACTGGGTATATCTACAAAATAGAATGATGGAAATAAATGTAAGAGTGCAACCAAATAGTAAAATATTACACAAACCCAATCGAAACAAATTTTGTTAATAGTACAACTCTAGAATTGTGGCAGGGTGGGGGACGTCGGAGGGGGATTATTTATTAATTCGAAATATTGATACGTATTTCAAATTTGTAAAATATACATAGGCGTTTATCAAAATAGGAATATGATCTTTTTCTAACCGCCCTACATATGCATCACGTTTGTTCAGTTCAAACATTGTTCGGAGCCAGTTGGACTATGTCATCCCTTGTTGTATTTTTTTAGGCTGTATGGAGGGGTGAGGGGACGGAGATGGGGGGGGGAAGGTTGAGAACAACCTAGCTATTCCGATCTAATGTTAGTCCAAAATGTTTACAAAAGCAGTTTATTTTTAAAAGTGATTCGCTTCGGTGAACGGACTGTAATATATATATTTAATTTATTTTTAACCGGTGTAAATTGGCAGTTTGCTAGTTTGCATCAAACAATATTATCAATCATTGCCAAATAATGCGCGCTGAGAAATCACATAGAAATGAATATAATAAATAATAATCTATCTGACATCGTGCGGGCCACATCGACGCATTCTCCTTTGCCGGTGTGGCGAAAATGGAACAAGGCCCAGCCAATAGCAGTTCGCTGTACACGGTGTACACTGGGCACTGTACACTGTTGTACTAGTATGGTGCAGCGATCGGAAACCTTTTCACATTAATTCATTTCTCATTAAAACTTATATATTATTATTACTTAATCAGCTTCGTGGCCATTATTATCCCTTTATTGGCGCAAATTGTCGACCACTGTTTTTGTTTTTTAATGTTTATTTAGATTTAGATGAATGCCAAAAAAAAAATTTAGTGATATGTTTTTTTTTTCACAATTTCACAATGTTTAGATGTACATGAAGAAAAAATACTCAGTCTAGTAAATAAGTAGATGCAAATTGATATAAATTTAACTGAAAATAATCTTGGTATATGTACACATCATAGGTTTTTTCACATATTCAGTACGCATATACAACGAAAAGTGCAAAGACCTGTCACTTTCTTTACGGCTTTTGGAAGGCTGTTACAAAGCTTTTGACCTTTATAAAACACGCTGTTTTTTGTTTAGTTTTGCGAAGCCTAAAATCATGACAGCTTCTCGTAGGATAATTGTGAACATTTACATTATACATAATATTATTTTGCAGATATTTAGGGAGCACGTTATTTTTAAGCGTCTAAATCATCGTCGTAGTATTATAACATAGTTGTCATCATATTTGAATTTCTAACATAATTTTAACTCTAGTAAAAACATTGTTTTATTATTTATACCTGAAGACATCAACGTGTAGAAATCATCAACGTACATATTATTTTATCATCACGTAGAAATCATCAACGTACATATTATTTTATCATCACGTAGAAATCATCAACGTACATATTATTTTATCATCACGTAGAAATCATCAACGTACATATTATTTTATCATCATGTAGAAATCATCAACGTACATATTATTTTATCATGTAGAAATCATCAACGTACATATTATTTTATCATGTAGAAATCATCAACGTACATATTATTACATTATATTGTTATGTATCTAATGAGCTTCATAGCCTTCATTATCTATTTATTAGTGCAAATCTTTCTGTTGTCGACAGCTGTAGAAATGTCGACGATTCTTTATATGAATTCTGGAAAATCCGACGGATTCAACATCTGGGGAACAAATACTTCGATGTTGTTGATATATTTGGTACAACAATGTTACACTATAATCTGAGTAGATCTACGTTATCTCTGGATAAAAGTGTAATATTATGTTATTTACTTTTATATTACCCATTGTAATATGTACCTTTTCAATATTATTTGTAAATGTCCATGTAAAAGCCTGTAATTGATTTCCTTTCCCATTTTGACCGCTAACATTATTATTTGCTGGTTTGGTTGGAGCTGCCTCGAACGCTGGAAACCGCGGTGTGTGCTGTGCGCAGTGCATTGGGCTATTGATTCGTGTCGTGTTTTGGTTTGCGACAGCCGGAACAATAGAATTGTAAAAAATTGAAATTTGAAGAGTTACTTAACAACAATGCGGTGATATATATATTTTTTTAATCACCGATTTACGATAATTATACCATTATATGGAGCGTGGTTAATATCTGATTATTTTAATTTACATATCGATAAATGTATTATATAAAAAAAAATGTATCTTTTAAGCTAAATTCACATAGAGATTGTGTTCATTACCTCATGTGAGCTTACAACACTTATTTGTTTAATCATGTAAATTCATTATGTGAAACCTGTTTTTTTGGATTGTTGATTTGTGGTGTCAAAGGTCAGTCATTGCGAGTTAGCGATTTGAAATAATTAAACGTTTACTCAATGGGTTGTCATTTAAGGCCAGAAAGGAGAATTATTTATGAACCACATTACTGCGATCCATTACAATTTACATTCCTACGGGTTGGGTGACTAATAATGCACGGTCGAACAAATATTTCTCACAAGTAATCACAGGTAATGACGATAAGGCATACATAATGCATTCCATAATTGGAAGAGTGCAACCTCAGTCAGCTGCTTTGCAAAACTCTTTTGTAGATGGCATTTTGTTATCAGCTGCTACAGAATTGATAGCACAAATTATGGTGCCGGAATAGGGTACTTGCTTTTTGGATAGCAGCCTCCATTTTCGAAAAAAACTTTGTATTTAATATTTACTACTGATGTTCCTACTCTGAATCCATCATGTTTAACCGTTTTAGTAAGTATGTATATAAATTGATACAGATATTTTGTGTTTTAAAATTTAAAAAAAATGGTATTCAATATAAATGCAATAACTTAAATAAAATATCTTTTTTTTTTTTTTAATTATACAAGTAAATAATGAAATTTACTAATATTATAGTTCTAATTAAAAAAAACTACATATTTACAACTACAAAAAATATTAAAAACTTCGAAAATTTAAGATTTCACTTCACAATTGTGTTTTCCCGTGCAAAGTCCATGTAGTCCCTTTTTACAGTGAGCGCATATGAGATGGGATCGCCTTATCTCATTTGATTTGTTTCACACATTTATTTATGGGAACAAAGGTCTCGTCGTCCGTAGTGCCGCTGTCATTTGATACATTACGATCATCCGCAATAGAACTAACCCCCGACATGGTGAAAAATATCGATTCACTTTAGGGTGTATTTTTTTTAACAGGATAAACAATAAATACAGTTGTCAAGACATGCGCCAATCGTAATATACCACGCTCAAATGCTCGTGCTCTCCCGAGGACGACAAAAAGTACACTGAAAATTGCAGCGCTATAGCGCTGCTTCGCAATTTACGTAACCTGTGATTATTTATGAAAAATATTTTTTTGAAAATAGGCATTGTGCATTATTAGTCATTCAACTTGCAGGAATTTAAATTATTTGGGTGATAATTATTACAATATTTTTAACTGTGCGAACTGAGAGCTTCCATCTCTTGATAACAGATAGTATGAGTTTTGATTATTTTTAGTGACTAACTCATAAAAAAAATTTACTTACGCTGGTTGACCTCTGATCCTTGGAAGTGTAATTCATGATAAATTCTACTATCTTTGCATGGCAACAAGATTTTTGTTATTTTTATCCATCTTTTTGTAATTGTTTGTGAAGTAAAATTACAACTTTATTTACAAATGTGCGATAAAAAATAAAGCATTATTGATTAATGCAATCCAGTGTCAAAAATACAACATTTTGGCAAAATTTTATTTTATTTTTTTATTTTACTAAAACATAACGTCTCTTGACGTCATGACGTCTCTTGGGCCTATTAGCATTCTTGAGCGAAAGCACAATAAAAATGGGACTTAATGTTAAGTCTTAGAATAAACGTTCGCTCAATTTTCATTAATGAAAACGAATCGTGGCTCAGGCTCCCCTAAGAAATCAGTTGGCTATAATTTTAAGGAAGTTGCAATAAGATAGAGACTTCATCAAAATGATGTCCAGTCTATTTGGAGATTGGACCTCCAAGATACCAAAGTGGTCGTTAGTCTCATTATCACCCTGGTGAAATACCACCGATCAGAATCGGAACGCTACTTGAAATGGCAATAGTCTTGTTTAGTGACCGGATCTGAATAGTCAGGTACTTTACAACCTTTCTCTTCCCCATGTATTTCCCTCCCGCCTCACAACGTGCCCCGATTGGGGATCCCGCAGTCCCACTGGCCCCGGGTATTTGGAACTAAAAGTGACATGTTCTTTTAAGGGGGAGAGGGACGTCGGAGAGTTATTATTTATTAATTCAAAATAATGATAGTATTATTACCCAATACGATAAACATAATGTTTTTAAATAGAAAAATATTTGTTAAATTTAAAGACAACTTTAAATCAACGATTGACCACTTCTGGAGTGTCGAACCCAGAGTCAGAAGTGGGAATATTAGAATACCAGAATCTAATATCAGTATAGTGAGTAAAAGGGAAAAGGGCTAGTGACGTCACGCTAGGCGCGATTGGCTGATAGTCTTGGCACAATCTGAACATCTCCTCAAGGTCCCTATAGCTTCAGATGTTCAGTTTTAATTCTGGCTTCGTTATAGCACGTGGACGTTTTGCTTGTCACATGATGCTATATTTTACGTCTATTCTTTGAAGTATGTATGGTTTTTGCGATGCGGCCTAGACGTAATATCTGTGGCCTAGTACTGAAAGCAACAGGCCGAATATTTCCAGTACCTACGTTCCTAAAGTATGAACATTCATTTCTAAAAACTACCATATCCCGATTTAAAAATAATTTAATGCATCTCATTAGGTCGCGTAATTAGAGCTGATCCAAAAAAACACTACACTTCCGATAGTGATGTCCTTGTGAAACGTCACTGAGAAACGTCATTCTGATTAACTTCTATCTTGAAATGTATTTTTGTATCTTTGTTATATGTTCATGTGTAGTAAAAATATAAAAAAAATCGTAAAATATTTTTTTTCAATTTATCTGGAATTTACTTTCTGTAAATCAAATAACAAGTTTGACACGTGCATCTGCGCGAGTACTGTATTCCTATAACTGAAATAATAAAACAAATTCGTATATATAGCTGTAAACGATGCACGTGCGAAATCTAAATTTAAATAGGATATTTGCTTTTCTCACAATTTTCCTGCTTTTGAATATTTTGACTCGTCCCTTCCTTTGCTACGCCACTGATCCCGTCTTATCTATGATCCAATCATAACTTGATTTCATCTTGAGCCGGTCTTCTCACTTTCCCCTTCACGAACAACCTCAATCTCGTGCTCTTCGACTCGTTCGACTGTCCCAATCTCGAAACAAACTGTTACTATTGGTATCGCAGCCATATTTGAGGCGAACCACAGTAAGTAGCGATGAGTCGTTCATGAGTGAGCCGTTCCTTTATGCCGACTCATTTTGATGAGCGGTGAGCGTACAGCTCCCGGTAAACTGTACCACGGCAGAATTGAACTGTGACTCTTTAATTTTTAATTTAAAAATAATGTTATTATTAAGTTCTGCAAGTATTTTTAGTTTTTATCACTGTGACAGCTGTTTCGGCGTTTAAGACAGTTTGAAAATGGCCTTAAATGCCGAAACAGCTGTCACAATAATAAAAACTAGAAATACTTGCAGAACTTAATAATAATATTACTAAATTAGATTTACATTAAATTTAAAAAAAAATTAAATGGAGTTCTACGAATTAAACACAAAAACAATTAATAATATTTTCGTGTTTTGCGTACGAATTATTAACCTCATTAGGACTATCGAAGCCTGTATCGAAGTTAAATTTTGTTTCATACGACCACTCATTTATTTACCAACCGGTTTCACTTAGCCCAAGCTTCGCGAGGATAAAATTGGAACTAAACAATGTATAAAAAATTGTCACATGAAAGGTAATTCCGGAATCTGGGGGCTTTCGAACACAGCACTCACATATATGCCTTGCTTGCATACAGCATTTTTCAATCTTGTTATTCGACTTTTGAAAAGAAATTCCAGGAAAATTGAAAAAAAAAGTTTGTTGTCATGATAAAAAGAAACCATTGTTGAATAACTGTAAATGTTCGAACAATGTTCACTTGTTTAACCAGACAAAATGCTTTTTCTCAGTGATGTTTCGCAAGGTCATACCCGCCGGAAGTAATATGGGTCGACTTTTCTATGGAATTTATACCCATTTTTGTACAGTTTAACGCGCTTTATCTGACAGCTGCCATTGTTTTACGTAAATATAATCCGTATTTTGTGGAAATGTTGCGTGTTTTTTTCGGAATATATTAAAAACATTTAAGAAAAGACTAGAATGTTTATTACTTAGTTTTTCTGTTCAATATTGTGAAATTCGCGTATATTTTTTTGACATTTTGTGAAGGTGTTGCCATTTTTTGACGATTAAGTACCATTCCAAAATATTGTTTCCCCTTTAATGGCAATTATATCTGAAAATCTTTATGAAATCGTATGTGGTATATGATAATAATGATCGTGGAAAGCAAAGATTTCCTTTATGGGTTCCGCGGTCCCGGTATGGTTTCCATATGGGGATCGGTATGAAAAAAATTATCGTGTAAAACGTCCCTAACTGTGTGCTGTTTTGGAAAAAAACAAACAGATTTATGCTTTATAGTTAAGACCTATTTTATTACTATTTTTGACTGTCCGATAAAACCACACAAAATGAAATCATTGCCTTATTGCAATGTTAATAATTCTCTCCGTAACATATTGTTTCAAACGCGACCATTTTTCTGTTTTGTTCTGCGGTTTAAAACCGTAGTTTTTTTTAATCTCTCGTTATTTACCGAAGTTTCGAAATACTTACGGTTTCAATTATCAGCTTAAAAGTCAAACAACAATCCGTTACCGGACGACCATGAAAATACGAGAGTGATAAAATCTAAGCTACCATTTCTCAATGTTATTCCTAATTCAAAACAATTGCAATGATAAAATTATTCAAATGTGCACGGTGATTTTCCTTCACTGAGCATTTTCCATTAAAATGTCTACAGAGAATACTGGATAAAATCGTTTTTCTCGTACTCTTTGTCAAATATATAGCCATAATTAATTACTAGGTTACACGTAGCCATTAGCAATGACAATGATATGTGGTAACTAAATCATTAAGTGGTAAATTACCGTTAAGTACAATTTAGTTCATTTGATTAGATTTTTTTTTCTGTCAAGTAGCTCCCACACAACAAACACCTTTTCGACCGCATGCTTGCAGTTCGGTGGGGGCTATTGTTACGCTGTTTGTGCACGCACACAATCCAGTTTTACTACAAATACAAGAGTTTACTAAATCGGTTACTTAATTGCACGCGTGGACGACACTTATCACTTTTCTCAGGACAGTGATTTACTACGTGTGAACGAGCCATAACCTCAAGTTTTCCAGTCGATAACATTATTAAAATGTCAAAACAGGGCATGTATATATAGGCTGAGCACGGTTTTCTTATTTTATGAATTTTGATTGTACTCTCGCCAAACTAAAAAAAAAACTGCTAACATATCAATTCCACGGTCTTTATACAAAAATGAAGAAAATTCTCTACCGAAGTCATGAAGTTTTTATTAAACATGGTTTCGTAATTAATTTGACCCATTCTACATTTGAGCACGCGTGAAAACCAACCTGCGTTTTTCGCGTGCCATGTGTGCGCCCTCTCGCTCGCATAACTGACACGCAATCCAAGTGGAAAAGAGACGGCTGCAAACACTGCGCGCTCTTGAAATTTTGGCCGATGACGAAGTACGCACGTCCCTCTCGCACGCGTGGCTTGCTAATATGAGGGAGAGTAATGGCAATAGGAAGTAAAATAATTATGTTGAAACATAATTTAATGAATATATTTATGTTTATTTTCGGTTTAAACCGGTTTGTATGCAGTGTTTATTTTGTTTTTTCAATGATATTTCACAGCTGTTGCGTTACCTAACGCTTAACAATAACAATAATATGCGTTGGTCTAGTCTTTTCACAATTATCTTCTCTCCCAGTGCTTATTAAGTTATGTATGAAGCAGGCAGCGCAGCCGTTCCTCTTAATAGATCCTCACATCCTTTTTATTCATGCCGAATCCATGAACATGTTATAAGTTATACTCATTTTTTATGATTTTTTTTCATTGATTTGATTAACAGTTTATACCCACCGTGTGGCATAATATAAATGTATAAATTTATTAAAGTGAACTATATATTGTCATTATTATGACAATACCGAGTTCCTACGCCGATTTTGGAATGTGCATTCAGATGTGAGGTTATGTTTTACTCCCGATTTTGACTATTTGACTGGAAAAACAACAAAACTCAATTTTCAATTTCTTTTGTGTATATTCCACATATTAATGTAAAAATATGGTTTATTTTAAATTATGCTTATTGCAAAAATTAAATTACCCACGAATACCTGTGTTATGGAACCATCTCCTCTCAATGTTAAAATAAATTACCCACGAATACCTGTGTTATGGAACCATCTCCTCTCAATATGCGTGAAAATATACACTTGGATAATAGTGCTTTTTTAAAGTTAGACCCTTTTACCTTTGAATCTTCTTCGTGTTGCCATTCGTGACTGTAGCGCTCTCTATTTTTTCTACCTTTATTTGTCAGACTAACTAACCATCGCTCCGCAGGGGTACGCAGAGAGGATATACCGCCACACAACTCTTTTTCGGCACACACGCTTTGATTCATATATCATCTTTATTCATTTGTCGTCTTGATTCATATGTCCTCTTGATTTATATGTCGTCTTGATTCATATATCGTCTTTATTCATATATCGTCTTTAATCATATATCGTCTTTAATCATATATCGTCTTGAATCATATATCATCTTGAATCATATATCGTTTTGATTCATATATATCGTCTTGCCTCATGTTGTCTTGATTCATATATCGTCTTGCCTCATGTTGTCTTGATTCATATATCGTCTTGCCTCACGTTGTCTTGATTCATATATCGTCTTGATTCATATATCGTCTTGATTATATGTCGTCTTGATTATATGTCGTCTTGTTTCACATATCGTCTTGTTTCACATATCATATATCGTCTTCACTCATGTTGTCTTGATTCATATATCGTCTTGACTCATGTTGTCTTGATTCATGTTGTATTGATTGATAATAATAATAATCGGATGATTTTTATACCGCCGTTTTTGTGAAAAATCACCTCAAGGGCGCTGTACAAATATTACTTCCTATTCTTACATCAATTATATCTATTCTACGATTTTTTTTTTTTTTACATTTATTTTCTCTCATATATCGTCTTGCCTCATGTCTTGATTCATATGGCGTCTTTATATCATCTTGATTCATGTATCGTTTTGATTAATATATATCGTCTTTATACATGTATCGTCTTGACTTATGTTGTCTTGATTCATATAGCGTCGTGATTCATATATCGTCTTGATTATATGTCGTCTTGTTTCACATATCGTCTTGAATCATATATCGTCTTCACTCATGTTGTCTTGATTCATATATCGTCTTGACTCATGTTGTCTTGATTCATATATCGTCTTGATTCATGTTGTATTGATTGATAATAATAATAATCGGATGATTTTTATACCTCCGTTTTTGTGAAAAATCACCTCAAGGGCGCTGTACAAATATTACTTCCTATTCTTACATCTATTATATCTATTCTACGATTTTTTTTTTTTACATTTATTTTCTCTCATATATCGTCTTGCCTCATGTCTTGATTCATATGGCGTCTTTATATCATCTTGATTCATGTATCGTTTTGATTAATATATATCGTCTTTATACATGTATCGTCTTGACTTATGTTGTCTTGATTCATATAGCGTCGTGATTCATATATCGTCTTGATTATATGTCGTCTTGTTTCACTTATCGTCTTGAATCATATATCGTCTTCACTCATGTTGTCTTGATTCATATATCGTCTTCACTCATGTTGTCTTGAATCATATATCGTCTTCACTCATGTTGTCTTGATTCATATATCGTCTTCACTCATGTTGTCTTGATTCATATATCGTCTTCACTCATGTTGTCTTGATTCATATGGCGTCTTTATATCATCTTGATTCATGTATCGTTTTGATTAATGTATATCGTCTTGATACATGTATCGTCTTTATTCATATATCATCTCATACATATTTACGCTTCTGTTAGGTTGGTCTTTCGACATGGCCCGACTCGAGTATTTGATTATAGGTGTAAAAGTGTTGTTGCAAATGAACAGTCGGTGTCAGTGGCGTGCGCCGAGAGTGGCTGCAGCTCCCGACGCACTCCCATGCTTCAATGGCGGCGAGCGGTGAAAGTACTACATAACATATTTCTGTTTGACCTGTCGATGTGCCACATCACACTTTCTCAAACTGTCCCTTTCATCACTTCTTATTTGATATTTTACATTCATTATTGAAACAATATTAATAACACGCAAAAATATGGATTGTAAAAAAATAAAAATAAAATTTAGTGCAACCGAAAATCGAATTCAGAACCTGCCGCTACCCGACTGTTTCCATTGTGTCCTTTTTATAACCCACACATTTCTTGAAAATCGTTTTATTTCCGTGGGAGGCATCCATATTTATGCACTTAATACAGGAGAAGATTCTATACGAACCACTGACGTCATTCAGACTGACGAATTGATAGACTTGCTCTAAATACGATTTCGACGACTGGAGACAAAGGTCATGTTGTACACCCATTTTGGCACCATATTTGGTGTACAACCGTTCACGTACATTTCGCGTGGTTTTTGCCCGCGGTAAGCAAATTACAAAACATTTATAAAAAGGGTCAATCTAAATACTTTAACAAAATATTCGGTTTTTGTAAACAAGCCGAACCTTTTTTTACTTAGTTGCTGTTATACTTATATTGGCGGTACGTCTAGCTCGCTCTCCGCCCCTCTTATTTTGGTTTCTTTCGTTTGCGTGTTAGGGCATCTCTATATATTATTTGCTCTGTGATAAGAACAATCAATTTTTGCCTACGCTTTTTGCTCATTTATCAACACAGTGCTTACTTGTAATTTATCAACTATTAAATATAATGTTTTTAATTAAAAGCGATAGAAATCATACATATTTATTTGCAACTTGATGATGTTTGAACTCGCGACTCTTCGTCTTCATTTTAATAGACGATAAAAACGCAAGCGTCGTGCTTACACAAAATGTAAACGTCAGCGCGTTTGAGGCAAACAAAAAACGTAGACCTAACGTGAATGGCCGTGCGCCAACTCGTCCGTACAGCGCCCCGAGATAGTCAATATAAATAATAAATTGTAAATGCGTTGACCCGATTGACAATTTTAATTGAAGTGCTAACAAACTAACTAATTAACCATCACGCCGTTTCCCCGCAGGGGTAGGCAGAGAGGACGGACCGCCAAACAACTCGCATTCATACAACGTCTCATACATTCTCTTCTGTTATTCCGACTTCTGACATGGGCCGACTCAAGTATTTGATTCACTCGATCGTGCCATGTCTTCCTCGGATTTCCCCGGCTTCTTATTCCATTCACATTCGCATCATACAATCTCCTTACACTCCTTTCTTCGTTCATTCGCTCTACATACCCAAACCATCAAAGCGTCCCTTTCTTAATATTGCTTAATAAGCTTACATCAGCCTTGCATTTTTGACGAATCTCAACATTTTTCACGAATCTCAACATTTTCACACGATCATACATGGTTTTACCACACATTCGTCTCAGAGATCTCATTTCTACAGCATTCAGTCTAGTTTCATCCTTCCTCTGCCAGTTCCATGCCTCACTGCCGTACATCAGGGTTGGTATCAGCCAGTGGCGGCTCGTGACTTTTGAGTGTGCTGGAGTGCCAAGATTGAAAAATACGATTTTATTGATGTTGTTTTAGCTGAAAATGATTTTATTTTCAAAATCTTCATACAAAAATTGAAATTTTGAAAAATAAAATAAAATTCATATAATTCTCAATAAATTCGTATTTTTCAATCTTAGCACTCCAGCCCACTCGAAAGTCACGAGCCGCCACTGGTATCGGCACTCCATTGTGGACTGCTAGCTACGCTTCTTATGACAACTTTTTGTTTGCTCCAACCGCAGTGCGATTGACACAACTTCAATCGACCCGTCAACCGTTGCATGCCTCAATGCCATACATCAGGGATGGTATCAGCACTCCATTGTGAACTGCTAGCCTCCCCCCCAAAATTTAACTCTTTTATTTTATTTATGACACCATGATGCTAATATTTTCTTTTCTTTTCTTTTTGCAGGTAAGACATTCTAACATTGAAATTGCGAATATCTTCACGAGGATGCACTATTGGCACTGGCATGAAAGGAATACGGTAGATATACCTTTTTTTATATTTACTACCAAAGAATCGAACCTGCAACCTTAGTATAGTTAAGTCACGGAATTCGTTTTTCTTTGAAAAATAATTGAACCTTTTTGTTTTAAAATAAACGTTTGAGATCCACCGGTTGTCGAAATTAGTTTGCAAAAAAAAAAAACAGCGTTTGAAAGTTTGAGAAATAGCTATAATTACATATTATGTTATTATTACTACTAGCCGTAATCACCCATTTCACCGAGTTAGTGTAATTGCACTACCGTGTGTTTCGAAATTACCCGCTCTTACAATAAATAATTTCTCCAATAAAAATAATATAACCAACACTCTAATAGAGAATGCAGAGTTTGGTCTCGCCTCTTCAGGCGAAATGTTTATTTTATATTTTTATATGTAGTAAAAAAGGCTTTTTCTCAGTAACGCTTGGCAAGGACAGTCATTGTCAGTAGTGAGTGCGTCTGCATCAATACACCAAACCCAAATTTGTGTTATTTGAGTCTACTCTAACTGCGCGTCCTATCTCTTCAATCTCTTCTTAATTCTCAATTGTTTGTATTGCTATCTTTATTAATTAATTAAAAAATATGCTTTGTTTACATCACTTTATGAATATACATAAACATCTACATGTTTCGACAGTAACGCTGTCATCATCGGGAATATATAAATGCTAAATTATAATGCTATCGTTATGTTCGTCCGGTCAGTGTCTGAGTTGGCATCGCGTCTGGGTCCCACCCAGGCGTCGTGAGTTCAATTCCTCGACTGGGTAAGTCCTCTATCACGACACAAGCAACATATTCCGCTCACTGTGATGGTAGTGGGAGATTTTAAAATATTGTCAGGTTATTCGTAATCCAGGAATGTTTCTGTTTCTTTAAAAAAAATCGTATTAAATTCAACTGCCTCAAATATAAATATTTTTTTAAATTACTAAATAGTAATCTATTTGTCATTTTCGTAACATATATAAAATAACCTATTTCTATTTTTGATACCGACAATTCGTAACGGAATTCCATCATAATGATTTAAATAAAATAAGTTTTAAACTTTTTCCATTTTTGATCTTTTGACCTGACCGGTTTCAGACTGGCTCTGAAGATGTCCTCGGTCTAAGCTGTATATAGCGTTTCACACCTAGTGAGATTGGCAATGCGCAGCCTCAATAACAAATGTTTGTAGATATAAATATGTAATTAAATAGAATCAAATAGAATATCTTTCGCCTATGGGAATCCGGTTTCGAATTCCTTAAAATTTACCTAATTTTGATCAACTTAAAACGCGTCCACTTACAGTTCTTTCGTCACTGATATTAACGACCTGTTTTGCTTCGGGGCAATCGTCAAACGTGATAGTGATAGAAAAGTGTTTCCAGTACATAATATTATTTGATCGCTTCAATAATAATAATAATACATTTTTATTATTAGATAAGTACTTACACATTAGAAATGGCAAATTTGCGAGAAAGTTGTAAATCAAACACGTAACTATTAAACCCTCAATTAGTTTCCTTGCCTCCATCGCTCAACGAGTTTACTTTGTGGTGGCTTCATGTAAAGCCTGGAAATGGTAACCAAGATGGCCGCCGATCTTCAAACATAATTTCTTTCGTTATGTTTGATGTTTATATAACACAGTGGGACTCCGGCATCCCCAATAGTGTATTTTCACTTTTTTTTTAATGTAGGAAAAATGAATAAAAAAATACGATAACAATGGCATTTTTATTTTATTTTTACCTTTACGGATACATTTTCTATAACTATTTAAAATCTGCCATTTTTGATTTGTCGCTAAAACGACATGTTCGTTTTTGTTCATGAATTGTTAACGTCACGCTGACCAAAGAGTGTGACAGTCGTCTTACCAGCCAGTAGCCGTTATCTACATCATAATGACGTTTTAGCCAGTTCGAACCGTTTAGTAATGTGCGGTTTTAGATCGTTTTTAGAATCAATAATTATGAATGAAAATATTAAAATTAGGCATTTTTAGTGCGATTATCAGAATCAGAAATATGAACCTTAAATCTTTCACACATTTTTAACGGTATTTATAGTTTGTGAAAATACCCTATGGCGATATGTTGCAAGGCTGTGGAGGGGTGAGGAATGGTATTGGACAGGTTGGGAAGTCTATTGTTATTCACATCTGGTCACCAAACATGGCTAAAGCCATTTCAAGCTACGATTCTGATTTTCACCATGGTCATACTAAAAGTATCTACAAATCAGTTATTTTTTGACCTGTTAACTACGCAAACGTCATTTCATACTTGTCTATATATATATATATTTTTTTTTACTATTTCTCATTTACCGAATATATTGGTGTACAACGATGACATTATAAAAATGCAAGACACGTTATATTTATACTAATCGAACAAAAAATGTAGCACTTTCTTGTTTTCAATTTTAAAGCTAACAACGTTTGTGAAAAGGATAATAACATATGTTTGTAAACATGTTTGAAAGTAACTTTAAAAAAAATATATAAATATGTTTGTGGTAGGGTAGCTGGTGACAGCTTATTCCACGAACAAATAAATGTGTGTGCGATACTAAACGAAGTTAGTCTCAAGTGCGTCCACTGGACTCAGTTCAGTGAAACCGCGCGCGTTGTTCTTTTAATCTATCTAAGTTATACAACGGTTACTATTACTATGACTATGTATTATTAAATAAATAGAAAATTGCGCTCAGTTGCGTTGGTAACAGCGAGATGCTATATTTCAGCTCAGTAATCGCTCAGTTTAATTGAAAAATCAATCGATATTATTAAGAGTAGATTAGAGTGGAGTGGCCGTTAGAGCAGAAGTCACGAGTTCGAGTCTCAGTCGCAACCTAATTTTTTTAATTTTTTTTTGTGTCTTTATCTATTTAATTTTTCTATATTATTTCTTCTAAAACGCGTAGGTTGTGCAATGTGACTTTTTGCCACACGTATAACAGCGCAGTGCAAACTACCACAGCAGTGTGGGTTTTTAACCTGCCTCAAATTGAGGTTAGAAATAAAAACGTGTTCTTTTAAAATGGTCTGGTTAACTTTAACTGGGCCGATGCTATGGCGTACTGCACGTGTGTATTGTGTACAGTTTTATCAGGCATGGTTTATGTATGCACGATGAAAGAACAATCTGCAATGTGCACGTGTGTTGCTCTTTATGGGAACCAGGCAAATCAGCGGCCCGAGTCTGTATCTTTTGCGCTAGCTAATGCAAACTAAATCGGCCATAAACAACGCATTTTGACAGTTTTCTTAAAAGCAGCGTCGTCTCTTGCCTTTGCATCATGGTTTTGTCCCTTAGCGTAAACGTAAATTTAACTTCTTACCGCGATACGGACTACCAAACTGTCAAAATATGTTGCTTGTTCCCTGATTTAACTTGCGTTAGCTAATGAAAAAGATACAGACTTGGCCCCCAGAACACTTTTGAAAAGTGATATAAAGTCATGAAAAGTGACGTGAAAGCACAAATAGGTTAGATTTTTAGGATTTTTCACGACTTTTATGCTTTTTAACGACTTATCACTGTTCTGATTTGTCATGGAACCGTAAAGAGAAAACTTTTGAAAAGTGGTATGAAGCCATGTGATAAAAACACAAAAAAACTATCTTAGATTTTTAGACTTTTTAACGACTTTTAATGACTGTTCTGTTTTGTTATGGAACCGTAAATAGATATTAAATTGATTTTTATTATCAATTTATGCGTTTTAGGTAACTCACACGAGGAAAACGTTACCCGGAAAAACGTAGTAAGCAGAGCTTTTATGCATGTATAGTCATCGTAGCCAGAGGTGACACTAACACATAGCATAATTCAAACGTGTTAATCGACTATAGAAAAGAAAATCTAATGAAATTGAAAAAAAAAGTCATGTTTTAATATAATAAAATGAACAAATTTTGAATTACCGTACAAAAATTAGAATTATTGTAAATTTTTTTGAATATTCAAATTAGAACAACGTGTAAATTTTTTGTTCCTCTTTCACTACAAACAGTCAGTAGGAGTAAGCAAGACAAAAAGCTGTTTCTCAGTTACTTTTGCCAAAGGATACCACTCTCGTAAGTATACACTGCAATTTACGTAATTTTACATTAGTGTTTCCATTGCGTTTTTGACCAATTATGTGTAACTCATTTCATACTTAAAATCACTTATTTCAATAGATTCAATAGGTGACTCTTGTGACTGCAGTATGCATGTACATGTCCACCAATACACACAACCCTAATAATAATGAATAATATTTTAATGATTTATATAGTGCCATTTTTGTGAAAAATCACCTCAAGGGCGCTGTACAAATATCTTTTTTCCAGTGCTCTATCTTATCACTAATTATAGACAATCTATTATTACAACTTATTGCTAACAAATGCATTCACCAGTAGTTCATCGATCTGTAATATAAACTATATGTACGATGCATTGACGAATGAACGTGGTGCCGCGTTAAAATATACACATTATTAATTTTATGTACAGGCAGATAATATTATACAGGACCATTTGTGTGTTGTTTGGGTCGACTCAAATTGCGCTTCCCATATATGAAAACATCACAAAATGCTGTTTGTCAGTGAGGCTTCAGTGAAGTGCAGCTTTCGTAAAGCATGGTATTGGCTGCATCCGGTCTATTTGTATAATCTCTGTGCATGTAGATATATGTATATCTATAATTCTGGTTGGCAGGTAGGTAGGTTCCTAGCTCGCTTAGCAACAGCGTTAGCACCGAATTTAGACTTAGTGAAAGTAACGTTTGGCGTACAGTAACTCTTTTCTGTCGTGTTGCAAACCGTTTTTGTGCCGTTTTACCAGCAATACAGGGCTGCCCCACAACTCCTTTATTAAAATAAATTCTTTTGTGTTCTCAAATAATTTGTCGCTATGAGAAGTTACACGTAGCCAGCAAGCAAGCATAGTGATAAATTGAAACTAAATCGTTTAGTTCATTTTTAGTCACTGCCCGTAGTAGTAAGTTACCGTTAAGTATTTATTGTAGTTAGGTGGGTGCTAAT
Source organism: Halesus radiatus (assembly GCA_022606495.2). Lineage (NCBI taxonomy): Eukaryota > Metazoa > Arthropoda > Insecta > Trichoptera > Limnephilidae > Halesus > Halesus radiatus. The sequence continues at coordinate 437,814 of JAHDVE020005663.1, forward strand.
GTTGCCCTGTTTGGACCCGCACACAATCGGGTCGTACTACAAATTCAAGACTTTGCTAAATCACCTATTAGCACGTGTGGACGGCACTTGTCTGCAAGTGATTTAGTAAACACTCCTATTTGTAGTACAACTTGATTGTAGCCTATCCAAATAGTGCGACAATAGCCCCCACCTAATTTCAAAGATGCGCGCGCAGCATGGAGGGGTTAACTTAACCGAAAAAACAAAAATGATTCTAATCGAGGCAATTAAATTGGAACTTGCTGCTTACCACTGTCCAGACGCGGACAGTGACTTAAAATTAACTAAACGATCTAGATACCATTTATCACTGTCCTTGCTACTGACTGCGTGTGACATCGGCATCACTTCCCGGTAATCTATGGATTAAAAACGTTTTTTTTTTTTTTTTTTTTAACTTATCACAATGGGTCTATTAATTGCCCACATAATAATGTTCCAACATACTGCAAATGGCATCCCTTTTTTATTTTATTATATTATATATTTTTTTAAATTTTAAATATGACGTACAGCGATATTTTTTTATGTTTTTATTTTGTATAGATATTTTGTAACCTTAACTGTAAATTTTGTGTTTTTAATAACAAGCTCCCGTTGGACAAACTACAAAAAAGTAGTTTATCGGGACTTTTTGCATTGTATTTTTTCTTTTGTAAAATGTAAATAAAAAAATTACAAAAAACAATGTACGTGTGATCTATTTTAAGTGAAATAAATAATGAAGTGGTGAATGAAAAGTATTTTTTTTATTTAATTAATATATAAATAAAAGTTCTAAGTGACATATAGAATAAAAAAACTTTTTCAATTTTTATTTATTTTAAGGTTAAGTACAAAATTAACATTATTTTTAACAACCAAACTAGGCACTTGCCAGTATTATGGTAGTCCACTTTACGCAACGTTTCTATTGCGAATGGCGGTCTTGTGAACATAATAACGTTTTTGTTACATTGCGCAGAATCTCAGTCGAATCAATGCTAAAAGATATTTGAATGTTTTTTTTCTTGTCCTCTTTCTTTATTTGACCCAGAAAGGTTTACTATTGCGACAGCCCTGTTTCCCCGTTACAGTACGCGGATCAGATTCGCGTTTTTTTCGCCTTGCCGAGCAGGTCCGAACAGTCTCGAAGGCGCTTCGGACAGCCGACCGAGTCCGGACGCTGCAGGTACCGTGTGATGGTGTGCGTGCGATCGGATGATATCACCGCTCCCTCACCAATACTACGACAACTCCTCTTCTAGTATATTACGTTTATTTATGAAGTGAAGCCTCGGCGGAGAGATGGTACCCATATCTTAACCGTTGAGGTATACGATGTGATACATCATACCGATGGATTAATGTCAAGACGTTGTATCTACACTTTTTAGCGAAAATATGTCCTCTTTGTAACTATTCTTCTTTCTTCTTATGGTACACGAAGTGAAGCCTCGTTGAAAACCTAACACCTACCTCTTATGTATTGATATATAAAGTTTAATACATAGGGCCTGTATTTCAGTATACGTATATAGTTTTGTTTATGATCTCAACAGAGGGAACGCGTTTCTTTGAACAATCAAACTGTCATCACCATGTTTCAAAACGTCAACGAACGCTGTTTATTTTTACGTGGGTTTTATTTACGAGTTGATTTTTTATAAAGTCTCCCACACCAATCATAGTATAGTACCATAGTACGAAGAACCCAATTGTAAATAGTATTAGTTTTGGTGAAGTCAGTGCATTATTCGTGAAATTATGGCGAACTAACCGTTGAAAACAAACTATGTTCTCGCATGCTCGACGAATCATCGATGGTTCATGCTGATAAAAACAGGCAATTTACGAATTTACGTAGATTTCGGCTAGACGAATGTTTGCAATTATTTACAGAATGCCAAATTAGACAGATTCAGCTTTATTAGCGCTGCAGCGTCTACAAAGGGAACTGCTTTCGGCTAGCAATTTAGCAAGGATTCACGTACATTATTTATCTTAGCGAGCATAAATAGCAACTGATATACCGACCCATAAAATCGATTGAAAGAGATGATTCAACGGATCTCTTACCGGCCGGACCATAGGTACCCAAACAGGTTAAGAAGAGCACATCGGTGGCTTTTAGCCAAGATACTATAACTCCACTTTTTGGTAATAAGTAATAACTTTAGTTATTAATAGTTATTAACTCAACTAAGGAGAACCCAAATTTATATAACATGTAAAAATATGGCATCTCTTACTCCACACCGTTCCAACGATACGTAATATTGTATCAACCCGTTAACATCCATTTTCCAAGAGTTTTTATCATAATTTATCTCGAAGTAATAAGTTATGATTAATATGGGTATATTTAATCCATACACTCGGATATGCTCTTAACCTTTACGTACCTAAAGGTAAAAAAATATTGTACGATCCGAATGGGGCCACTCGGGTCCCACATAGCGTAGAGTGGATAGTACTAGGGCGAGCGTGACTCAAATATAATAATATTTATTTTTATTTAATCATTGAAGAAGATAATATGAACAATATCCTAAATCAAATACGAAACCGAAAAAAAAACACGAAACAAAATAAAAAAGGTACTAGTTACATCTTTTTTATTTTCTGTGTTTTTTTTCGGTTTAGTATTTCATTTAGGATATTGTTTATATTATCTTCTTCAATGATTGAATATCACGGTAAGGTTTATAAGCGTCAATAAATTATTAAAATAAATTGAATATATATTTTTTAGCTCTTCTAGTACAATGCAACTTCTACAGTCGCACTCGCGGTTTGTTTACGTAGAAGAAAAATTAAAAAAAAAGTAAAGGCAGTACGAACGCAAAAGTCGCGTATCGCGGGGTGGGAGAGGGGGCCAATTTCCTCGGAATTTGATAGATATCATTTAACATCTTAAAAAATAGTAACGCGATAATTTTTTTTAAATGCAGATCGATTTCCGATTTTTTTTTTCTTAGATTAATATATTATGGAGTATGTAATGTAAAAAACAACTTGGTATCACACAAAAATTTCGCTTGGGGTAAGCGCATCACCCCCTTCGGAATGGGAGTGTTAACCTGTAGGGCGTTTAACTCATTGTCTCGCCGCGGAGAGCTCGATTGTATCAGCTCTTTCTGTTAAATGTATCGTTTATAATAACATTATGTAATATCCTTATTACTATGGTCCTGCTACTGATTGCTCTGTTGTTACCTTTCTTATGTGGGACGTTTGTGACAAGAGTGAGAAGGTACAATAGAACCGGGTTTCAATTTGCTTTTATAGTCTTCCCCACTGACGTCAGAATTGTACGTCACACTTCCCCTAGTACGATTTCGACAATTGAAGGCAAAGGCACGTGACCTTTGCCTTCAATCGTCAAAACACCCATTTTGCCACCAGCTTGGTTCACTGCCGTCCACGTTTGTTTCACGTGATTTTGTGCGGGAGCAAATTAAAACACATTTATATTCGGTTTTTATAAACAAGCCGAACATTTTTACTTAGTTGCTGTTTTACTTAAATTTGCGCTCTCCTCGTATTTTGGATTCTTCCCCTTGCGTGATAGGGCATCTCTATTTATTATTTGCTCTGTGGTCTTCTCGCTGAGAGATCCATTGTGACCCTATTTTCTGTTAGAAGGGTCGTTTATCTCACATCTTTGATGGAATCATAGATGTCGCTACACTTTTACGTGAATTTGGTCGTCGCTGTGGAAGTCCGTACCCATTCGACGAGTAACGATCCTTTTCCGGATTCAAAGTAGAGTGTCGTAACCGCCGAGCCACGGCGGTTTACATAGGTTACTTTAAAAGTAGGCCTTTAATATTGTGTCCTGCACCATGTAAATTGGTTTGACCTGGCAGAGCCGCTGGGGACATTGAACCCTCAATTTTGGAAGTACTCCCTCTAACCATTTAACTCATAATATGCAAGTTAGTACACTACACATAAGTCAATACTCGTCAAATATATAGATCGACATACTTAACTTTGTAGTCGGTGGCGTCGATTTTATGGATTCCATGACAAAAAAGAACATTTATTTATTCATTTGATTATACGCCCATCTGGGCTATTACATGGATTTTAGAACATAATATAAAGAGCTATCAAAAATTACAAGTAAACCATAAAGTGGTGAACAATCTTTTTCAAACGTTTAACAGTGACATAAAATAGAAAAACAACACAATATTATAACACAAAACATTAACGCTACATTACCCGCGCTACAATATTAGATATTGTAGGATTCATCAAAGTGCTGGTATAGATGACGCTTTACTGTATAAATGGCGTCAGCAAATATATCAACAACACCTACAAACCTGTTGCCCAGATCATGCATCCTATTGGTTAATGAATGAGACTTATAGTTGACACAACATTGAAGACAGGTGAAGAAAAAGAATAAATAAACAAACAAGCCTATCCTAACCTGACCTATCATTTTATCATGTTCTGTTCTGTCGTTGTTCTATTTTATCCGTTTACCGATTTTGCGGGTACAAAAAAAATCTATGGATTGAAAAAGTGTTTCTTTAAAAAAATTATGAATATCGCACGTGTATCCCATGTCCCAATTGCTCCATAATTATGTTTCAACGTATTCCAAATGGTATCCCTATTTGGGGTATGCTGTGAGGATGAAAGGAGATGGGAAAGGAGAAGGTTGGGAAGTATTTGGCACCATTCAGAATCGAAACGTTGCTTGAAATAGCTTTAGCTGTGTTTGGTGACCAGATCTGAATAGCCAGATAATTCCCCACCTTCCTCTTTCCTATCTTTTTCCCCTTTCCACTAACTTCAGCCTCACAACATTCCCCAATTTGGGATGCCAAAGTCTCACTGGCTCCAGAGACGGTTGGGAACAGTTGGAACTCTTGTGCGGTACTTACATAAAAAATAAAATAAAAATTTCCTGCTTACAAAATATATAGTTCAACGACAGCACCACGCGGTAGTCGGTAAATGGGTGATAACGATTACGTAATACAGGTATAATCGTATAATCGTTAAATGTAAAGTACAAATACTATTTTCATTGTCAACGACAATGAAAATTAATAAACCTTCCACCTCTAGTTACACCGTTATTATTTATATGAGGTAACCTTTAGTTACTGGTTACAACAGTTCGTTTCGCCGTTGTGCATTGTATATAGTAACTACGTGTTGTCGGTTATGTTTTTTGTTTTGTTTTGTTTGCTTGTTGACCGAGGCGAGGCTGTAACGAACCATTGTAAATCCGTAGGCGCAATAAGGTAGAATTACACAATCGTAGTAGATATTTGTTCATATGCTCTAACATATTTTCATATGCGAATTGGCACTGTGTTCACCGAGATTACGTAATATAAGCATTTCCTAAATTGGACAAATGATTATTTTTAAATTGAAGATGGTTTCTTTACAAATTCATTGAGTGATTCGTAATTTTATAATTGTTTTTTACCTTTGCGACAGCCGTGACGCTCTGGAAGTTCGTATTTTATTATGTTATCGATCGACAATTGGCGGCTCTCCCGACACGCTATGGAAGTAACAGACCAATACTTGCAAATTCGGTTTTCTCCACTTTCTAATACAGAGGATATAGCGCCAAACAATCGCATTAATAATACCTGCAACTTATATTGCGGAAATGATGTATTCTCTCTTTCACTTGGCCCAATTATCTATTCTTATCCCGCTCTCACACGCTCACGTTTATACGGAAAATTTACATATCGCTATCTCACTTTTACCGTTCTAAAACCGACTGCCCTATAAATAAATTATAACACAACAGTCGCATATCTTTTTCTCCCTCTGTCGCGTTTATTAATTCACGTCACACTATTTCTGTTTCACCTGGCATTCAGTTTACCCACTGACAGTTTAACCGCCCACCGTTAGTCACTCATACAGATTAGTATGGCGTAACTATCATACGTTAGTCAACTATATAATCCCCGTTATTTTGCATTTTCATTGACTTGACAGATAACGCTCTCGTTTTTGTTGACGGTTAACGGCTGGTTACTCTTGTTTATTTATACGACGTAACTGCGGGTCATTAGTTGATGTCATAAAATGTGTTAAGAAACTCGATGTAATACTAATTTTAAATAGATAATTTGATTGCACTTTTTTATGTGACACGACTGTTGAGAGTTCAGAAATGCGGAATATTGTTGAACAGGGGGGAATGGAAGGAGTGAAGGATAGTAAAGGCGACAAGGAAATTGAATACCTACCTATTCAGATCTGGTTACTAAGCAAATAGGATAAAACCATCGTAAACAGCATGTCGATTCTATTCTCTCACAAGGCATTCTATTAGAATATTTTTAAGGCTCCTCTCGGAATCAGAGCAATTTTTCAAGCATTTTTCGAAATCAAGATATCTTTCAAACACCTTCTCGAAATCAGAGTGATATTAAGAGATAAAATTCGGTGGTTTTTGAGGCATTTTTCGAAATCATGATGATTTTCAGGCATATTTCGAAATCAGGATGGTTTTCAGGCTCCTTTTTCAAAATCTTCGTGCTTTTCAGCCACATTTTCAAAATCAGGATTATTTTCAAGTACCTTTTGAACATCCATTTATTTTAACATTTCCGTTAAATATACCTTCTATCTTTACAAACTACGCTATCCACGATTACTACATTAAGGGTCAATTTAATATTATTAAGAAAATTCGTGATCATAGATGGCGTTAATTTCAATATTTAAGATGAAAAAAAAAACATTTTTAGCACGTAATTAACGCTTTTAAATAATAAGATAAATTGTTTGTTGGCGGGTGGTGCATAAGGAATGTGAAATGGAATAAATGGTTACTATGGGTTTAAAACTGAATTTATTCAAGAATATTTACTATCGTGATAGCGAATTTTCATAATAATTCTTTTTCTCGTAACGTGACCCTTTTAGCTACTTAGAATATTCGTTAACCGAGGCGTCACTGCATTCAAATTTTTACATTATTTTCAAATACATATTTTCTAGATAATATTCGTCGAAAAAAACGTCACGTTGTTAAAACGGATGTATCTACTTGTAATTTAAATAATGCTTTAACTGTGCTCGGCGTTTAACCGTAAGCTGCATAAATATTTGAACGCTAAAACAGTACAATACATTTTTATTAGGAAAATTTACTGCTGAATCTTTTGGAGCCTCTTCGAAGTTCATAGGTTTTCGCAGATGACTGTACGTAATAGGATCACATGATTATCGCGACAGCTGCTATTTTTATGAAATGTCAATTAACTAACCGCATTATTTATTATATTATTATTTGTTATATGTATATATTTGTGACCGCGATATTTTATCAGATTGGAGTGATCATCATTATATTTTATAGAATACTAGCTGACGTACCCGGCGTTGCTGAGGTAATGATTGCTTTAGAGTAAAGTTTAGATGTTGTGATGTGCTACCCCTACCCGGAGTCCTAGTCCCCTACCAGTGGCGTGCAGTCCATAGAGGCTGAAAAGCTGTACCTTTCTTTATCCGGGTTTCTGAAAAAAAGTAATTTTTCCAGAAATTTCTCATTTGTTCCTGCTTGGAAAATTTCTAATTTTTAGTAGTAATTTGAGTTGACTGCCTTATCCTTCATACGTTATGGTGTGATGAATAATAATAATCAATACCTGAAAAGTTACAGCCTACACTTGGTCACGGAGGAATGCACGCAACTGTCCCCTGCCACCATCATAACCATACCCCTACACCTACCCAGTAATTTTCCACTTATTTTGAACTTCAATTGTGAAAAATTTCATCAATAAAATTCTGTTTTAAGGGATGGGAAAGGGAGATGTGTGTGGTTTTTAGAAATCTCATATTGACAGTATAAAAACAAGCAAACAGACACTCTTTTTATATATGTATATAGATAGATAGATATCAACGTGATGTTATATAGAAAATATCGGGTTCCCACCCTTAACTAGCGGACGATTATCCCACTAATACAACGTAATTAACAACTAACCTTGTAATAATTATAATAATTATTATTATTTGATATGCTTCATTATGCCGCGTCTTCCTGGGACGTCCCCGACTTGTTCTTCCATCAGCTTACTAAACGCGTTATACATATTTCGCGCCGGAATAACATGAATTTAGATTTGCCTAGAAGCGTCTGCCAAGACATAGTTGCGTGACGTTCCATCCTCTCTGCATACTTATTAATTTTAATAGCCCGATAAAATGTTTTTCTCTAGTAGTTTTGCATGTTGATTGAAATCGTTATTTTTCCGTGTCCAGAGCTAAGCGGTATAACCACTACACCACGGAGATCTACCCATCTCTCTTTACGTCGGACATCATTATCATGATGATTCGCGATGTTGTCAGTATTCAAATTTGAAAAATTTGCCAACCGGACCGCTAACATCTTTATTGCATAGTTTTATGTTGATATCAACCCTGATGTATGGCATTGAGGATCAAAGTAGACTGAACGCTGTAGAAATGAGATCTCTGGGGCGAATGTGTGGTAAACCCGTGGTTTATGATCATGTGAAAAATTTTAAGATTCGCTAAAAATGCAAGGTGTAATGAGTAAGATTAATAAAGGGACGTTTAGATTCTTTGGGCCTATGGAGGGCATGAACGAAGAAAGGAGTGTACGGATAATATATGACCTGAATGTGAATAGAAAAAGAAACCCCCGGACCGCGGAGGAAGCATGTCAGAATAACAGAAAATAATGTATGAGACGATGTATTAATGTGAATGAAGCATGAAGTGTATTCCAAGATCGAGTTGTTTGGCGTTGCTTTCTCTCTGCCTACCCCTGCAGAGAAACGGCGTGATGGTTAGTTAGTTAGTTCATGATATTTGTAACTATTTTTTTATGTGAACACCGCACAAGAGTCCCAATTATCCGAAGCCTGTAGGACTATGGAATCCCCATGAAAGTATCTGACTGTTTCCAAAGTAGACTAAAGTAATGTCGAGCAACGTTTCGATTCTGAATGGTTGTCTTTCACCAGGACGATACTGAGCGTATCTAACACTCTATTGACTGAATTCACTAACCGAAACGGTATTAAAGATACATTTGACCAACCGGAGCCACGTTCCGGTTAGCTCCGATTGAATCCCACCACTGTGTGTACCGTTACCCCAAAATACCATGTAGTTTGAAAGCTTTCCTCAGTGCTGACGCAAGAGCAGTCTCAAAAATTCAATGTTGATGCCAAACGTGTTGTACCAAAACGCAAACTTCAAAACGTCTGTCATTCTAATCAACGGGTATCTTCTCGGGTAATTTCCCAGCCGCGTGCATTTCAAACTGCATTCATAATGCCTTTTCATAATAGCGTTTTAGGACGACCGAGGAAAGAACTATATCTATTAGAGAGGATGCGTTTCGTTAGTTACCGAAGAAACTTAAAGGTTAAAAATTGAGTTTGTGTGTTTCGTGGGATGCTCTGCAGGGGTTCTTTTAAGACGTCCTTACACGATACATATTTTCATCCAAATTGCACGTGAGTTGTCTTTTTCTATGGAAAATTCTATAGAAAATTCCATAGAAAAAGACAATTCACATGAAAACTGGACGAAAAAGATGATCATGTAAGAGCGTCATTAGGACAGTGGTTCACAACCGCCGTCCGCGGGCTCTTTCGTACGAAATAAATTTTCAAAAAGGTTTGCGGTACTCAATTCCGGTGAAAAAAAGGAGAACCGAACTTTTCAACAACAGTGGAGGGACAAACATTGTTAAATATTTAAGAAAAAACGGTTTTATACGTGATATTTTATTAATTTTGAAGATTTTTGTTTTATAAAACTGCAAAAATTTTTGAATTTGTTTGGAGTGTGACTTATTATTACTTAACACTATTTATTGGTAAAAGCTTTGGCCTGGAAAAATTTATACGCGCCACTTATACTATGGTACTAAACTCTACAACAAAATCCCACTATCCTTTAAAAATCACAACAACCATAATAAATTTAAAAATCAAATATAACACTGGATACGTTCCATAGGTAGATCTGAAATAGAAAATATATTAACACCAAATACAGACTAACACCGAAACCATTCAACTGCACTTAAAACACCTCACCCAACAATTATTTTTATTTTTTCATCAATTTAATATAATGTAATTTAATATTTTGTAACCTCAGCACGGGAAATCTCAGTGAGGATATCAATATTTATTATTTTGTTGTAAAAAAGGGAGATAATAAAAAAATATTATTATTGATGATTTTGAATGGGTTCCATTATATAAGGGTAGTTGCGCGGCCAATTATTGTTGCTGAAACGTATTAAGTAACGGAAGTGAGTTTTGATATTTCTTATTTATGAGAAATCCTTCGAATTTCCGGATGCTGTGATCAAAATATTTAACGGTCTCCCTTCTGTTTTACAAGATACGAAAGGGTATAGCCACAAACATTTTTTTTACATCTTTAATATTTCAGGATGATAAAAATCGACAGTATTTATTGGTTTTACCTTGGAGATTAATTTTCTTCTGCGGCGCTTTGTTTAAGCATTCTATGTTGGTATTCTTGCACGGTATTCGCATAAAAAACTGTTGGAACGTTAAAGGTTTAAAGCGTTAAAAGGTTACTTTTTTAAATGAATACCACACAAGAGTCCCAACTGCTCCCAACCGTCTGGAGCCAGTGAGACTATGGTATCCCCAATTGGGGAATGTTGTGACGCTGAAGGTATTGGCTTGGGGAAGGAGAAGAGGGAGAGGAAGGTGGGGAAATACTTGACTATTCAGATCTGGTCACCAAACACGGCTAAAAGCCATTTCTAGCAACGTTTCAATTCTGAATGGTGGTCTTTGGCGATACTGACGTTAGGTGTGATTGGGAATACAAAGTGACTTAGGATTACAATTTCGCATATTATTTTCATCGTAGCGCTTCCTCTTCTGCACTTATGTAATGTCTGCTTTGGACCCGTGCCAGAGTGGTCGTTCCACTTCTTCCAGGTAATTAATTAGTGTTATGCGAATTGAGGGAAGAGGGGTGAATATGTTAGGAGTTGGGAGGCTGTAACTAATAATGGTGTCGGCACTCAGTAGTGGGATACATGCGCAGAAAGCGACCAAACAACTTACTGTTTTTTTTTTTTTTTAAATTACCGCAAATAATGTGGTTGTATTGGCACAGGAAAGCAATACAAAAACTGGTATTTCCTTGTGCGTACGTTCGAGTGCGACATATTCAAAAGTGAAGTAGGTACCTACAGTGCTAGAAAATCTCTCGATCTCCGGTGCTGTACCCTCAATGTGCACTGAACACATTTAGAGTCTTGTGTTTTATAAGTTTATTTATTTAATATCAACGGTATAAATGTACCGTAAACAATAATTACATGTCACAGTTAACTACAATCATAAGAATATAGCACAAATAATTTTAAAAAGTTACCTTTAAATGTGGCATTAGGTCGTACAAAGACATCAGAGAGTATGTACAGAATAAAAGTTCACAGGATATATAAGTAAAAGATACACGTACATATAAAACATATAGTAAACTTAAGTTAAATGAATGTTGATTGAATTAAGTTCGATAAAAATGAATAATTTACTCAATTTTTAATTATTAATTATTTTTATTGAGATTTAAAAATCTCATTTTAATATATAATCATTGTAGAAAATAATATTAACATAACCCAAATGAAAGATGAAAACGGAAAAAAAAAGCGACAGAAAATAAAAAGATTTCAGTCGCATCTGGGACTCGAACCCAGGACCTCTGCCTATCCGGGCAACCGCTTAACCAACTTAGCCGATAAGACCAGTTCAATTTATGTCATCTTCATCGATATCAAATTCATGATTTGTAAATATTATTCTCCATTTTTAAGCGGTTGCCCCGGATAAAATAAATGAATGTTTTTTTATTTGGAGATAGTTACTTTCGCTGTTAACTCAATTATGGCACCCTAATGACAAGCAAGTTTTCACAACATCATAACTTTATATAAACCCGATCTGGGCCGGGTACACATCAGCTAGTATATTATAAAAATATTTATACGGTGTGCTTGTACTTATACTCTAAATGTGAATGTATCTTCGTACAGAGCTAACTTCCCAGTATTTTAGAAAGCTTTCGAACCCCTGACGTACCAATACAATATTATTATTGTTACAACAAAATGAACGTTTCTATGTTATCATTATACTGACCGATTTTAGATTCCAATAATTGACCAGACCACAAGAATTCCTCAGAGATGCTATTATTTCAAGTGCATAAATATTATTTACTCGCAGTATTTTGGCAATCGTCCATTGTCTGTGACATCATGCAACCGATACCAACACACCGATAGAAGTTGTCAATGCATAATTATTGTTGCTTTATTTGTACGAAACGTCCGACCACCGCCACCCACTGGAAAATACGAAATACAAGTTAAAATATTTATTTTTTATAGTAACTCCACACAGGAGTCCCTGAGGGAAATAATTTCCCCCAAGGCCTATATCATCTTTGGGGATGCTGTGTGTTATTAATTAAATTTAATTCTCTATTAACGCCTTTTCTGATTTCTAAAATTTCAAATTTGTCTAATTTTAAATCATTCACGAGCTATGCACACTGATACACTTACACTTTCCTTAGGCGCTTTGATTTTTTAAGTTCTCTTTAATAAAGTACACTTTTACGCCCAAAAATTAAAACTGAGGCATAATACGCAATATCGTGTTCTTCATATATCATAAAGGTTCATTCAACAAGGTTCAAAATATCACCTCCGAGTTTACTGTGGTAAAGGGGGCGATTGTTTCAATACGTTTAAGAAACACTGTTTTAGATTATGAAATATAGGCCATTAAAGGAATTGATTTTTTGCGATTTTAGATCCACCTTTAACAATTTTAATCTTATTTGGGGGCTAACGGTGTATTAAAAAAAAGTTTCACCCCTTCTACTTTGAAAATACAATAAGTTTAAAATAAAATTAAAAAAATAATGAAATATTAAAATAAGCGATATGGTGAAATTTAAATTAAATTAAAAACGACCTATTTGCGTGGGAACACAAATTTGCTATACATAATTTAAAATATCGACCCGAAAAAACGTTTTTTTTTAAATATTTTGTTTTTATATTTTTATTTACGTAATCATATTTACATATCAAATACGATATATACGAGTATATTTTTTTAAATACGGTAAGCCCGCAAATAATTTTCTAAGTTGCCTCTAAAATTATGAAAATAGATTTTTTTTTCATGGCACATACTTCATAATTTAAAACAAAAATAAATAAAATACTACTCATCCGTACTAGATATTTATTAAACCTTTAATTAAAAAATATATATCATTCGTTTGGATGGGTGATTTGGCCTCAAATCCAAAATTAAGTTATATATGAAACAGGCAGCGCAGCCGTTCTAAATTTCCCGCTCTAAGTATAGACTATTATATCGATATGTAACTGTATTTCCATAATTAAGGATGTTTTCGCTTTTATGCGTTCTTAAATTAAATTTGCATTTATTGTCTTTGCTGATCAATTTATGCAGTTTTCAAGGTGCCTAATTAATTATTTATGAAACTTTTTTATTACTTGTAAATTTATAATATAGAAGCAACACAATGCCATCTCACGGTCGAAGATTGGAGTTTGGAGGACGTTTCATTAGTTAATTTAATTAATGTAATTTATTAGTTCCTTTATGGCGGCCTCTGTGGCGTTGTGGTCAGCGCATTTGGCTTCGATCGGAATGTGCGGTTTTGATTCCATTATTGATATGGATTATTTCGTTTCGTATATGGGTCCCGCCTATCTGGGCGTTATGATGTTGATTGTAGTGTTTGGTGACCGAATCTTAATAGCCAGGTATCTCCCAATCTTCGTCTTCCCCATATCCTTTCCAACATTCCCCTTCCCCATTCCCTTAGCATTCCAATAGCAGTGGCGTGCATTGCTCCTTGACTAAGGGTGAAATGTAGCTTTTCAGGTATTTATTATTATTACTTCTCTCCCCATTGCAATTATGCAATTATACATTTTCCAAGCAGAAAGAATTTCTTACGATAGAACGATTATGGAAGAAGAAATTTTTGGAAAAAAATACTTTTATTTTAGAAATTGAAAAGAGAAAGGTAGGCACAGGTTTTTAGCCCTTATGGACTGCACACCACTGCCCAATAGGGGATGCCGAAGTCTCAGTTAGATGTCTTCGAGGAGTTGGGACACTTGTGCAAAATTCACATGAAAAAATGTTTCCAAATAGTACTTCCGACAACTTATAGCACTACGGGGGGTAAGCCGTACAAGTACCACGCTTTATTTATAATTGATTGACCGCACAATTGCATGAAAGTCAATATAAATATGATAATTATTTCGTTAGCAAAGTAGTAATAATTAATAAAGGTACCAACAGATGGTACCGCTTGTTACATTTGTGATGTGTACCTAAGGGTACGGCCTTTTTCGACATTAACACAAACGAGTCTTCCCTAGAATGCGCATTGCGCACACGAGTGCATTTTTCTGTAGAATACATTCAACATTTTACAATGATATGCGCGTCATTTTGCATACTTGGTTTTGCTTAGCTGCTTTCGACATGTACGGGGGCGGTCGGTGGGAAGCGCGGCGCTGCGTTTTATAGCTGATACTTCATGCGTATTAATTTATTATAATAAGTGTAAGGTAGGATACGTAGTGCGCTTATGTGCCTATTTTCGGGATTTCGTCACTAGAAAGCCGTAGAAATTTCGCAGACGTACTGTTTTTACATAAAATAGCCACCTCTGTGATAGATTGTCCTGAATTATTTGAACGAATTCAATTGGGAGTGACTAACAGACAAACAAGACAGAAACACACACTAAGCCTACCTCAATGCAACACTATCTCAAAACAAAAAACCTTTATTTACCGCTCTTCACACATTTTTAACACTTCACCCAGTGAGTTCGACTTATTCAACTCAGCCCTTCATAATTTCAAACCTAAAATCAATACAGATCCTTTCCCTTCCCCCCCTCCCATCATCCTAACCTCCCAAGCTAACCTTTTATTTTTAAATTAAATAATATAAATGCTTAAGTGAAAACTTATTATTAGTTCATTTTTTACATATATTTACCATACATTATAATTATTTTAAACTCTTGGTTTCCAAATAAAATAAAATAAAATATAGAATGCACGCCTCTGTACATTACACATAATCCTAAGCATGTGTTGTTCGCACAGCAACTCTAATTGCGCGACCTATAGAATGTGGAATAATTATAATATTATATCTCTTCTACAATGATGACAGATTAACTCTCTGCCAAATCCGTTCCCACCTGACTTTCTTTTATATTTTTTTATTGTTACCCACACGTTCCACATACTCTCGTCGGGTTGCCAGTCGCCAATTTGTATAGAATTAATAATAATATGCAAGTAAGTAGTGATTTGCCTACGTGCAAAATAATATAAACAAAATATCACTCGATTTATTTTATCACTAGCTGAAATACCCGGCGTTGCCCGGGGTCATGTATGGTTTGGAGTAAAATTTCGATGATGTATTAACCCTAACCCTAACCCTACAGCCTACCCATTAATTTTCCTTTTATTTTGAACATCATGTGGGCGAAATTTCATGAAGAAATACCAACATTCCGCTATAAGGGTTAGGAATGGGGATGGGGGGGGGGTGGTTTTCTAAATTTCATGTAGACAGTGACCTTCCTCTCGTTTCGAAGGTTAAGTTTGCAAATTTTCATCAAGCTCGGAATACAACTGTAGATTTGTGTACAAATCAAACACACACCGCGCGCCCGGAACAATCTTCTTTATATAATAGAGAAGATACAATAAGAAGATTATTCATCGATGCGTTAGTGACTTTTTATAAATCTCACAATTTTCCGGAGAGGTTGTGAAATTTTTATTCTTTCAAACTTGATTCAAGGAAACAAAATAAAAATGCATCCCATCGAGACTTTTCTGTATGTTTTTTCAAAGTATAAAAACGTTTACTTTAAGGCGGAGAGGGATTATTTATTAATTGATAATATTATTGCAATACGATAAACATCATGTTTTTAAAGAGAAAAATATTTACCTATTATATATTTTTTTAAATTTACATGGGCTTATCATTTTTCAAAATCAAATCAGAAATACGACCTTTTCTATTAATTGTTTTTGTGTTTAATTCGTAGAACTCCATTTATTTTTTTGTAAATTTAATAAAAATACTTGCAGAACTTAATAATAACATTATTAAATTTGATTTACATTAAATTTAAAAAAAATGACCCTTTCTGACCACAAATATGAAAAAGTGGAGAAAAATAATTTCAATCCTTTTCCGGTACTTTTTTTTAATAAACTTAATCAAAGTTTGGTAATCCACATTAAAAAATATGCAATTAAGTTAGTGTTTATGAAAAAATGAAATTACATCAAATCCTTTTCTTTTGAAAAGTTCTCCCCCCCATTTTAAAGAATAAACTTCCAAGTATTTTTTGAGGATATTCACCATTTTATAAAACATATTTAGGACGTTAGAAAGATGATTTAAAAATATATGATAAATATTTTTCCCTTTAAAAACACCATCTTTATCGTATTGCGTAATAATATTATCATTATTTCTAATTGATAAATAATCCCTCTCCGTCACGATGTGGATTAACCGCAGTTTGAAAACGGCCTTCTACGCCTAAACAGCTGTCACAATAATAAAAAAAACTAAAAATACTCGCCGAACTTAATAATAATATTATTAAATTTGATTTACTTTAAATTAAAAAAAATAAATAAATGGTGTTATACGAATTAAACACGAAAACAATTAACAAGCTATGTATATGTTTCCAAGGTCGGGTATGGTTTGTGCATAGAATGTTTGAAAATGGGCATTTTAATCGTCTTCCATTGATTGTTGTGGCAACTGAATAAATGAACGTACAACTCCCATACAAAATACAAAGAAAAAAAATATTTCGAACGGAAATTCGTCGTAAGTTTTCATAAACACTATCTCTTTCCTAACACACGTTTCTTATTTCATTCACACGCATACGTGGGTATGTGAGACGTAATCTTCTGTTATTTGACAACTACCTCAAGGATTTGATTTAATTTGTCTTCTTGGAACAAAATGGAAGGTACATGACGCTGTGAAATTTTTAATAGCTTTTATATTTGCTATTTCTACGTCAACATTTTCAGCTCGTTGCGAATTTTTCATCGTGAGTTATTGAGTTTTGAAATAAGACAATGCGCCTTATTTTTGTTCCATATTTTCCAACGGAGAAGAAATTTTTGTAAGGGAGTGGGGGTAGGATAGGAGACGGGAAAGAAGAAGGTTGTGAAGTATTTGAGATTTGATCATCACACATTTCAAAAAACTTATCATTCAGAATGGTGGTCTTTCAACAGGGCGATATTGAGAGTATACTAATCTACCACTCCGTTGTCATGGCGACCTCCACAGAATCGTATCTTCGTGTTGATACCAAAGTAAGTAAGTACTTGTAATATAATGTACTGGCGAAACTAAATAATGAAATCTCAAGCGAAAGTGTCCCACTGACCTTACGCCATTGGCCCGTTCGAATTTAAATATCGAACCCGTTCTGGAACGCCAGATTTGAATCGTTAAAAAAACGTAATTATTATTATTGTTGTAATCATTAATATTTCTGTTTTGCTCAACTATAAGAATAATATTTAGAAATGTCCGCAATATATTTATCTACTTTTAATTATCACAATTTACCTTTACTCTCTGTTTGTGTTTACCCATAAGAAGTTATTTACAAAGATAAGTTAATAAATTTAATTTGTCGGGTGGTCCAAAGCGTCGGCTTCCCATCCAGGTAAACTACGTACTTAGGAAAATGTGTAAAGTTTCCACTGAAAAAGTTCTTAGACTGCAAGCTTTTGAGTTCTATGTGAAATATTTGAATTTTAAGTAACTAACTAACCATCACGCCGTTTCCCCGCAGGGGTAGGCAGAGAGGACGGACCGCCAAACAACTCGATCTTGGCATACACTTCTTGCTTCATTCACTTTCGTACAACGTCTCATACATTCTCTTCTGTTATTCCGACTTCTGACATGGCCCGACTCAAGTATTTGAATAACTTGATCGTGCCACGTCTTCCTTGAACGTCCCCGGCTTCTGTTTCCATTCACATAAGCGTCATATATTCTCCTTACACTCCTTTCTTCATTCATTCGCTCTACATGCCATAACCATCTAAGCGTCCCTTTCTTAATCTTTCTCACTACGCTTACATCAGCCTTGCATTCTTTACGAATCTCAACATTTTCACACGATCATACATGGTTTTACCACACATTCGTCTCAGAGATCTCATTTCTACAGCATTCAGTCTACTTTCATCCTTCCTCTACCAGTTCCATGCCTCACTGCCATACATCAGAGTTGGTATCAGCACTCCATTGTGGACTGCTAGCTTCGCTTCTTTGGACAGCTTTTTGTTTGCGCCAACCGCGTTCAGTCCTCCGTTAATGGAGTTTCCTGCATTCACCCTTCTTTCAATATCCCTATCAGTCTTTCCATCTCTCGTAAACATACTTCCCAAATACACAAACTCTTCTACCTGCTCCAAGTATTCATCATTCACAACTATATTGCACACTGTGTTCGTACTCTCTCTTTCAAACACCATGACTTTAGACTTGCTTACATTCATCATTAGCTCATTCTTCATACATACTTCGTTCATCCTAGATACGAGGGACTGTAGATCTTGTATAGAATTTTAAGTAAAACGTTGGTAAATGTCTTCACTGGTTTTCTAACTGCATCTTTTACCAGACATTTTGGTATGTATTTCATAGAATTTAAAAGATTACAGTTTGAGGATTTTTGTCACTGGAAACCTTATGGCTCTTACCTATCGCAAGTGCGCACCACCGTTGAATTTGGCAGCCAACTTTGGTATGGAGTCCCAAAATACCTGAAAAAAAACCCTCGACTCTGTGCAGAAACGGTCAATCCGTTTGGTAGATTCCCCTATCTTAATGCGTGGCATATCTCACGGTACCGCTCGCCATACAGTCGTCAGTCACACACAGGTACTATAATATATCTGTGACAACTGTATATATATATATATTATGATATTATATTAACTGAGGCTTTACAAAATAAATGATTTGCAATCTTTAGAGCACCGGCGTCAGATGGGAATGCTGTCCTTGTTCTACCAGTATTTCAATGAAAAATGGTCTGAGGAATTAGGGTCATTGATTCCTTCGGCACTGGTGCAGTCAGGAAACACGTCAAACGCTCGCCCAACATTTGTACACGGTTGACATTTGTCACATGAGACCGGTTCGCTTCTACGAGTCGATTTCGTGGGCAATTTACTTTGGGTATGGCGTTGGTGACGTCACGTGGGCCAACGTTGGTAGGTTCCCGGTGACAGTTGTCTTACCATCCAGTAGCATTATCTACGTCATAGCGACGTTGTAGCCAGTTAGAACCGTTTAACAATGCACTGTTAGATCGTTTTTAAAATCATTAAAATTATGAATGAAAATATATTTAATTTAGAATATATAGCTTACACACAATACAATAAATTACCCAACGATATTAAAAATTCAAGCCGATGTGAAAGGTCTCAAAGTAAGTTGCTTAAACTCTATTATTTGAAAGAATACCTCAAGGATTAATGCTGTGATGTGTCTCTGTAATAAGTATAACTATATAATGCACCAGAGATATTTCTTATTACAAATGTAAATTATGTGTTTTAAATGTTGTTAATGTACTGTGAATGGTAATTATGTATCTTAAATATTGAGTATGTTTGTTTCTAAAAACTGTACTGCAGGTTCTGCATGTGATCCCACAGTGAGTTACTTAACTCCTGGGAATACAATGCATAATGTATTGTATACATTTTAATAAAGTGATTTTACTATGATCAGATTCAGGAAAAATAACTTGATATCATCTTCCACACATTTTTAATTGTAGGTGTCTTTTGTTTGTGAAAATATCCCGTTCGGCACTACTGCGAACCCGTAACTCTTTGTATCTAAAGAATTGCATCTCCCTGACCCAGTTCAGTAGGTTAGTGACGTTGACCTATTTCCGAGAAAACAGGTCCCGCCCTATTTAATTCCCCATCCCGATATAGGTCACAGGTCACGCCCAGCGTAGGGACATGCTCACTGATTAGGACAACCTTAAAATAGCCTAAGGGTCGGCATTTCAGTTGCTTTTTAAGCTATGCTGCTATCGGGTAGGAATGCTGACAACCCACCCCGACTCGTAATATTACTAAATACGAGTATACCAATTGAAAAATCGGTCGTGACGTTTTATTTAAAAAATTATCCTTAGTAATAAATAACCTTGGAAAAATTTTGATTATGCTTGGAATTGACTAAGATTTTTCTTGGTGTGTCGGCTGGTATGACTAAATAAGTGCTCCCAACATTTTGATCGGTAGCTGAGTGGACAAATGCGTCGGGTTTCTCATTCTTGCGAAGTGGGTTCTATTATTCCTCTGTTAAGTCCTTTTCGCAAGCATTATTTTCCGCTTGTAATGATGATAGTAGAAGTTTTTCAAATATTGTCAGGTTATTTATTCGTAACTCGGAAGGTTTGCCCTTTTTAAGAAAAATAAGATTTTTTCCCTTTCTTTCCTGTAATAAATATACTTACCAGTACAGGTATTGTTGAGATATTACAATTCGTGCAATCTTTAGAGAATAGACGTCAGGTGGGAATGCTGTGCTATTGTACCGGTATTTAAACAGAAGTTGAGTCGTTGATCCTTTCTGCAACGGTATACAACCGGGAGACACGTAAAAACACTTTCCTACCATTTTACGCACGAAAAATGATATATTTTACGACTCCATCTTGAGTTCAGCAATTAGACTAATTTGTTTCTTCTCTCCTACAACGTTCATTTACTCCTTCCCCTTAAATGACCCTCCGCACAGTATTCCTAAATGTAGAAGCCCTCTATGAAAACCTCAGAATTTATTATTAATACTTGCTTTGCAGCTATCTCTCAGCGTAGAAATCTAAATTGCTCTTTAAGACATTTGTCATTGGCATGGATGGCATTTTATAGTTAATTTGATGCAATGACTGTAGAATGCAACATTTCAGTTTTAGAAAATGCACCTTGTTGGTTTATTCTATTCCTATTGCATTCGCCCTTCCGAGGCCAGCTGGCTGTGACCCAGATATCCCGCATGGCAACTAAAAGCTATGGCGACACACACACACACATATAGATATGAGAATAAAGTCACGGTTTTGTGTGCAACTTGAAAACGCTGATTTCGGAGTTACCTATATATAATAGTTGTAGTAATTACCCCGCTATATATTTTTATTTTATTTATTAAGTTAAAGAAATGCACATATTTCTCTTCAACTTAAGGAGAGGGATTCTTTATTAATTTGAAATAATGATATAACGCAATACGATAAACATCATGTTTTTACAGAGAATTATTTTTTTTTAATTTACGTAGGTTTAGCATTTATCGAAATCAAATCAGAAATATGACCTTTTTCTAACCGTCCTACGTATGTTTTACAAAATATTTTTAAATGTTGAATATTCTCAAAAAATACTTGGAAGGGTTTCTTTAAAATTCTGCGTAAAATTGTAAAAAAAGAATAGGATTTAGTTTAATTTTTTCAGAAGCATTAACTTTTTTATAAACTTAACCAAAGTTTTGTAATCCGCATTAAAAAAAAAATTAATGCGTAAAATTGTAAAAAAAGAATAGGATTTAGTTTAATTTTTTCAGAAGCATTAACTTTTTTATAAACTTAACCAAAGTTTTGTAATCCGCATTAAAAAAAAAATTAAATTAAAAAAAAAAAAGATTAATTTTTTTTTTAATGCGGATTACAAAACTTTGGTTAAGTTTATAAAAAAGTACCGGGAAAGGATTGCAATTACTTTTCTCCACTTTCCAAAATTATTTTTATAATATTGTAAAACATACGTCGGACGGTCAAAAAAATCATATTGATTTGATTTTGATCATAAAAAAAAAATGATAAATATTTTTCTCTTTACAAAATATTACGTTTATCGTATTGCTAAATAATATTATTATTATTTAGAATTTATAAATAATTCCTCTCCTCTTTAATTGAACTACATAATACTTTTTCTTAATTTACAGATTGTTCCTATCTTACATATTATTCTTATCTTAGATATAATATTAATTAATTGTAATTTTAATGTTCTTGTTTTGTAATTTGTCTCTTCCTACATTATTATTTTTTATTACTTGTCCATATTTTTTTTACTATACTGCGTATCCTGATGAGGGAAACTTCGCTTCCGAAACATGTTGATATTTATATATTAAACAGTGGTGTACACAAAATATTTTGTATTATTTTTATTAATTACGTATCTACGAGTATTATCGTAATATTATATTTTAGGTTCTTGTAAAATATCACAGGAAAACTACTTTCATCAAATCTAAGGGACGGTTGTTTGAAACTATCGTTATATTTGATGACCATCGAGTCGACGATCCCATTAAAGCGCCGATTCAAAGATCATTTTAACGTTTGAACAAATCATGATCAGCTGTCAACCATAACGGACATGTCGTCATACCCGTTACGCTTGTCGACTGATCCGAATTCAATCAAAAACAGAAACGTACCGAGAATCGTCGATTAACCGTCAAAAATTAAAAAATTCAAAACGTCGCTGATAGTCGATTTGAAGATCGAATGTGACCGGAGTTTGAAACAACCCAACCCAAGACATGAAATCAATTAGATTTTCGTAATGTTTTTACTAATATTAATAATAATTGGATGATTTGTATAGCGCCTTTTCGGTGAAAAATCACCTCAAGGGAGCTGTACAAATATTATAATATTCTTTATCTAATTATGTACAAAACAGATACATAAAAACATACTTACCTGGCAGGTTGCTTCAGATGAACACAGTTTTATTACAAAATTTAAGCTTGGAGATGATATGATTTTTACAGTTGCTATTTTATCCCCCTTTTCTATTGGTGTTAAATTTATTAGAAGATTGGTGGCACAAGAAGAGTTGGTATTTATTTGAAATATTTATAATATTTAGGACTGGAGAATATTTATAAAATGACATTAAAAGCGTAAGAAGTTTTTAATAGATTTTAACATTTATTTATTTTTTACACATTTAGTTATTTACAGTGTTGCGGGGTGTGGACGTATTTGCGCACCGATGCGTGATTTTTTAAATTTATTAAAAAAAAAATATTGGCTTATTTGTTTGAATCCCCCACCACATTACAAATCGGAAATCAGCGTCATTTTGAGATTTTTTGACATTTGTTTATTTAAATAACAGCCCTGGGGCCCGATTCTGCTTCTTTTAAAGTATAAGACATTGTCTTTATCCTTAGGGTTAAATACATTTTGCTTTTTTATATGAATACCGTACAAGAGTCCCAACTACACTCAACCGTCTGGAGCCAGTGAGACTATGGCATCTCCAATTGGGGAATGTTGTGAGGCTGAAGGTATTGGGGAGGGGAAGGAGAAGAGTAAGGTGGGGAAGTACCTGGCTATTCGGATATGCTCACGAAACAAAACTTTAAGCGTTTT
Source organism: Halesus radiatus (assembly GCA_022606495.2). Lineage (NCBI taxonomy): Eukaryota > Metazoa > Arthropoda > Insecta > Trichoptera > Limnephilidae > Halesus > Halesus radiatus. The sequence goes on from JAHDVE020005663.1 coordinate 461,451, forward strand.
GTTATCAAATTTTAATCAACCGTCAAGCACAACGGTTACAAAATGTAATCAAACGCTGACACCTTTTGAATAGACTTATTCCGGTTCTTTTTAGGGATACACATTTTATACACGTCTTTATCCTTAAGGCTTAGGGGTTCTTTAGCGCCATCTCAATAGCGATATGTGTAGGATAGAAATATATATATTTGCGTTTCACTTACTGCCATCTTCCTTCAACTTCTCAGCATTCCTTTAATTGGAGGGGCCGTAGTACCACTGTTCTTGAGCAGTTGGAACTCTTATGCGGCATTCTCATCCTTATAATATTATTTAGAAATTCATTTTATTTTAAATTTCACGGGTAATTTTATAATAATTCTAAAATAATTTATTGATAAAATCGACACGTTATTATATTATACCTACTAACCTAGTTCCAAAGCAATCTTTCAAAAGTTATTTCAAATTTTATGTCCGACAATGTTTTAAACCGAGGCCATTGCGATAATAATACGTACGAATTATGATATTCGCCCATGGTAATATTATTTTTTTATTAACATATTTAATTTACATTGCCCGTTTTGTTGTAAAATCTTTTCCAGAGCACTTTACACGTTTCTTTTCGTGTATTACAGGCGGTGGCTATAATTGAAACATCATGAGAATAAGCAAACAAAAAGTTGTCTGAAGAAGCGAAGCTAGCAGTCCACAATGGAGTGCTGATACCAACCCTGTGTATGTATGGCAGTGAGGCATGGAACTGACAGAAGAAGGGTGAAAGTAGACTGAATGATGTAGAAATGAGATCTCTGAGACGAATGTGTGGTAAAACCATGTATGATCGTGTGAAAAATGTTGAGATTCGTAAAGAATGCAAGGCTCATGTTAGCGTTTAATTGTGTTATGAAAGGGACGCTTAGATGGTTTGGGTATGTAGAGCGAATGAACGAAGAGAGGAGTGTAAGGAGAATATATGACGCGAATGTGAATGGAAGAAGAAGCCAGGGACGTCCGAGGAAGACATGGCACGATCAAGTGAATCAAATGGCCATGTCAGAAGTCGGAATAACAGAAGAGAATGTATGAGACGCTGTATGAAAGTGAATGAAGCAATAAGTGTATGCCAAAATCGAGTTGTTTGGCGGTCCGTCGTCTCTGCCTACCCCTGCGGGGAAACGGCGTGATGGTTAGTTAGTTAATGAGAATAAGCACATCGTGATACGCGAAATTAATCATGATAATCGAAACATCATTACACGCGAGATTTATCATTATAATCGAAACATTATAACAATCGATAATAACATTATGATAATACTTTTTGTATTCCGTACCGATAACGTAATTTTAATTAATCGCTCTGAAACACAAACGACATTATTTACATGCAACAACTCTCAATTTTAATCCCTTAACAAACAAAAAAATTCCACAGTAATCGACTCGATAATATTATGTTAATAAATTCGAATCGAATAATTTAGATACGAAATGTAAAAAAAAACAAAGTGAACATCGCACGTTTTATCGTTGCTGTTTTTATTTCATCATTGTGCAATGGTTGCAAAGCATGTAAAGTTAACATCGCAAGACAGATGTTTGACTGAGTTAGAAATGAGATTGGATTTGAAATAGGCACTTATTCCGAGATAAGGGTAATGGGTGAGATAGAGAAAGGGTCACGTTTATCCTAACCCCGATCAAATTTTAAAATTTTCCGCTTGAAATCAGTGTTGGTTTTAAGAAACTGCCACCAGGCTTTTATACAACTTTTAATATTGAACTACGGTAAAGTGTGAATAATTTAAAATTTACAACACATTTTGCGTCTACGAATGTCGAAATAAAACTTAAGATAATGATTTGTCAGCAATTTATATTACTAATCATTATGAAACCGGAGTATGCATTTAAGTATTTATCACTATCTTTAAATAAACATATTATAATTGCAAAATACTACAAAATTGTTTGAAAGTGATACTCTCTCGATACTTTTCATTGTAGCTATGTTCATCCTGATTGTTAGCAAGTAACATAATAATATATTGTCTAATCTAAATTACAAAAATAACAAATCCACGCAACAATCCATAACAGTTCATATATTTGTTCATCTACAATATTTACGTAACTTTCAAATCACAAACATATCCAGCCTTAACCAATCTTAACCCTTTATGTTTTTATCTGTTTTTCACGCCCAAACTGTGTTTCCCCCCCAATAAAATAGTCCAACTGTTAAAGCGACTCCTTGTCTAGGTTTATTACGAAAATTTTCGAATGTTGAGAATAAAGTCCCTACCCTACTCCCTTGCCTAGTTTTATTAAAAAAGGAACACTTTCAAATATAGATCATAAAGTTCCCACCCACTCCTTTGCCTAGGTTTTTTACAACTTCAAAAAAGGAACACTTTTCAAATATTAGAAAAAAGTTCCTACCCTAACCCTCTGCCTTCGTCAATTCCAAATAAATAAAAAAAAAATGCTTTCAAATATAGATAATAAAGTTCCTACCCTCATTTCGTAAATAATAATTCAATGTGGCCCAACTGTGTAGGTATCTCAAATATTATCTATGTGTATTTGCAATATATATACCATTGACCCACCTATATAACGTTCTTACCTTGGAAATAAATAATTTTCTCCACTCTACTATTGCATAACGTAGTCTTTCCACCACAAGCCGTACTCTGCACTCAATTAAGCTCGTGCCGTCAGTATTAGACATATTATAATATGTTTTATTTATGATTTTCCATACTGGCAAACTAAAAACACGTTATCACCAACACTTATGCTTTATAAATAATATATCTGTATTATTTGTCTTAGGTGTATGAGTATTTTACAGTCGACTGTAATAGTTTGTGAACGTCAAGGCTAAATTAAGATATTGTTTTGTTTATTGGTGCAGCTGTAAAATTGACAATCTGATCATGAAACTATTGAAGATCACAACACACGTGTTGAGCAAACACGCAGCTTATACAAAAGGCATTGAAAATTACATTTTCTAAAGACTGTAATTTGAATCATCGTATCTTTTTCAGTTCAATTATGCTTGTAGTAATGACGTTTTCAAACGTAACTAATGCTCTATTTTTTTTAGTTTTAAAAATTACAATTTATAATTACTATACTTAGACGTCCTCCGTGGCAATGTGGTAAGCTTCGTCTCCCGTCGCGGGTTCAATATCCGGCTCGGGCGAATAAAAATATTATTTGATATATTTTTTCAGACACACGAATTAAACTACAGTGGAAATTACTTACGACGAAAATGTGTAACACAAACAGTCGGTTAACACGAAGAAATATTCTGACAACCACAAAATGCTTCATGATTTCATACTTTTAATTTATTTTAATATGAATAAAAAAAACTTTGTACGCAAATAAAAAAAAGGTTTAATGCAGTTCCGCCTAGCCAATTCATACCATTTTATATTGTACACAAATTAATCAGATTTTTTAAATTGAATATTTTTCGAGAGATTTACGAAGAAATGAAAACGGAGCGATATTTTCCAAGATGGCGGCGTTTCGTCGGGTTCCTGAAATTTTTAAATGATTTTGTTAGTTAGAAAGTCACAATTATTATTATTATTATTACATATATATGAACATTTGTTATCGTCTGACGTATTGCCCATCTCACTAGGTGTGAAACGCCTCTGTTGAGATTGCAATTTACAGGGGTGTTTGTTTAACTAGGATATTTAGATGACATTAGATTAATATATTATAATTTAATAGTTTTATTTTTTTCAAAAGTATTCTAAATATTAGAATAGAATACTTTTAAATAAAATTATAAAATAATTTTGAAGCTGACAGGTTTATTGGAGGTGATCAACGATATTACTTTTAAAGGAACTTTTGTTTAGCTTTTATTTAAAGTGAACATATTTATTATGTATGTACGTCATATCTGGCAAGTCTCATAAGTATCGCATTTATAATATTTTCACCTAAAAAGCTTTTTCCTTAAAAAAAGTACTCGGCCTATAAAAATGCACTGAAGCGTAAAATCCCCTACTTGCGAATCCACTTTCGGACATGGTTTTATTGTATAATGTGACAAATTAAATTCTTTAGAGTATGGTCGGAAAAAAAAAACAATATTTTTGCCTGAACTTCACAAAATAAAATAAATTATGCATTTTAGCGATGTTTTTTTTTTTTTTTGCATAAATCTAAACAGGCGGCCGGTGTTAAGCGGGAATTTTAACCTTCTGTTCTTTATCTGTGTAAGAAGTGCGTGATGTCCTTCAAATTTTACGAATGGGACAGACCCTAATATCATCCGAACTTTGTCTCTCCTAGTTAACATAATCCAGCTGACTGTACGGTATTGTTTCGCTGTGTTTGCAGCGTGGATATTGCACACTGCAGTCTGTATACACTTGCACGTACTTACTTACGTATTTGCCTTCGCGTTTTATTATTTGGCGTGGCATTACGTTGCCAATCTAAGTGCAATACAACATATTGAGAACAACCAACACACAACCCTGACTGACAGACTGCTTGTCGCCATCAGTGTTAATAGTAGCAAAGGAGGCAGACTGCTTATTCCCATTTATATGTAGTAATTAGCAATCACTAATTAGTCGACATTATAGATTATAAACACAGGAACAGCAGAGAAAATGGCGTTTTAATCTCATTACCCATTTGTTTTTCTACAATTTTTTTCTTTGAAATACGGTCTCATCTACCTACATAGTTTACTACCATAAAATAATAATAATAATAATACTTAGAAGATTTGTATAGCTCCGTTTTTGTGAAAAATCACCTCATACAAATACTACTTGCTAGGGTTAATCTTATTATGTACATATACAGAAAACATACTTACCTGGTAGGGCACTCCAGATTAAAACGTTAAATTACAATGTTTTGGGCTGAGATGATGTGACTTTGCACGCACAGGACACATACATTAGAGAACACTGCACATTGCATGACATTGAAGATAGTTTGACAACATCCTGTCGGAAGGCGAAACAGCTGCTACGCGTAAATATATTTACACCTAGCTGAAGTTTAATTGATTTCAATAATAATTCGTATTTTTTGTTAAATTAAACACGAACAAGGTGTTAAGAATTTATATCGAAATCAAAAATACATTTTAGCATGAAAATTATTGTGTGTTATCACATTGTGAATAAAAATAAATTACGGTACGGAGGTCAACTTCATAATCTAATCTAATCCAATCTAATAACCTGTTTCATCTTAGCCTAACCTTCTCTGACCTAACCTAACCTAATTAAAGTTGGAAAACGATTAGGTTGTAGAAAGACAATACTGAATACACAAAACGGCCGCCATAACGTAGTGCTTATGATTATCGCTGTCGGGTACGGATGTTGCAATTGAATATAGCGTGTACTGCATTATGCACTTTTTTCCAGTCTGGATGTTGTTTCACATGCTTTCAGTATCGCCCTGATAAAGGTCCATCAAAATGCCTGCGGTCTTTGTTAATAAAATTAAAAATTAACCCCTTTTTAAATCGTCATCCAAAAAGAGACACATATTTTTTAAAAGCCGAGATAATAATTAAAATATGTACCTATTTAATATTTATTTACTTAAACGTGATGATTTACGAGCCTCATTGACACTCGTGGCAGGTGTTTTGATTGAACAGCTGTTTGGTTCATTGTGACGTCACAAGAATGTTTTGATATTTTCCAACATGCCACGCCACAACGAGCAGAAAGAAATCCCAATAATTTATGATATTTACGCAATGGGTCCACAGATAGTATTGAATAGGTCCAAGACATAGTTTATATTGTATTCAATATATTCACATATTATCTATTCCTTTTAGGTGAAACAACATTTAATTATAATTTATCATCATCACACACATAAGCCAAACATAAAGTCAAATGATTCTCTTCCACCCTATCCCACAAGGAATCCCCCAAGGATTACATTTTGGGACACTTTTGTTTCTTTGATTTAACATTTCGTGCCCATGGAACAAAAAGGTTCCACCCAGCTAAGTCAAGCGATAATGGGCTCTAGAGAGTACTACTATATAGTTCATTATCTCATAACATTGCCAAGTCAGATAGAACTTTGTTGTTTCAAGGGCACGATTTGTTTTATGGTGTATGAGGTACTGAACGTTAGGCTCCATCATACTCGATCGATCTCTGTTTCGACTGAACGTTTTGGCACCAACTGGCTGATCTCTAAATGACGAAACCTATAAGACCGAAACCATGCCATAATATTCCCCTATAAAATCAATTGAGTAGACTTTATGACCAATCATAGATTATATACATCTGATTGACCAATGGACTCTGTCTTATGTGTCCATTTATGAGAGGACCCATAAATTAAACTAGTACACAGTACTGTCCCTCACAAAACACACGTTTAAATCTAACAATTTCACACATTATCAGCAGAACATGCACCAAATGCAATTACACTTTCACTGACACGTATTCTACTTATCATAGAGCCTATTAAATAAATTGAATTTTAAAACCGTAACAATGTTAACTACGTGCTTCCTATTCGAACGCTGTTTATTGAATCTGTTATCTCTGTCATTATTCTACATTTTCTCTCTTCCTACTTCTCTCAAATACCCTAGATCCAGTGGCGTGCATTGATCTATGATCAAAGGTATGATGTATGTAGTTTTTCAAGTGCGGGTATGAATTATTGTGCATTAAATATTTGAAAATGGCCAATATATCATCTTACTGAAATGTGTAAATTTATTGTATGTAAACAATATATCAATGTAGAACAACGATTGTCAGGTCATGGCATCGCTAATTGTGGTTTGTTGTAAGGCTAAAGGTAGTGGGGAGGGGAAGGAGATGTAGAAGTGAAAGGTTGGGAAGTACCTTGCTAATCAGATCTGGTCACTAAACACGGCTAATTCAATTCTGAATGGTGATCTTTCGCGAGGGCGATACTGAGAGTAACTTCCACTCGTGTCGCAAATATACCATATATGTATGATTTTTATTAACCCTTTAGGTGCCACATGTATTTTTTTAAAATGCTGGAGAAGTGTCGATAATCCATGAATATATATATATATATATATATTTTATTTTGATTACTTTTATTTTTAGCCACATGTTTTCAATAATGTGACATAATTTTAGAACCGTGGGTAACGCGTGACGAATTGTATGGCTCGATCTATATATCGTTCTGTGGCACTCAAGTACATTTAGCACCTAAAGGGTTAATAATGTAACACACACATTAATGAAATAAAATTTACTTGCGCACGCTGGGATTTGAACCCGCAATCTTCGGAGTCGTAGTCGAGAGCCTTATCCCTTGACTTTAATTGCTCGTTTTACTTAGGGCAGGCACGGCTTTTCAGCTTTTATGGAGTGCACGCCACTGCCTAGATGAGTGGTCAGCAAACTCATTAGTCAACGGACTCAAATTTCCTAAAGTTAAAAACTATATAGGTAGGTACACTGTTTATGAACTTAATAATCTTTAATTAAAGTTTTAAGTCTTTATTAAACTATAGGTACACTGAATATATTAACAATGATATTATTTGTTGATATAAATTAAATTGAAAACTCTTAATGTGAACAATGGCCTTGCACCTCCTTGGAAAGTTTGGGTAAGTCAGTCCCCGCACGTGGTCATTTGTAGCAGATCCGCGCACACAAGGGGCCAAAGACATTTGATGGCAACTTGCTACACTATCGCCTTATCGCCTCTATTTTCTGTGAAATATATTATATTAGGTAAACTACATAATATGACTGCATTGCTTTTTTGCTCATAAATAAAAATGTATTAAAGAGGATATTAGGTTCGTACTAACAGTAATAAGCCTCGCCGCTCACCGTTCGCGCTCAGTCTGGTGGTTTAGAAAGGGAATAAAATATTTATTTAATAAAATACGTTATTATTTTTGGACTTGTTTTGGATTAACATAAATATTAAAAAATATATTAAAAAAATAAAATTTAAGAATTGCGATATGCTCTGCACAGTTAGTTGTCTGTGGAGTTGATCGCACAGGGGTTGACAAACCCGAAGGATGGTGCACGACTTTCGAGTAGCACTAGTCGGGACGAACAACGAACCTGTGACTTGGTGTGAGTTGTAAATACGAAACGCAAATAAATAAACATTCTTGGCAAGACATTTCGCCATCGCGGTTAACGTGCGTTGACGAATGGACGACGTCCGCGAGGCACGTTTCCGAGGAAACCAGAAACAGGCATTTAGTTTATTTTTTAAATGTAAAATCGCACTAAATTCCCAACTGCTCGAAGCCAGAGGGACTGTGGCATCTCTAATTGGGGTGTGCTGTGTAACTGAATGGAGTGGGGATTGTAAGGAGACGGGGAACCCTATGTATTAGCATTATCCCACTTGGCTACCAACCTGTGGAGAAACGTGAATATTTTATAACTTATATGGAGTTTGCTGCAAAATGACCATAATAATATAAAATTGTCAACGTTTGACTGAGGGTATCCACTCTTCAACATCCGCGGTGACATTGAACGGACCTAATGACGTCACATTACGCGGAAGTCGCGAGCACCACGAGTAAAAGCGAGCACATATAACGACATCTCTAGGAAAAGTGCCAAAGTTGATCATTGCCAAAATATTTGCCTTTGTGAGGATCTGTCATCTCAGCACGTCTGTGTGGCTGGGTAGAAAAAGAGAATTGAACGCCGGACCTTGGCGTTTTTACCGACTGACGCACAGGCTCGATTTTTTAAATTTTTTTTTTCTATATTCCAATTTTTCGTTTTCGGATTTTAAATTAAAATTGTTTTGTGACGTTATAGCAGAGTTGATTTTGTATTAGGAGTGGCTATAAGCGAGTTATACTCTCAACATTGAAACATTATGTTTGTACGGAAAGTTAATTGACTGATATTGATAAACATTTTGGTGGCTCAAAAAATTATTGATTTCTTTTGGGAGTTTTTTCTGAATCAACCATTTTAGCCTTTCTATCAAATTTACCCATTCATTGAACAATAAATTATATAAAATAAAAATTGTCATATGCTCTCATGTCGGATTTAGCGGTGGTGCTTTTTTATTAAGTGAATACCGTAAAAGAGTCCCAACTGCCCTGAGCCATTCGAATGGCATTCCCGATTGGGGTATGTTGTGAGGTGTACGTAGGTCAATGAATTTAAATGCATTATTTTGCCTCTTCGCCGGCTTAAATAGTTGTTTCTTTATTGTAATTCAGTTGAAACGAAGTGTTATTTCTTAATACTTTATTATGCATCTTCGTCAACGTAAATAGTTATTTAAAAAAATTCAGGTGAAACGAAGTGTTATTTCAATAATCAATTGCGTAAAGAATGAGCCATTGTAATATATTATTATTATTAACATTATATATATGTACTCAAATATTAAATATTATGTAGTGCCTATTTACATTTTATGCATCCCTGATTTTTCAAGTATAGTCCCGATCAGTGGCGGCTCGTGACTTTTGAGTGAGCTAGAGTGCTAAGATTGAAAAATACGACGTTTATTGATGTTGATGAAGCCGAAAAGGATTTTTATTTTATTTAAAAATTTCATTTTTTGTATGGTGTTTTGAAATATAGTAAAAATAATTTTCGGCTTCAGCAACATAACATCAATAACGTCGTATTTTTCAATCTTAGCACTCTAGCTCACTCAAAAGTCACGAGCCGCCACTGGTCCCGATATTACTCCACAGATTTTGTTTTAACTAGGGTTTTTCTATTTTGCTCTTCACATTATATATAGCTTCATAATTTCTTACAAAAACAATAAAAAATTTCGTCATTTTCGTTGGTTAAAATCACGTTAGCACTCATTTCTTTTTTAAATGTTCACCGCTACATGAGAAAAAACGTTCCATAACTTTTTGTCACCGCTATGACGGCCGTCATGAAAATGGCGGCCCCGCAATTTGACGTTCCGCTCACAATCGACGCCCTCTAGGAAACCTGCGCCATTTGGTTTGCGTAGACAACGTTTTAGTGACGTCATCCACCGCTACACAACGGGCGCTAGATAACGACACCGTTTTCTTAGGAAACCGTAGCTTAGCGCTGTTCGAAACGTTGGCTGAACACGGTATAATACCCCATAAATTAATCAAGGAAATATTACATTATATACAATTTGTTTGTTTGTTGATAATAAAAGCAGATAGTTCCACGCTCTGTTATGAGAGCATTAGCTATATTAGTGTTATCTACGTAACATTTATCTTATGTAGTATTATTTGTAGATATCACGGATTGGACAGGCAGTGTCTAGTCATAACAACAAACGTGGATAATATATAGTTTTTTCACAATAAGCAAACACATTGTGGATTGACATAATGAATTAAATTAAAAGACACTTTGTTTGAATCCACTTTTATTTTTGTATAAATACGTCGACTAGTTTCGATTCGACTGAATCATCTCCAGGACTTGAAATATACTAATTAAATAACAGGAGTGTGCATGTACTCGTATATATAGAGGTAGAAATGGGGAAAAGAGATACATACCTTAACGGAGAGAGGGCCGTCGGAGAGTTATTATTTATTCATTCAAAATAATAATAATATTGAGCAATACGATAAACATGGTGTTTTTAAAGAGAAAAATATTTATTACCTTTTTTTTTAAATTTGCATGGGCTCAGCATTTATCAAAATATAATCAGAAATATTACATATTTCTCACCGTTCTCCGCATGTTTTACAAAAACATTTAAAAAGTTGAATATCCTTAAAAAATGATGTGAAGGCTTTTCTGTGAATGTCGATAAGATAAATTTAAAAAAAGAACAGTGTGTAGTTTAATTTTTTCACGAACATTACGTAACATTAATGTTTTTTTTTTGTAATGCGGATGGTTGTTTGATGGTTATGTTTATTTACAAAAACGCAACGATAAAGGATTAAAAATACCTTTCTCCACTTTAAAAATCATGTTCGTATTTTAAATATTTTGTAAAACATACAATGGGACGGTCAGAAAAAGTAATATTTCTGATTAGATTTTGATAAATTCTAAGCCTACGTAAATTTATAAAATATTTAATAAATATTTTTCTATTTAAAAACTTTATGTTTATCGTATTTCGTAATAATACTATCATTATTTTCAATTAATAAATAATAACTCTCCCACGTCCCTCTCGCCCTTAATATTGTAGCCGGTGGGCAGATGCATCCGCTGCCAAGACATGCACAAACTTCACCTCATGAACCCGGGCACCCCTGCTAAGTCACCTTCCGTAGCGAGCCACTTGGGGTGACCTATGGCAGAAGTGTTGGTTATCCAATTAATGGTTCATGGGGCGGTGGTACCCATACCCGCCTCACAAATCGTAAAAAAAAATCAAACAGCATGGAATAGATAAAGACAAGACTCACAGAAGAAAAAAAAATACTAGGTTGCGACCGAGACTCGAACGCGGGACCTTTCTTATATTCGGGAGGAACGTATCAACCAACTGTAACACCGTAACCCATTTACGCAAGCTAGTTTTACACGATATGCGAGTATATATATATATCCATACCGATCTCCACATGGAAACCATATCGGGACACATTGAAAATATTTTCTTTACCTTTACACGATCATTATTTTCATACCTACGATTTCATACAGATTTGTAGATATAGCTGCCTTTAGAAGAAACAGTATCTTTGGACGGAACTTTCGTAAAAAAAATGGTAACACCTTTGACATAACCATGGATCCTAATGTATCTGTCACAAAATGTCAAAAATAATTAAAAAATATACGCTTAATTCGCAATGACGAACAGAAACACGCGTCCACAATCAGTAATAATCACAGTATAGTCACTTAACACTTAAAATCTTTAAAAGAATATTTTAAAAATATTCCGAAATAAACACGGTATATTTCCACACAATATTAAAGATAATAGTTACGTAAAACAATGACAGCTGTCAAATATTGCGCCCCAAACTGGACGAAAATCAGTATAAAAAATAGAACGAGTCTTATTTTCCATACCGAATCCATACGAAAAGAAGACCTGTATGCTGTTTGTCCATGACTGTACGAAATCTGTACGAAAAAGTATCGTGCAAATTACTTTACTGTCATTTTTGTCAATCTCTTGTTATTATTTTTTGTTATTGGCATACATATGTTTATTTACATAATAATAATAAGTAATATATAATTCTATCCAAGGTCCTGCATTTATTTATGATTGCGGATAGAACTTAAAAAAAGGTAATATTAAGTTAGTAATAAATAATAATAATAATTTTCAAAAATCGTTAAAAGGGAATTCACAAAGAAAATACTTACGTAGATCAGGATGTACTCCTCTGAAGTATTTGCTAATAAAGAGCGATTTTTTTAGTTTGTGAACATGATAGCACATCTCTTTATACTGAATCCCTCCCTATTCCTTCTTGACCCACATATTCACGTTAATGTCTCCCGCACTCCTCCCTTCCCCAGCAGTGTGTGACATATAATATTTATATATTACTAATAATATCTTTTTTATTTGTAGATGCACAGCTGCGATGCCGCACCCCCGCCGGTGCAGGGCGCCGCGCTCATCCTGGAGCTTGGCACCCTCATCATCGAGGGCCGGGCAGCCCCCCGCAACCCCATCACCCCCCAGCCACCCTCGTCAACCACGGTCGTCTCTGCAACCGCCCCGACCACCACCCACAATGTGTACGGCCGGGCCAACAGCGCCGAGCTGCAGCCGTCGCCCGAGCGTTTTCACTCCAGGAACAACAGCTTCGGCAGCCAGGACCAGAGGAGCGTAGAAGATCCAGAACAATCTAACAACTTGAATGTGACCAATGCTACCATTAAGGATACGAATAATACAACTGCTACTGCAAATACTGCAAGTTTTGTGAGGCATGCAAGCGGAGAGCAGTCCAATTGCTTGAATACATCATCTGGCGCTGCTGCCACTGTAAGTTTTGTGTGGCACGCTGGCATAGAGCATTCAAATAACTTGATTGCATCATCTGCCACTGCTGCAAGTTTTGTGAGGCATGCCTGCGTAGAGCAATCGAATAACTTGAATACATCTTTAGAGCAGTCCAATAACTTGAATACATCATCTGCCGCTGCTAGCACTGCATGTTTTAGCGGAGGAGGCAGCAGTGAGGACGGTGAGGGGCTGCGGAGGAAGGAGGATGTCCATAGGAAGCTGTTATCAGCGCTGCTGGGTGCCAAGATCTACCAGCGTGTGCAGTTTGGGAATGGAGAGGAGGAGCAGGAGAAGGTGTGTATATCAGTGTTACACTTTGCGTAGTTTCTGTCTTAGTATCTGGTGTATATGTTTCTTCTCTTAGGGTTATTAAAGAAATTATATACCTTTTCAACTACTCCAATGCAGTTTTTGAATGCAGTCATAGATACGGTATTTCTACAAAAACATGTTTTCTCGGGAAATGAAAAGAAGTCTTTATTTTCTATTAAGTTGAAATTTTTTATTTAATTATTACATTAAATATTTAAATAAAAATAATTGCTATAAAGTAAGGGAAATGGATCGTTTTTTCATCTCCTGAGAAAACTTGTTTTTGAACATATGAGGTTGAGTCAGAACAGCGACAATATGATGCTTGGCGATACATAGCTGATATGTGAGATTGGACACCCTAGTTCCCACTAATTGAAGCGGCACCGTCGTGACTTTGCTCACGTAAATATGATAAATCAATCCCATAATTATTGAAGTTTTCTAAAACAATTTCCGATGAGTTTCTTGTGGTGGTTGTTACTGGAAAAAAATTGTAGGAATTGTTCACAGATCTTGTTGTTATATTCTTCATTACACAATATGTATTCTGAATTCGGATAATTTTCATTGTTGGCAGTTTCTCTATTACACGTTTCCATTTCATCGTTAATATTAATAATACATATTTGATTAAATTACCCCAAGGTCCCCATTCTACCTCTTCTTCATAAGACTTTTGACGTTTTGCTTTTGACATAGACCATTCTCAAATATTACTGTGATTTATTTGTAGTATTACGTCATGTTGCGCTCCTCTTCCTTTAAAAAAATTTCAAATGATAAAACATTTAGGCGATAATGTGTCCAGTGAAGTGTAAGCATTATTTATAGTGGGTACTTGCTACACTACTGCTGGGTTAATAATGAACGATGATGAATGTATTCCAGGCCGGGGCGTCAACATCCTCCCCGGGGGCGGGAGCAGGGGCGCGGGGGCGCGGGCGAACCCTTGCGCTGCGGGGCCACGCGGAGGCCCTGTGGCGAGAGCACATCCCGCTCTGCATCGAGGTGCTGCTGGCGCCCGACTGTGCAGCCGGCTGCCGGGGTCCCCTGCAGCTGCTGGAGCGGTGGACCATGTCTATTTACACCAAGAGGTAGGCACCGACCAATTCTAGCACTTTTTTTTTTTTTTATGAATTACAACTAATAACCTGAGAATGTTTTCATTTTTAATTATTTGCTAGCTGGTACCTGGCATTGTCCGGGGTTTATGAATCGTTTGGTATTAAGTATTGAGGTTGTGATCCGTTACCCCTACCTCTACCCCTTCCACTGCGTGGATGGTGGAATGGTTCCGGGGCGGTGGTCACGCATGCAAAATGGCCTTCCGGTGTTGGTCTTCTCTCCTTCTTTTAAAGCCCCAATTTTTGGGTTTTACTTGCATCCGCACACTAGTTCCAACTGCCTAGAGCTAGTGGAACTATAGCATTCAATCAGTATCCAGAAAACTGGCCTCATTTAAGTAAGGCTGTTTTTCCACCCAGCTCCTCAATTTTACCCTGACCACTTTTGTATTGACTACTCCACATGTATAGTTTCCTTTGCTTTATAGGCGTACATATAGATGTATATATATTATATTATGTACATATGGATGTGTACTATTATTACATGTTTGAAATGCTACTTGAAATGTCCGTAAGTGTTACGCTATTGAATATATAATTAATACACACATAATAAATAATTAATGTATATGATTGCATGGTCAAAGGGAGACAGAATTAATCTTACAGCACACTGAGTAATAAATAGACTGGTTGTGTCTTAAGTACAGGATGCTTCATTGTTATACAAATACGTAGTTTTGACCTAACTTAACCTAACTGAATCTAGCCAAAGTTTGATTTTTTTTTTTTAATATGAATACCACACAAGAGTCCCGACTGCTCCCAACCGTCTGGAGCCAGTGAGACTATGGCATCCCCAATTGGGGAATGTTGTGAGGCTGAAGGTATTGGGGAGGGGAAGAGGAAGGTGGGGAAATACCTGGCTATTCAGATCTGGTCACCAAACATGGCTAAAAGTCATTTCAAGCAACGTTTCAATTCTGAATGGTGGTCTTTCACCAGGGCGATACTGAGAGTATCTTCCACTCTGGAACGTGCTCAAATATACTATATATTATTTTTAAATGAATCAATTGTGAAACGGCATAAATTAATTAAATAAAATTTTCTTGCGCACGCCGTGATTTGAACCTGCGACCTTCAGATTCGTAGTCGAGAGCCTTACCCCTCAAACATGGAGGCCGTCAAAATAGATTTAGTATCTAATCAATCGGTTGGGAGCAGTTGGGAGCTCTTGTGCGCTCCCAACTGCTTTACATAAATTTAATTTTTACATAAGTGTCATAAATGTATTTTATAAATTCTTTGTTCAGTAGTCAATAGTGTTTGTGCTCAGTTGTTAATGAAGGAGTGGCTACAGACCCATATTATTAGAAATGCAATTACAGTATCAATTAGTAATTCTGATTAATATTCATTAAAAACATCATTGAAATATTCATGCAAAGTTGAAACTATCCCTAACTAACAATGCAGAAAAATATGTATATTTTTTTATTAGTTAATGTAATTTGGTTAGTTAATTTATATATTTATAATTTAAGAAAAGCGCTACAAACTGAAAAAACCCAATATGTATAATATATAAAAAATATTGTCAAAAGAAGCGAAGCTAGCAGTCCACAATGGAGTTCTGATACCAACCCTGATGCATGGGAGTGAGGCATGGAACTGGCAGAGGAAGGACGAAAGACTGAATGCTGTAGAAATGAGATCTCTGAGATGAATGTGTGGTAAAACCGTGTATGATCATGTGAAAAATGTTGAGATTCGTAAAGAATGCAAGGCTGATGTAAGCGTAGTGAGCAAGATCAAGAAAGGGACGCTTAGATGGTTTGGGCATGTAGAGCGAATAAACGAAGGGAGGAGTGTAAGGAGAATATATGACGCGAATGTGAATGGAAGAAGAAACCGGGGACATCCCGGGAAGACATGGCACAATCAAGTGAATCAAATACTTGAGTCAGGCCATGTCAGAAGTGGGAATAACAGAAGAGAATGTATGAGACGTTGTGTGAAAGTGAATGAAGCAAGAAGTGTATGCCAAGATGGAGTTGTTTGGCGGTCTGTCCTCTCTGCTTACCCCTGCGGAGAAACGGCGTGATGGTTAGTTAGTTAGTTATAACTGTCAAGGGGAGACAATAACCTTGATGAGTGCCAAATATCAAAGAATACAGGCCAACTTATATCATGCAAGACAATATGGCAGTTATCTTTTTGATGACATAATTAATTTACTCTCTATCAGGTCACTATGCCAAGTTTGGTTCAGTATTCGGGATGCGAAGTGCTTCTATTATAGCCAAAACACACTAGTAAAAACAGTAGCATAAAACTGTGTTTAAAGACAGATGATACTTGCGCGTCTATTTTGATGATAACTCACCGCCACGATTAGACTGATTTGACTGTACAATATATTTTTGAAAGTATTCTATAACATTCTGGACAACATTAGGCACCTGTACAATTCTTGGGTTAATTTTTTTCTTTTGCTTTCCAGGGCTCAAGATCCGGTTAACCACATCACCTCCCAGTGGCTCCTCAAGGCTGTTCGTTCCCAGCTGCACTTCTCTCAAATATCTGCTTGGGAAGCCAAGATCCGGGAAGACGAGAAGACCAAGGAGATCCGGGAACAGTCACCATCGGAACGCCAGCGCAAACTCAGCCGGGAGACCTGCAACTTCAAGAAGTACGAAGCCAACTGTGATGAGGATGACAAAGACGAAAATCTGGACAGAAAGAAAAATCTGAATATCGTCTACTGTCTCAAAATACCCGGGGAAACATACAGAATCGCCGAGTTTAAAGTTGAGCCTGTAAAGCACACTTTCCCCATCACGGATATTGGCAGCAATGTATTCTTAAAAGTCTTGTTGGAGAGTTTGCCGCGCGTAGAGGAGGTTCCGGTTGTTCGTTGCGTTTGTCTATCAAGTAATCCCAGCACCCTGAAGCGGAGGCGGAGCAAGGATATGATGAACGCCGCAATGAGTGATGAGATGCTAGCTAACACCTTGGCCGCTGCTTGCAGTCTGGCGGAAGATGCCTCATGTTCCAGGATGAACCATCAAGGTCTTAGAAAGATGGATGGCTTGAGTGACGACTGCAAGAGCAGAATCAAAGGTGCAACGTTCTCACCAGATCTCGGAATCATCAATCCCGATATGGGATGTGCAAGTGGAATCACCAGGAAACTCTCGGCGTATTCGTCGCCCAATTCAGACGTGTATTGCGCTCCTAATTCCAGAGGTTCTACTCCTGAACAGTCAGATCTTAATGATTCAGGGTTTTCATGCTCCACTGGCACCCCGTGTGAAGGACCACTGCACAAGGCTTGTAAGAGGAAGTCCAAAGTCGTGGACAGTTCGTATCAGTTCTATGATGAATTGAATATTCAAGTGCCTTCGGATAGTGTCGTCAACTATGTTCTCGTTGATGATAGGATGCAGACCCCTTGCAGGCAGAAGGGAAAACACCGGTGCAATTGTGATGAAGAGTCTGATCAAGGAATCCAACTAAAAGATGGCAAGAATATGAAGCAGAAAAGTGAGGAAGGTAAAGACGGAAAAGTAGATGAAAAGGTGAACGTTTTGGATGAGCGTAGGACTAAGGAGATAGCTAAATACATGCGCAGACTGAGGAAAGAAGCCAAGCTGAGGCAGAGGGAGAGTGGAATGTCCAGTCAGGACAATTCCGAGTGTAAGGAAGCCAAGCAGGAGCACACTCCTAAAGCCAAGTCCGGCAGGAGGAGTGCTAGCAGACACAATGATCTCATTTCTAATAAGAGCACCAACGGGGAAGTCGCCACCCAATACTCGGGCAGTGGACACGACCCCAGCGGACAGAAGAACTCTGTACCTGAGGAGACATCTACCAAGATGGCTCCCGAAACAGCCAACTCAACAAAGGTGCCAAAGCAAATAGCTAACCCAAAGTCCTCTTCTGATTCTCACTCCGCCACTTCCATACCAATCCTCCAAGCCTCTCGCTTCGACCATGCTCTCCGCATGGGAAACTACAGAACTTCCGTTTCTCTGCACGGAGCCTTGTCTTCCAGAGAGGTCTACACAATAAAAGATTTCGAATGCGTTTGCTCTTCGATCGGCTGCGATCAAATGGCTTCGGTTAAATCGTGCAGCCAGTTCGAAGACATCAATCCCAAAACATATCATGTTGGTTCTCAGAACAAACACTGCCAAATTAGTTGCTGTCACCCTGACGAAGTCTCCGGCCGACTGAGTGACAGCAATGATAACTACCAACCGTCCGTTAAGAAGCTAATCTCTAGTTACACGCAAACCGACGAATATGCGTGCGACTGCGGGAAACCCCTAGTACCAAAGTGCTTTGATTGTAGCAATAATTTGTACGCAGAAGAAATGGATGACAGCGGGTTTAGCCAGGGAGGGATGAGGCGGTCTAGGGGCACCCACGACATGACCACCATCAACAAGTCGGACCTATTACTGGAAGCCATCGAGAGATGCAGCCGGTTGCCCGGGAGAAGTGCCGAGGGAGAGGTCAATGCCATGGACAAATGTGATAAAGACAATGAGAACAGTGCCAGTTCAGTGGAAGTGGCTCAGAACAAATGTGATAGTAGTAATAGTGTGATAAATAAATGCCAGTGTGATAAAAATATATTAAATATAAATAGTGGTATTGACTCTAGCCGTAGTAACGATTATAATATGCTTTCTCGTAGCGCCGATATGTTCGCCAAAGACAATTCTTATTCTCACAGTGATCTCACCGGCCAAACAGACGGAACTCTCAACAACAACGACAAGACTCCATCCAAGTATTCCGGTCTCCTTCAGAACGCCGACAAGGCTGTGGATTTCATCCGGAAGCCCAAACATAAAAGGACCTCTCCTGTCAACAAGATTGAAAAAATCGTGATGGAAAGAAAACAGCAAAAGCAGAAAGACACCCCCAAGAGCAATCCGATTAAAATTGCCAATCGTGCCGATTATCTCCCCGATGAATTTGGCAACGAACAAGACGAGGATTTCCTTTACAAAGACGAGGCATCTGGTATAACCTACATGACTAATTCAAATACATATTTGGATCACACCAGCAATACTTACAAGAGCTTCCCTCGATCTGACTCGGTCGAAAATTACTCCAAAAACCGTGAGCAACATGTTGTCATGTATGAAAAAGGAGACTATGGTAATTTCGTGCACATTGAATCAAAACAAATGGGGAAGCACGCCTATGAGGACGTAGAAACCGATTGTGGACAAAGCTGCAAGCATTTTAGACGTGACGAAGATGGAATACGTTTTGTTGGAGATGGACGTCAAAACTGGGACATAGAAGCCAACGAGGATTTGGACGCATTTGGGAAGAGTTTGGAAAGCGGTGCTGCGGTGCCATCAGTATCGGAGATGGACAGGTTTCGCTGGAGGCTGGATTCCGCTGCTTCTATGGTCTTCCACTCGAGGACTGGGTTGCCGTTGACTTCTAGTCCAGCACCACTCAGGAGGGGGAAGTCCTGCTTCGATTTCGATAGCACCATAAACAGTGTATCGGGCATCAAAAGGTTAGTAAAACACATTCTACACTTCAATTCAATTTAATTTAAGGAATAAATAAAATTAATGATTTTTTTAATAGTATTTGACCCTTGTATGAAATTTGCTATTCAATGGCAGCCACTAAGAAGGTTTCCAACACTGTCACAAAGTTCTGCTATTCGTCAGCAGTACAAAATCATCAACGTCAATCTCATAACGTAATAATAAATCTGGAGTCCTTCGATAACAGGTATCTCTCCATATTTTGCATATTATAAAAAAGTAGGCCTCTGTGATCCTAACCCATAAGTATTAATAATAATAATAATAATCCAAGCATTGAATTTTGAGGCTCACCTTTTTCCTTAATAAATATTTGACAATAATGGAATCACTTTTTTTTAGTCTGTGAATTTTTTTTCACGTGTATTGTTTTTCAACTTTATGCAATATTTTTAAAATCGAAGTTCGAACTAAGCCAAATCAAGAGTCCAACCGAATGTCTACCTTACTGAAGTGGGAAACGTATGAAAAACTCGATCAAATTTGAATGCGTTGAAAAACAAATGAACTCTGGGCTACACAAATGCGGTTCACGCAGAAATCGGCCTCACTGCAAAAGCCAGATATGTAGGAGAACGTGAGTCAAAATCGAACTTTTTGAAAAATAACTCTGTTGATGAAATTAGTGTATTAATGTAGAGATTGTACATATTTAGAACCTTAACAAGGAATGAAGTTTAAGTCAAGTAGATGCCAAAATTTTAACCTAGAACTTAATAAGTCACTGTTCTGTTTTCAGTGCCCTGTATGGTCTGATACCCGACCTGGAGCTATCCTGCCAGCCCTGGTCTCCGGGCTCCAGCCCCGGCTCCCCACTGCCGTGGGGCCGGCCCCCCTCGCCCGGCGGGATCCCCTGCGTGTTGGGGCCCGCTGCCCTCGTGGCCCCCGCCGCTCCTACACTCCTGCCACCAGTCAGCTCGACCAGTGCCGACGTGATGAAGGTGTCCAGCAAGAGGAAGATATTCAGACACGGAACAACTAGCGGATTGCTGGGTGAGTTGAATTTAGAATATTTATACAATATCCCACACAGTATTTTCATCCAAGATTTCAGATTGAATCACTTTATTTAAATGACCAACTTTATATAGCGGTGATAAAATCACCTCAAGAGACTTGACATTTTTGTTAAAGTAGAGATAGTAGTCTTTTCTAAAGAGGCGTATGTTTTTTAATTTATTTAAAAAAATTTCTAAACTTGTTTCTGACCTCAAACTTAATGGTAAATCATTATTAAAGATTGTCTCTTGCGTAGAGATCAGTCAATTATGATGATGCCAGCCCGTTCAGTGGCACCATATACAGCATAAGACAAATTTTAAACTGATCTCTTTCTGTGACAATGAGACATGTCAGTATTTGGTGGCACCACATATTTGACGATCCGCTGTGTTGAACACCCCTTGCAGTCTGTTCAAATGAACATTAGGCAGACCAGCATACAAGCCACATATTGCAGTAGTCCAGACTGTATTTTTATTATTTCAAGGGGTCTATGCATTCTTTGTCTACGCTTGAAAAATATTTAAAGGAACTATTATTATTATCTTCTTCTTTTTCCAGGCAGCTTCGAGGAGTCGGTTTTAAACGGTCGGCTGGAGCCGGCAGCCACGGTGGCTGGCTTCACGGCGGAAATCGGAGCCTCGGGCTCCTTCTGCCCGCCCCACCTCAAGCTCCCCGTCACCGTCTTTTTCTACTCACTGGGCGACAACACCACCTCTGCGCCTTATCTGGTGAGAAACGCCACAATACTTCAATACACTATTAATTGGGATGGCGTAATATTAGTCAATAACCAACAATAACAATTTTTTTCTTTCCAGGGGCACATAAACCTGGGGCGGCGCGGCTACAACGTGCCCCGTGCCGGCACCATCCAAGCCACCCTGTTCAACCCGCACGGCACCGTGGTTAAGATGTTCGTGGTGATGTATGACATGGCGGACATGCCTGCCAACTCCAAGACCTTCCTGCGCCAGCGGACACTTTGCGTGCCCGCCGTGGTGTGTCAGGACGGCGCCAAGCCTGACCCACGCGCTCTGCGATACCTCATTCATCTGAGGTGAGGATCTTTTTACTGTATCTAATTTACCATCCCGCATTAGCCAGAGAGGATGCACCACCATAAAACTCTTGTCACACACTCCTTGCTTCATTCGCAGAGAATTATTTGTTCAAGATACTGCCCCCTAGGCGCTCCCAACACCTTAGCAACATTCTATAGCTTTGGCACCGTAATCTCCGCACTACAAACATTCAAGAGGGACTACATGGCCACCTTAATATGCATTTCTACTAATCCACGATAATTGCAATTGTTTCAGATTTCTAACCTCAAAGTCTGGCAAGGTGTACCTCCATACCGACATCAGAATAATTGTCTCCCGCAAAGCAGACTTGGACACGGCGCACTCGCTGAACTCTGCCATATCCATGCAGCTTCAGAATGGCCCCTTCCACCCAGAAAACATAGAAGGAAGAAAGAAAAAATCTGTTGAAACTGGAATATTTGAGAAAAGATCAAAGAAGGTCATAACAACCGACATACCCTCGAGAATCAACCGAAACTTCGGGGCTTTCGAATCTGACTTGAATTCTAACGAAGTCAAAAAGAAAATGAATCGTTCCGATGGTTGTTTCGAACTAGCGGCGTTTTGCGCACAAAACGGCGGCAGCGAAAGCGAAAGGGACGAAGAAAACAATGCGCGCAGTCGCTCCAATTCTATATCTAAATACGCTTCTAAAGAACTTTCGTACGAATTGAGGAGTTTCACGTACGGCCCAGACAATCCAAAGTATTCTCCGCGATAAACAATTATTATTGATAAATTTACAACATTTTAATTTACACACGTATTGTAATTGAAATTGTATAATCAATTATTTTATTTGCGGATTTACATTCTTGACACGTTGCTGCTTATGTCACGGCCAAAGCTATAGATTATAGATTAAGAAATTTTACTGTGGATTATCTATGACGAAAAGCAATAAGATTGGGAAATTTATTTTTAAAAACATATTTTTTACCATTAGAATAGATCTCATTTTGTGTTGCGTTTAGGTTTAGTGCGAAACAGCTTTAGATTAATTTGTGTAAACGAAGGATCCCTGCAATAATTAATCATCATATTATATTTTAATCTCTGTTTGAAGTTTGTGCAAATTGCTGAATTTATATTTTCATATTAAATATTATATTGAGAGTTGTGTGTATATATTTATAATGGATGGTGATACAGATCTTTAGCCCGTAAAAGATGTGTTATGAACTTTGTTAATTTGGAAAATCAACAGTGAAATCGTTTTGTTGCCGTGAATCAATAAGTTTTCTTGACAAAATCTTAATGTGTAATTTATTCTGTTTTAAAATATTAAAAAATCAATTTCTACAAAACTTATTGAGGATTGATAATGCTACTGCCATTTTCTTGTAGATTTATAGAAAGAGGCTTGATTCTTATTTTGTTTGAAACCAAACATTTCACCAAATTATTTGTATGAATTTGTTAAACAAATATAACGGCCATGATGACAATGTGTATGAAAAGAAAATGTTAAGAAAAGATAATATTTTATGTAAAAAAAATCTATTTATCGCCGAAATCAAATATTGTTTTTAACCATTGATGTGTGCATTTTGTTTTCAATTATTTATTTGAAAATTCAAAATGGCTCTCGCTTTTATCATTTGACAGGGAAAATGGAGGGAAAATCATTTAAGGTTAAACTAATGCCTTAAATTGGGAAAAAATCTGAAAATTATCAAGATCAGCTCACTGATTTTGGGATTTAAAAAAAAAATTAAATAACATACTTAAAAATTATTTGCACTGTAAATATTATCAATAATTTATTGTAAATATATAATATATTTTATCAAACAGACCACACCTACCCATTTCCTGTTCATTTTGTTCTTTTTTTTATGTTTTATTTTTTGTTGTTTTTATTTTCTTTATTTTTTCAAATTAGTACCTACTCTCTTTTGTTTTCCACCCATTGTTTAATTATATTCAATTTTTTTTTATCAATAAATTAACGCTATAGAATGATGTCAAAACTGTCAATAAAATGTTCAATTTAGATCACTACGTTATGTTGTATTTTATCTGGAGCTAATGTTTTCATATTATCACACAAATAATCATAATTTGAATAAAAATTCAAAATAGTTATGATTTGCACAGAAAATAAGAGCATTTTTGTAAAATTTTATTCACGTCAATAAAATTGTTATATACAGTGAAACTCTATTAAGAAGTTTTCCAAGAGACTGAAAAAAAGAAACTTCTATCGTGGGATTCAAATTTGGTAATTTTTTAAAAGAAGATTTTTTTCTAGCTTTGTACACATAGTATAATTAGTATTATGTATTTTTTAATTTCATTGGTAAAATTAATAATTTTTTGTTTGTTTTCTGCTACAACACTTGGGTATTTTTCAGACATAGCAAACTAGAGTCGCCGCTGATCAAGCAAATGTTCATTTTCATCAAGATAAAGTTGGATAAAGATAAAGCGAGAGGAAATGCCGATGTCGGCAGGTAGGTAGATATCAGAATCGAAAAAAACAATATTTGGTAAATAAAACTGGGAAAAATTACTCAAACGCGGGATGCAGACCGGTCAGTGGCTGAGTTGGCATCGCGTTTGGGTCTCACCCAGGTGTCGTGAGTTCAATTCCTCGGCTGGCTAAGTCCTCCATTACGACACAACCAACATCGTCCGCTTACTGTGATGGTAGTAGGAGATTTTCAAATATTGTCAGGTTATTCGTAACCGGTATATTTAAAAAAAAAAAAAAGAAAGATTTTTCTGCAAAAGTCAATAATAATAATAAAGTCATAAATTTTATGTCTTTCGCTACTAGTTTTCGTTTATGCTGGATTCAACCCCGAACTTTTAAAGCCTCTTAGTAGACTGGAAGCAGTTTTAGCTGCAAATCTTCTTATTTATGTTGGAAAAAAATGGGTTTTTTGTATGGAATTTCAAGGGATCGAAAAACAAAATTTCTTAAGCTTGAAAACTTCTTAAACGAGTTTCACTATATTTCATTATAATTTGTCATTTTATTATTTTTATTTACTTGATTTTGTTAACAGTTACATCTAAATAATATGTTATATTTCTTCAGTTAAAAATGTACCTTCCTTAGTTAGTGCCTCTAGGCAAGATGTCTAGTGGCTTTGTATTAAATTTATTTTGTATTAAAAACGTATATAATTATTAATTTTATCAAAAATATAAAAATGAATTATGATTATTTTTGGTTTTTATTTTTATTTTATTCCACAACATTTCATAAAACCTTTAATCTTGTTACACGCAGTTAATATAATATCATAATATATATGTGGGGGGGGGGTACACTCGCTATACAATATATTATAGTACTCGTGTGTGACGACTGTATGGGATTGTATGGCAGGCGATATTGTGAGATATGCCACGCCCACATACTATTTTAACTGTGTGTAACAAGCATTATACACGACATGATCATGTTTTTAATTTGTTTTATTTTTTTTATTTATATTTATGCGAATATCACACAAGAGTCACAACTGCCCGAAGCCTATGGGACTTTGGCTTCCGTAATTGAGGTATGTTGTACTTTTAGGTAGGATATTTTAACAAAAGGACACTATGTATTCGCAAAGTGGGTAATATATCGTCACACTTTTTATTACTTTCTGTCAACTGGCATCTGGACTATTTCGCATATGTGATCCATTGGTGGCTATCCCCGTACGCGGATGTCAGATATGTAATCCACGAGGCTTCACTAAACACGTACATTGTGTCAAAACGTGCCGCGTGATTGTGTAGATTGTGTTATAAAGCCTACACATTCAGAAAACTTTTCTTGTGACGAGAGAACTTGAGTTCTGCTTATTCACTCTCGCATTACCCAACAGTTGCTTGGATTATTATTGGTTGTTTGGGGGTGCGTTCACTCATTATCCCTTCCACCCTGTTAACTCCTCCATGGAGATGGCTCGTCTCAGATCCTTTAACTCGGGCATAAAAAAGCAACATGGAATCGAGAGATGGGACGACCTCGGGTAGTCTGGCCGAGAATGTAGAGCAGGCATAACCTTCAATTCATATGAATCTCTTCTCTAAACTCTACCATTCCATCTATTAAAGCCACTGTTTTTATTTGTTTTTTTTTTTTAAATCGGCTTTTTACCGAAAAAACGCATTTGAATATTGAGAAAAAGTTCCAGTTCAGAACATTGAAGAAAAGTTAAGAAAAAGAACAAACAACTACAAACCTAACCTAACCTAACCTATACTTTTCAGATGTTTAAATTTTAAAGTAAATCAAATTTAATAAGCTCTGCAAGTATTTTAGTTATTTATTATTGTGATAGCTATTTCGTTGTTTAAAGCCATTTTCAAACTGTGGTTTGGGCACATTGAGACGACTTACTTATATAATAACACTAGCTCGGGTACCCGGCTTCGCTCAGGACAACATTCGAGGGTGTTCTGGGATGTTCCCCAATCATGTTCTCGATTTCCTATACCAGAACATTTCAAAACATTCCAGAATGTTCCGGAATGTTCTGGAATGTTGTGGAATGCTCTCGAATACTTAAAAAAAAAATATATATTGATTAAACGGGAACCCTTATCCTGGAGGGGGATAGAGATCTACCACACCATATAACTCCCTTGATCGTACCGGGACTTGTTTCTGAGTTTTTGCGGGCCGCACGGTTTTTTGGACTTTCTTTTATAATATAAATTGATTATATATATACATAGAGTAAATTATACATTACAAAAGGTGTAAACATCAGTGTTCGAAATATGGGCAACCAAAATGAGGTCCATTGACATTTTATATAGATAACACGGGCTTCAGTCGATTACAAGCGCTCGCCGGGTATGGATCTCTAATGATAACTGCAAAATGCCTTAATGACTGGACATGTCGTTATGGAAAAGATAGAAAAAGCAATGGCGTAACACTTCGTATTTCTCGCGCGGACACTGATTTTGCAAGAAACCTAGACTCTATATATCTTTATAGATTGTGTATATTTAATATTATAACATTAATAATAACATTATTAAATATGATTTACTTTAAATTTAAAAAATAAATAAATAGAGTTCTACGAATTAAACAAAATAACAAATAAAATATTGTTCTGTTTTATCTGGATACTGAAAGTTCTAACCCGCTGTACCATTTTATTACATTTATTGAATTGTACTAGATACATCACTTCTTTGATAATGTCAATACAGTAATAATCGTATTTGGACGATTTGTATAGTGCCATTTTTTGTGAAAAATCACCTCAAGTGCGCTGTACAAATAATTTTTTTCCAAATGCTCTATCTTATCACTAACTATAGACAATCTATTGTCACAACTTTTGCCTAACAGATTGCATCCACCAGTTCATCGATCTGTAATACCAAACTATATGTACAATGCATTTGACCAATGAATGTGATGCCGTGTTAAAATATAAATGTAATTAATTTGGTAGATAACATTATACAGGACCATACTTACCCGGCGGGTCACTTGAGATAAACACTGAAATTTATTTAGAAAAACAGATTTTCCTCTCCATTTTCCGATGCTTGTATTAATCGTGCATAATATTTGTGATCTATGTATAATTTGGCCGTGACATAGAGTTCTGTCACTATTAATTACATATTTAGAACATTTAATAATATTATGCTGTGGGCAATAAGAATAAGATATATTTTTTTAAAGAAATTATTTTAGTAGAAGGACATTGTCACTTAGATTTTTAATCTGTAGTTGTAGAAGCATGTTTGTGATTTAATAATGTGGCCATCGCCTTAAATAGATGATATAACAATAACAATAATGATAACCCGTAATTATATCAAAACCCATACATTATATATTTATCAAGCATGGGCTGTACCAGCTGTAGAGGGAGAAAGGTTATGTACTGATATTGTGTATGTATATGTATATGATTTCAGAATATTGCTACTTATTTTGTGAAATCGACGTGTTTTTAATAAATGTACATACCGTGTAAAGGTATCACAGTGAATATTGATGCGAACACAGCATTGCATTGTTCGCATACAGCATGTTTCAAACTTGTTATTTGACTTTTTAAATATATTAAAACGAATTCACTAAAAACGTTTAGAATATTTAAATTCGATTAACACTAGAAAGACTAGGTACTGCCTCATACCTGTAAAGACCGTGACTGCCATTTTGAAGGCTGACCAATTCAATTAGGTTGAGTGTAAAACTATGTAATTTTTTATTATTTTTAAATACAGTGGAATAGTATATTCTATTCAATTAGGTGCACATTTAGCAGAGCTGGTTGATATCTGAAATGGGTTGTCGCTGCGGTTCCAGTTACCGGAGACCGATGAGAAACCGGTTAAAAACGTTTTGTCTTGTTTTTACAGGAGCATTGACCATCTGTAACATTTGGTACAAACCATTTTTTTTAAAATATCATAACGGGTTTGTTGCAATTATCACACGATTTCGTCATTTGTTCGTTTTTCTTGTGAGTAAACACAACTGGGTCAGTTCTGGTATTTATATACCCTGCCCATATTTCTCCAATAAGCTGTAGAAAAAAAACTGTGGTAAGATATATTTTTTTGTAATCTTTTCATAAATTATCCATGCCTTTATGGCGGCTGGCACGAATATGACGTAGAAAACGTGCACAGGCCACCTTCGACTTTACTCAGTCATACGGAATAATTAAATACACTTATAATTAATAAATTGAAATACATGGTGATGCCTTAGCCCCAACTGCTCCCAACCATCTGAACCAGTGGGACAATGGTATCCCCAATTGAAGTACGTTTTAAGGCTGAAGGTATTGCGTAGGGGAAGAGGAAGGAGGGAAAGTACCTGGCTATTCAGATCTGGTAGAATGGGTATGTTGCAAATTAACTCGGCTTAATGGCCTCACCCGTCACATTGATGGCAGCGATCTTTGTAGGTATAAATCATTATATTTCAAAAAAGAAATAAGATGTGCACCTGTTTTTTCACCATGGGTGTTAAATCATAAATCATGAAAAGTAAAAAAAAAATCAAATGAATCCTTCACATATTAAGCAAGATATCGTCAAACTCCACCGTACAGCTGCCGAAATGACGGCTATGGTCTTTCTAGTGTTAACGTATATGCTTGTTCTTTTTTTTTTTCGCTTAAGAGGAACGGCTGCGCGCCCTGTTTCATACAAAACTTAATTTTGGTTTTGAGGCCAAAACACCCATCCAAACTGAATGATATTTTTTTAAATTAAAGGTTTAGTAAATATCTAGTACGGATGAGAAGTTTTTTTGTTTTACATTATGAAATATAGGCCATTAAAGGAATTGATTGTTTGCCATTTTAGAGGCACCTTTAACAATTATTTGGGGGCTAACGGTGATTTAAAAAAAAGTTTAACCCCGTTGAAAATATAATGAAGTATAAAATTTAAAAATTTAAAAAATATTAAATTAAGCATTATGGTGGGCTTTAAATTAAATTAATAACGACCGATTTATGTTGGAACACAAATTTGCCATACGTAATTTAAAATATCGACCCGAAAAAATCTTTATTTTTTTAATGTTTTGTTTTTAAATTTTTATTTACATTGCAAATATAATTTTTTTTTGAATACGATAAACCCGCAAATAATTTTCTAAGTTTGCCTCTAAAAATACGAAAATTGATTTTTTTTTCATGGCATATACTTCATAATTTAAAAAAAAAAAATTATCATCTGTACTAGATATTTACTAAACCTGTAATTAAAAAAATAAATCATTCAGTTTGGATGGGCATTTAGGCGTCAAAACCAAAATTAAGTTATGTATGAAACAGGCAGCACAGTCGTTCCTCTTAAACCAATAAATAGGCGTAATCAAGACAAAATATTGTTTCTCAGCGATGTTTTTCAAGGACATCACTGTTGGAATACCAATACGCATAATGTGTGTTTTGTTTCAGTCAACTCTAATTGCGTGACCATTTTATGGACCCTTGATTGTGGACTATGACATCAAATAACGCTCAAATACTTATTACTCACTTGTGTATTCTATTTCAATAGAATAATTCCATCGAAGTTCGCCTGTAGAATCTGGTCTTAAGGGCCAGCACTCAAAAATGGCTTCAAACATCACTTTGCAGGTAGCTTACTCAAGCAATACCACAAATGATTTATTTGTAAATTCTATACTACCCGTATAGCATTATATATTACGAAATACATCCCAAATGTGTAAAAATAGGTGCAGTTTGAAAACCAGTTACAGCAATTTTGAACGATTTACCTTAACTTTAAGTATGTATTTCGCACAGAATTTAAAATATTACAGGATTATTGCCTTTTGAAACCTTATACATTTTCCTAATTACCCATAAAGAATTTACATATAAATCATTTGTAGTATTACTTGAGTTAGCAACTTGCAAAGTGTGTATTTTTGGGTGCTGACCAAAGGCAAATAATCAATTAAATTAATATGGAAACAGCTTTGTTAGAATACTTTTGTGCTGTATGCACAGGGTGAATGGTACTCGATGTGAAATATTGAATAACATTATAGAGGAGACGTGTAGAAGCGAAAAAAAGTACTGTTAATTTTCTAAAAATATTAAGATAAAATCAGCTGAAAAAAAATAAGGTTATGAACGTGACAGATAATGAAATATTCATTGCAAATGTTTCTAATTGTAAATGGGAAGTGCAAAATGTCTAATACAAGACATAAATTACGTGAATACCGCACAAGAGTCTGCTCTCAACTGTCTGGAGCCAGTGGGACTATGGGTAACGAAAGTGAGGCTGAAGGGAGTGGGGAAAGAAAGGAGACGGGAAAGAGGAAGACTGGGAAGTACTTGGATATTCAGATCTGGTTATCAACCACGGGTGAAGCCATTTAAAATAACGTTTCGAATCTGAATGATGGTTGGAAAGAGTATTTACGTAAAGACTTGAGACCATGTTCATATGACCTTTTTTGATAGACTTTGTCGCCCATATTAACGTCTTATATTTCGCATCAAGTACCAGGCACCCTGTTTGTTTTAAACACAATGTCTTTATTTTGTTGCTGTTCAGTTTAATTTGTAATCGACATTTTAAATTTGGATGAAGAATGTACATATTTATATATTTTCAATTACATAATCCTAATAAATCACTAACTTATACAAGAGAATTAGTACTTTAAGTCAAATAAACTATCTAATAATATACACAAATAATGTATTCTATCAAAAAATATATTGTTCGAAGGTAAGATGGAAGGAAATGTCAAATTAGAGATATTAGAAATAAGTACAGAGCCCTAGAACTTAAAACAATCGAAATTATATTTCAAATAGAAATAACGAAATCTTGCACAAAAAATATGAAGTTATAAAACGCCACTGTTAAAATAGATAGCTTAGAAAAGTACATGATTTATGTAACAATTATTATATATTTTATCACTTTACACGCTTACTTCTTCTTCTTCTTCGTGTGCTGGAGGAGAGTTGGTGGAGGTCATAGTGGGATACTGAGGTTATTCAGCCAGTCAACGGCATCGGGAGTCACTTGGTTCAGCACAGATGCGCCATAGGGAAACTGATGAAGGGGACATTCTTCTACAATGTGTTCTGTTGTTTGAATATGTCCACATTCAAAAAGTTCAGAATCCTTTAGGCACCATTTATGCATCGTATACGCACAACGGCTGTGACTGCACCGGATCCGGTTTAATGAGGATCACGTCTTCCGAGGGGGAGAGAACCCCGGCAATTTAATAGTATGGTCTACAACAAGATGCTTGTTTTTCATATCCTAGGCCTGCCACTAAGTTCGCCATGACTCTTCATGGGAGTATCGTGATAGAAACAGTCTTTCGCATTCAATCCAAAAAGGTTTCTTTAACGTCGGGCGGCTGACCGGGAGGTTTACAAGGTCATCTTGAAGTGGAACGTTACTTACTATTCATGACCTTTTTGTATTCCCTGAGGGTTGCTGTCTCTCGTCTTACAGTGGGTGGTGCAATGTTCAAGAGGATAGGGAGCTATTGTAGTGGGGTGGAGGGGAGTGTTTCACTCACCGTGCGCATAGCAGTATTTAGTTGCACGTCGATCTTCTGTGTGTGTGCACTTCTAGCCCACACTGAAGCGCAATATTCCGCTACCGAATAGACCAACGCAATCGTACCTCTTCGTAGGGTGTTTGTGTCACAACCATGCTGACTAATTTTTTTATTATGTCCCAACTGTACTGTACGGAGCTAGTGGGATAACGGCATTTCGAATTTGGGGAATGTTGTGGTTTTGACTATTAAAACACACTTATAATTCAATTGAAAATTTGATTTAGCTTAAATCTTCGATTGGATTATCAGGTAAAACTATTTCAAGCGTCGTTTCAATTCCTATGTATTATTAAAACTCATCAATGATTCAATGAAGATTTAAGCTAAAAATCGCTATAAATTGAAAATGTGGCTCTAGTACTCTAACATAAATACATCGTTCTATCGATTTCCATGTTCTAATTCCCAAGTTATGTTCGCTTTCTTCTTCTTGAGTTGTTTTTCTCATTGATGAGAATCGTGACTTCCACTTCTACTTCTCTGGTGGACAAGGCTCCTCCACTCCTCGCGGTCCTGCGCTGCGTGGAGATTTGCGGACACCTACGTTCTGGATACTTATGATATTTGGTCATTCCAAGGCATCGGTGATCTTCCTCTGTTTCTCCTGCCTTCCAATTTGCTAGAGTTTCTCAAGCAACGTGTCCAAATAATCTTAGGATACGCTGTAGGCAGACAGTTGATAGCCTATCGTGGATGCCTAGCTCTTCCAGAATGGATACATTAGTGAGCCTGAGTGTCCATGGAATCGTGAGCATTTTTTTCTAGCACCACATTTCGAGGGCGTCTATCCGCTTCCTTTCGCTGGGTCTAGTGTCCATGTTTCCACACCGTATAGAAATATGGAAAAAAAAAGCACCAGAACTTGTCTCATTTTGGTGATCTTCGTTATGTCTCTGTCACTCCATATCTTTTGCATTTTGCTCATGGCGTCTTTTGTCATGCAAATCCTTTTTTTCACTTCTGTTTCACAGTCTCCTCCGTCACTTATAGACGAGCCTAGGTAGATACATGAAGTCGTTCACCGATTCTAAGTCTGTGAGAGCATTTGTGTTCGATAAAGATGTTCCTTATAATGAACACTTTAGCCAATGAATTAGGGATATATTATATAAAAAGGCATTTAGTGATTAGAAATTAGGACATGGAAATCGATAAAAAAAAGGTATGTTTGTTAGGAGATTTATAGCTTTAATCGTCGATCGAATCTTAGATTTCCCCACACTTTTACGTGAATTTTGGTGGTATGAAGGGCCAGAAAATAAATGTATGGAGAAGCGATCATTTCTTTTCAGGACCCTAATTTCATATTTTCATTTCAAACATTCTGCATTCTTTTTTATTTTGGCGTTCTATTCCAATCTTATTCTATTGAATGACTATTACATTGTAAGATTTCACGTTCAAGCTGCAGTCCTAATCAACTCAGCGAAACTGCATTCTTACTCATCATAGTTTATTGCATTTTTAGTTTCCCATTACTAACTCCAATCTACACAGTAACTAAATGAAACAAATTATATTTAGATAGCGTTCTGTTTAGACGTTTTAAAAGTAGTTTTCCATTCGGTGTTAAGCAGAGTTGCTTGTTTCATTTAATAATATTATTGTTAGTAGGAGTAGGACCGTTGAATTTCAGCCATTCATAAATCGCAAAGAATTATTAGTACCAACCCATGGATAATAGAATAGAAACAAGGGGAGATATTGCATGGAAGCGTGCTGATTTATGTCGAGCTACGACCAAACTCCATCAACTATCAAAGTAGCTATGAAATGCAATAAAAATACTTGTGGGCGATCTCATGCACTATTTTATGCTGCAAAAGGGAGAACTTCTGTTTATCAGAGCGCGCCAATCAACAGAGTGGCTCAACTGTTTAACGATGCTGCGATAATCATTGGCATTTTTAACGTCACTTACAAACAGTTTACCAACTCATGTCACAAAATAATAGCTGTGAAACTGTCCCGTATTGATATAATTTTGTAGCATTTCACATATTCTGTACTTTTTTTGCTCTACACTTTTAATCTCTTTAAAAAAAATTTTAATAACCAACCGTCTTATTGAGATCATGCTAAATAAATAAATAAATGCGTTTGGTATGTAGGTAGAAACATAGGTGGGGAGCTGCTGTGAATAGATGCAATTTGCAGTAGTATGGGTTAACGATGTTGGCGACGCGCATTGTGCTTGCGGTTTCATGCTTGTAGCGGTTCATGACCCATCTCCCTTGTTTCCATTATCTATGGTACCAACCTAGATAGTGTGTTTATTACGTTACTGTTATTATGATATAGATTAATTTAACGGGCTCTGTA
Organism: Halesus radiatus; assembly: GCA_022606495.2. Lineage (NCBI taxonomy): Eukaryota > Metazoa > Arthropoda > Insecta > Trichoptera > Limnephilidae > Halesus > Halesus radiatus. Next base: position 495,877 of record JAHDVE020005663.1, read on the forward strand.
CTTATAAATATTTACTCACGTATTGGATACAAATGTTTTGGCAAGTCGCTTAGTGTTGGGTATGTGTGTGCAGATAACTGAATAAATCAATGAAAAATACAAAAATGGTTGTTTCATTTTATTTTATGAAGGGGGAGGGGAAGGGGAAGATTGGTTATCGCAACTAGAGTTGACACGAGCATGCTACTCACACAGATGCATTGTTTACATATGTGATGTTTCAAACTTGTTATTCGACTTCAGAAAAAAACATTTAAGAAAAACCGAAAAAAATTATTGACGAACTCATTTTCGTACTGCCATATTTCCTGAAATATTCTTTATATGAGAATGATTTACATAGAAATTGAAAGGCGAAAAAAACTTTTAAAAAAAATTTACCATTTATTTAATATGTCTGTTGTCGGAGACACGTATTTACAAAACCTATACCGTTTCAGTTATCACTTAAGTCCTTGCCGTAGCTAAAACGGTATAGGTTTTGTAAGTGATTTAACGCTTACAAAACCTACTCGATTTCAGTCCTCGCCGTAACTGAATCGGTATAGGTGTTGTAAATACACGTTGGGGCTGCTCCTATGCTGACGCAATTGACGGAGCCCGCTTCAGGCATCATCTTTGCAAGGCGATGATAATATTCAACATCTAAGACAGCGCCCTTGAGATGATTTTACACAAAAACGGCTTTATTCAAATCATCGAAATAGGTGTCTGTTAATGCCCCCAGCACCTATAAATTAATTTTGAAATGCCCGTGAAACTCAATAGCAGGCTTTATACATACGTTTTGGAACGAGCGTTCTGCGCGCCGCTCCAGACCCTGTGCACTGCTCAAAAAAGTCCCACAATGAACTCCGCTGGAAATCATTACCTTACTTTAGCAGACTTTACTTTTCTGCGCGCTTCCCGGAGCACCGCTGGAAGAGTGCGCTCCAAATTCTAATAGGCACTAAGTAAAACTAACATCAATCGTTCCATACGTTTACAAGTATGTAGCCAGGTACCTATTTTTTGTTCAAACGGAAGAGTGAGACCGTGCCATATGAATTATTAATATTGCTATCTCATTTACCCAGCAGTTTTGGCCGACCATTTTCTTGATGTGAATACACTCGATTTGTGAAAACTAGACAGATAAAAAAAACAGAATGAGATGGCTATAGGCGCAGGAACTTCTTATGAAAGAGTGAGATGGTGCTACACGAATATTCATGATGCAGTCTCATTCTTCCAGTAGTTTTGACCGAACAAGAAACATACATATAAACAAAAAAAAATCAATTAATACATCTGGATTACAGATGGTATTAATTCCGTCTACAGCTCGCGTACACATTTCTCCAGCATGTCAACAAATAGTATGAGTTTCGTGGTATTGCAGGATTGTACATTGTACACCACGGCATTGTTTTAAACAATCTTCGTGTTATTTAGGTTTGACAAGGGGCGACAAAATTTTGCATTTGCCAGGTGCCGTGTGGCTCAGGGCCAGCCCTGCTTTTTGTCACTTTTCGATAAAAACAAGTAAAAATGCGTAAGCATGACAAAATGCTGTTTCTTAGTGAGGTTTCGCAAGGACATCGCTGCTGGAAGTGTATACACATGCACCAATACACACAATCCTAAGTGTGTGTTGTTTGAGTTAACTCTAATTGCCCGACCTATACGAGTGCGTATATTAATTTGAGTACCCAAATATTTTACCCATATATCAGGGAGCTAAAGGTATCAACACACCAATTTTACAAAAGCTAGAAAATTACAACGGTAAAACTCAGAAATGTGTCTTCTAATAATAAAAAACAATTTAACATGTTTACAGCCCACTTTTATGATACTATTTCACCTCAAGTACGCTATAGAAATCTAGTTGTATATAAAGGCATTACATATAGAAAGAAAGGGCCTAAGATTAAATTTACTTGAACAATTAGAAATTAATAAACGAACTAATGATCCTAATATAACATTAATTAATAAAGTAAGGAAAATTTTATACTCACCGCTTCTCAGCATGTTCACATTATCAAAACAATACAACACATTTAAATAAATCAATTAAGAAAACATTGTCAGTTAAATACGAGGAAACACATTATAAATGTGAAAACCTCACAGAATCCAAATTTTTATATGTTTTCTAACTAAATCGGTTTTACCGATAATAAATCATTTTTTTTTTAAAACCCGTCCAAATTGAAAAGGGGTGGGAGTAAATAAAATCATATAAATAAGTCGTCACAATGTGGATTAACCACAGTTTGAAAATGGCCTTAAACGCTGAAACAGCAGTCACAATAATAAAAACTAAAAATAATAACATTATTAAATTTGATATACATTAAATTAAAAAAAATAATTAAATGGGGTTCTACGAATTAAACACAAAAAGAATTAATATATAAAGGCCGGTGTACACTTTGATTATATTTGCTAGTGATTAGTGTTAGGGTGAAATAATTTTTTTTATTATTTTTTATTGCCATTCTTCCAGGCCGGTTAAAATATAGTTAATATTTCATAGCCCCTGATGAAGCTTAAGTCACGTTCCCACCTCATCTATTCTATGGTATGAAACTGAAACAACTGAAAATAATTCAAATGTGTACAAGTGCTATTACGTCTTGTCAAGTCAATATTAGTTCCCAGTTAGGCAGATTGCTCGTTCTAAGGAACCAAATGCTGGTGTAACATTTTGTAATTTTTGTTTTTCTTCAATTTGTGTTACGAATAATAGGCATGAATAAATTTAAGTGATATTATTTAATAATTTTTCAGACTAATGATCCATTTCAAATAGATCAGTGAGAACAGACTTATCAATGCACAGGGCCGGTTCCACGGCGCCCTGTGCAGTAGTTACCGATTACCACCCCCCAATTTAAATTAATTTTTAATATTAATAATTCTTACTAGAGGCTGTTCGTGACATTTTGGTGTACTAGAGTGCCAAAATTGAAAAAAAAACTCATTATTAATGTTGTAGCCGAAAATTGTTTTCCTTTTTTTTTTAATTTTTGTATGATGATTTTTAAGTTAGGGGGGTTCAAGTGGCTAAATTGAACCCCCTAGCAAAAATATTTGAATACAATTTTTTTAATAAAAAAAAATCATCTTTGGCTCCAACAATATCAATAATGTCGTTTTTTTTCAATATTATCACTCTAGTACACTAAAAAGTCACGAAACGCCTCGAAAAAATGGATTTATCAAATCAACACATCTATCAGTTTAACAATACTCCGCCATCAAGGCATAGAATTTGATCTTTTTTGTAATAATCAAGTAGTGCTAGAAAATTAAAACAATACAATTTTAAAAAAAAACTTCTTTAAAAATGGCGGGTTGTAACATCGAACAATGATGGAATGAAACTTTTATTTACTAGCAAATACAAAAACACTCAAAATATTGCAAATAATATTTACATCCACGTAAAGGTACACAAGGATAAATAATTTTAAACGATTTATAAATAAATGTTAATTTGTCTTTTTTATATGAATACCGCACAAGAGTCCCAACTGCTCCCAACCTTCTGGAGTCAGTGAGACTATGGCATTCCCAATTGGGGAATGTTGTGAGGCTGAAGGTATTGGGGAGGGGAAGGCACATACCCACAGCCGCAGGAATCACCACCAGGCAGCAGTCGAGCGCCTCTGGCATCCTGCTGATCATCCTCTTGAGCCGTCTGAAACCGGACGTCAAGCGGAAGCCGAAGCGCGTGTCCGCCCGGCACCAAAACCTCCCCCTACCGGAAGTACCATCTGCTCACCGAGACTTCCAACACCAACATCGAGACGACTGATAATCTCCCCACTGGACCGTGTGCGGATTACCCGTAGACACAGTTCGTGCAATTAAGTGATACCCATAATACCTACCAGTAAAGAATGTGTGATAATAAAAAACTTGACATTCAACTGAGTTACCTGTTTTCTACTGAACCCCAATGACCCCATCATGTCACTATACATATATTTTAAATTAATTAATTATGAAACTGCACAAATTAATTAAATAAAACTTACTTAAGCAGCGAAAATTCTTTGAAGCATAGAGTAATTCAAACCAAATAATTATATTTTTCCAACCCCCGGGTTCATATATGGGTATAATAAAGTTTGTAAGAAAAATAACATACGTAACACGTTACGTTTTTGATGGATGCAAGTGAAAGACAGAGAAAACTATATAAAGTACGGAATTTTTGACATAATAACATGGCGTACACTGCGATATCAGACCAGCTAGCTTTGTTGATTGTAAATTCGTTCCATGATGTAATGAGTTCTAAAGCAGCTTTCTTCGTATTTTACAAAAATCGTATTTTATCGTATAATATAAAAACCATAAAATCGTCCCGACAGATGAGCTTGCATCTGTATCGTATTAGAGATGTGTAATATGAAATGAGCGTCACTATCACTGCGATAAAATGCGGTTCCAAATTACAGGAAAATTAAGAGAAACAGGTGGTTTTTGGAAGCAGTTCCCAATAGTGGACATTTAATTTATGATCTTTAGCTTTGTTTAAAATGGTTAAAAAAAAAAAAAAAACAACCCTCAAAAATATTTCCTAAAACCAGTTCCAAAATTCAGATACCGCAAAAACGTCGGGAAAATATAATAGGGACAGGAGTATTGCAATCTCTAACTGTGCAAATTTAAAATCAGGAAGAAAAAGGCGGCCTCCTGATTGGTTGTTGGCTGCGCTTCACGGTATATAGGGCCTTAAGCACACGAAAATGATTAATGGAAAAACAGGCTCTATGCCCGAATAACTATTACACAAATCATGAAAAATTCCCGTGACGTAAAACCTACTTTAGGTATAAATAGTATCCATAGGGCACAAACGAAACCAGGTCGAGGTAAAAAAAAATATACGGACTTATTTCTATGCAGTTGCTTTCCATGAAAAACCCCATTCTGCTGCTAAAAATACATTCGTTGGACGCATTTCCTTACAATCCGTAGGTAACTATGTCACTGGAATGGAAACAATACCTAGATATTATTGTTAAACTAAGACAATGCGGGGTTTTTTTTATTTCACTAAAGTCGGATAATATCTCCAATACTAGGAAGCAAATAGCCCGAGGGAAGCCCCGGTAATGCCGGCCTCAATTACTAATTGTTTTTTGTCGCAATTTTAATAAGTTATTATTTCCTGTGCTGTTGCCATGCCCCGATAATATTTGTATGCATTGTAGGAAGTTGAGATTTTAACATTTAATCCCGTGGATTACAAATCTTATTTTATATGCGCTTATTACAAACGTACGTCGATTCGACTACACGTTGCAAAGTAATGACTTTCAATTTGAAGGCATAGTACCAGAGATGTCATGGAGTCATAGAATAAAGAAGAAATGCAACGCGGGCGTGTTTCATGATCAAGAAGTCTGGCATTCGGGCCTTAATATTTAGAGATAAAATGTTTTCATTATCGTTTCATTTCGATCAAATGGAGTGGAGGAAGTGTGGGAGAGACAAAGCGCAGCATTCTAGAACCAAGAAATACTGAAGGCACACAGGCTTCCATTCAAATCTACATGGAAGGCATTTCTAATGTGTGTTCTTTATTCTATGCATGGAACCAATAATATAATTTTGTAATATTCGTAACTTTTTGATAAGTTTTTCAGGAATCACTTCGATCATAATCCATGAATCATTCTCAAACTAATCCGGCCCCCAACCTTGCAAAAATCATATTTTACAAAATTTGTTACCTTTCGATGATTTTTATCAGAATCAACTCCAGATCAAGTCGAATACTGTATTTGATTCAGAGCTGTAAAACTAGAGATATCACGCTAACGTGAGTTTATATACTAGTTTGGTATATTGAAGGTATCTAGATAAAAAATATTTATTTACGCCCATTACAGACTTTTACATGGACATTTACAAATAATATTGAAAAGGCACATAATATAATGGGTAATATAAAAAGAAACAACATAATTTGACATTTTTATCCAGAGTTAAATAGTTATAGGACCGGTCAGTGGCTGAGTTGGCATCGCGTTTGGGTCTCACCCAGGCGTCGTGAGTTCAATTCCTCGGCTGGCTAAGTCCTCCATTACCCTACTATTTAAACCTACTATTTAAAGTGTGTCCATAAAAATGGCGTGAGAATAATAATTAGGTACTTACTGTAACCAAATATTAAAAAAAGTCATATGAATCAAACATAAAGCCGGAAGATAAATATCTAAGCAAAAAATCATCTCATTAGAATTTGAGGATTTAATTTTTTGCAATATCACACTGACTATTGTCGATTAGACGACGCGCGTGCTTGAACACGCTGTTAATCTGAATTTGAGATTACAGGCGGCATACAAACATTAGTAAACGTATTAAAAAAATACGACAATAATTATGTTTCGGCGTAGTCGATTCGACGAAGGTATGTTATTTAGGGTTAAATAAAGTAGTATACAATATACATTGGCTTCATATAATTTTTTCCATCGAGTCTCAGTCTTGTCCGGTGAAAGACCATAATTCAGAACTGAAACGTTGCTTGAAAATTGGCTTTAACCGTGTTTGGTGACCAGATCTAAAAAAACAGGTACTTCCTAACCTTTCTCTTACAAATTTCCCTCCCTTCCCCACTCACAACGTACCAAAATTGGTGATGTCATATCCCACTGGCTCCAAACGGTTGGGAGCAGTTGGAATACTAATTTATGAATACCGCACAAGAGTGCGGTATTCATAAAAAAAATTAAATTGTCTAAAATCAAAGGAAAGACGTCCTGTCAAAGGTAAATCCTTCCCTGTGCACTGCTCAATACATTAAAAAAATAAAAAGCATCATAAGTAAATATTGTTAAGAGGAACGGTTGCGCGGTCTGTTCCATGCAAAACAAAAATTTTGTTTTGAGGCCAAAATACTCACCTAAACCTTATAATATTTTTTTCATCAAAAAGTATAGTAAATATATAGTACGGATGGGAAGTATATATATATATATTTTAATTATTAAGTACAGGGCCATGAAAAAAAATCGATTTTCGTAACTTCGAAAGTTATTTGCGGATTTACTGTTTTTTTTATTATTTATTAATTTTTTAATTATCCTATTTCCTATGTAAATATGATTACGTAAATAAAAAAAAAATACTATAAAAACGTTTTTTCAGGTCGATATTGATAAAGAAATGGGGATGTGGCCCCACGATACAGCGTCAGTGATAAAGAAGGCAGAAAGGCCCTTCGTTGGGAACCAGTGATAAAGAAATGGGTGCTGAGAGGCGGCCCCAAGTTGGAGTCAGTGATATGGTTAGAGAGCACGTTGGGGGCCAGTGATATGGGGCTAGCCCTAACCTAGGGCGGCAATGTAATAGTACAGAGGGCTAGAAAACAGTGTTAGACATGGCAGAGACAGGTTAGGTCCAACTCACCTTGAGGCCAAACGTGGCGGCTGACTCAGGGTTCCAGTAGGATAGCTCAGTAGGTAGGAGCATTAAAGATCTTCTCTGCGAGGTCGTGAATCGGTACAGCCTCATGCCGGCTCAGTGGTACTAAAAAAGGTACTCAACTACCAAAGAAAAGATGTGAGCTTTCTAGACAGGGTTTATTTTACGGGAAGGCAATCACAATTGGTACACGTGGGGAAGCATATACTAACAATTGGCAATGCACACCCTATCTATTAATCTAGGATTCTCTCTCTCCAGTACCATTAAAATCGGGCAAGTTACTTTAAACAGAGTAATTTACAGCACATTAAAAAGAGGAAATAATTACAGCTTACATGGGGACATCAGTCGAGGACGAGATAGCTCTAGTCAGGAACGGTGTCTTCATATTAGTGCACAAAATCCGGTCCACAATTTAGGGACCTCACAAGTAAATGGTCAACAGTAATTAGGACTTTTAAATTACGGTAACAAGACGCCATTGTAAACGGCGAGCCCGCGCAGGAGCGCGTGTCGATGACATAACCTCTGCGGTCTGCGAGCGAAATCTTTCTGTATCGGCAAAATGGCCGTCGCTCTCGTGCGGCAACCCGCGTTCGCGGAACTTTTACGAGGAGGTAGGTGCCTTTCAACAAACGGCTTGAATCTTCCCTGTTTTTAAATTGTAGCTAATTTGTTACATAACAATATTTTTAATTATGTATGGCAAATTTGTGTTCCAACGTAAATTTGTCGTTTTAATTTAATTTAGAGTCCACCATGAGGCTTAATTTAATATATTTAAAAAAAATATATATTTAATTATATTTTCAAAGCAGACGGGGTAATTTTTTTTTAATCGCTGTTAGCCCCTGTTATGATGATGGGAAAGATGGGATGGAGGAAGGTCGGGTAGGAGAAAATGCACCACGGTAGGCGTCAGGGTTAACATTTGGTGGATGAGATGGAGGTCGGGAGCAATGGAGAGGCGGAGATAAGGATAACAGCGCGACTTACCCGGTGATGGTATCTCAGGCGAGTCTCAGCGTCGTCTGGACAATAGATAGCTCAGGTTTCAGTACAGCGGGAGGTTTCCTCTCTCTCAGGGTCATATGAGTCGACCGCAGTCTTATAATTGGAGGAGAGGCAATTCTATTCTACTTTAAATGAAGAGGTGGAGTACTTTCAGTTCAGAATTTATTGTGAAGTGAACATAGACATTGCAGGTTATGTACAGTTGTACGCCAAGTAGATGGCTCTTATTCTGACATAGAGTTAAACTACTTCTCTCTCTCTCTGATGAAATTCTAGACCGGGCTAATTAATTATGGAAAACACGAGTACAACACATAAAAGAGGGAAGGTTTGGGACAGCTTACATGTGAATGTTGGTACAGGGACGCCATGGCCGGGGTTGCCTGCGTGGGCTGCGTACTTGGGCACAAGCGTCAGACATCTCTACACTGAGTTTAAGTAAATAATAACAAGTCACCATCTTTGGTGTTTTAAAGTAAATTGGAACGATCAGCTAGGGGCTTCAAACCCGCATGCGATTAACGTTGCCAATCGGACATGGATGATGAAAAAATGGCTCAAGCCGCGGACTCTTACAGAGCACGCAGGTTCAGCTTGCTGGTCCGGCTAGAAGTGCGGGGGCGCTTGCGAGTCGCTTCGCGTTACCCTGTTCTATATGGTCGGTAATGATTGTTTAGCCCTCATTGGTTGATTACAAGCGGGAAATCGACGGATTGGTTGATTATTGTGATTTCTGTAGGGTCGTTTCGTAATTGGATGCCCGGCTATTTCCTTGTGACAAGAAGCTAGAATTAACATAGGGTCACCCTTTTGTTACGTAACACCCCCAAATAGTTGTTAAAGGTGCCTCTAAAATCGCAAAAAATCAATTCCTTTAATGGCCGATATTTCATAATGTAAAACAAAAATTACTTCTAATCCGTACTTGATACTTACTATACTTTTTGATGAAAAAAATATCATTAGGTTTAGGTGAGTATTTTGGCCTTTTTTTTATTGTATAATATTAATTATATACAGTGGGAACTTATACCCGCTAAGCCACTGCAAGTAGCTTGTCAGCAGGAGTTTATTTCAAGAATATAATATAATACAACAATAAATTACAATCATCATACAAATGTAGGGCAAAAAATATTATATTTAGGCGCATGCATCTTGTGCTGTACATAAGTTGAGAAAAAAAAAATTAAAGAGAAAAAATAATGGTAAAAGCATTACAGATTTATTATTGAGATACTAGAGTCCAATCTTATAACACCGATTTAAATAATATTATAAAAATGTCAATATCATAAAAATATCAAAATTATAAAAGTACCAATATTATAAAAGTATCAATATTATAAAAATATCAATATTATAAAAACATCAATACTTTTTAAAAATATCAACATTATAAAAACATTCATATTACAAAAATATAACTATTACGTAAATATCAGAAATATCAAAGCATCTGTAAGTATTAAATAGATTAAGAAATAAAAAATTAAAAGATATATACATAAAACAGCAGTACAGGTTGGTTACAATGAGGATAGACTTAATATAATAGTAACACCGTAACAGTAAGTACACCAGATATCTAGGAGCTATACAACCATGGAGACCGTCATATTTGTTACCATCAATACACAAGTTTACTTTCCAAAAGCCAACACTTTAACATCAGTGAGAATTTCATCATAGGACAATTGTTTTTAAATTCGTACGGCAATTTGTTAAATATAAATGGCACAATGTATTCAAGGGTTCGTTGACCATATTTATTTTGAAATATTGGCACTATCATTCCTATATTTTGTGTGAAACGTGTATTGTGTACATGATCCACCACTGCCTTATACGGACTTTCAGATATATGTTGCAGTAGAATTTTATGCCACAAAATACCACGAACAGGTAATACATTAATTGATTTGTACATGATATCAATGTCTCGCCTTTGGTTAAAAACTGTTTTACTTACTAACAATTTTACCATGGCGTTTTGAACCAGCTGTAAATGTTTTATGTTGGTCTTACAGGAGTGTCCCCAAGAAGTTATACCATACCTTATAGTCGATTCTGCTAGAGACAAATAAATTAGTTTCATAGTTTTTATAGGCACGTATAATTTTATCTTGTGGAGTCTTCCTACAATGGCTCGAAGTCGCTTACAGAGGTTAGGTTACCTCAAAGCCAAAATTAAGTTATATATGAAACACGCAGCGCAGCCGTTTCTCTTAAGCCCTGAAATAAATCTATTGAGATGCGGGGTAATTCGCCGCGGGATAGGCTGTCATAAAGCCGAGAATTAATTAAAATGCTCAGCCATTGTTTCTTGCGATGGGAGTGTGGATTTCATTTCATCCAGGCAGGTAATTTGTCTTATAAATAAATAAAGCAGTCTTTTACTTATTTTGTAGGTTATTCATAATGGGTGGTAATTAAATGTAAGTCGTAATTTTATCATATTTACATTTTATTTAAAATCAGAAATCTAGAAAATACTCTTAAAAATACTGAAATTGGTATGAAGGAAGTAAAAACTGTCAAGCAAAAACACTGACCGGTCAGTGGCTGAGTTGGCATCGCGTTTGGGTCTCACCCAGGCGTAGTGAGTTCAATTCCTCGGCTGGCTAAGTCCTCCATTAGGACACACGCAACATCTTCCGCTTACTGTGATAGTAGGAGGAGATTTTCAAATATTGTCAGGTTATTAGTAACCAGGGAATCTTTCTTTTTCTTAAAAAAAATAAAAAATGGCTCCACAAGAAACTACTTACCTTAAACACCTCCAAAACCTGTTCGTCGACAGTTCTTGAGGCTTTTGAAAATTACTTCATTTTTACATTTTCGAAAAGTAAATACAAACTCCAATGGTTCTCTGAATGGAAAATAGCTTCTCTAACAAAAGGTCATCAGTACCTATTAATACAACCGTTTATTACTGTCAAGCCCTGGTTTCATAAATACATTTGCATGCCAAAAAAATATATTTCCTCCATAACTCGAATGAGACTAGGTCACACTTCTTGTTTTAGTCATGTCGCCAGGTTTCACATAGTAAGCTCGCCTTACTGTGATTGTGGGTCAGAGGACACTCTGGACCATAATTTCTTTGAGTGTAATTTTTAGTAATTTCCTATCAATGACCAATTTCCAAATTTTATGCATGAATTGGTAAAACTTAAAATTGATCTCCCTACCAGTATTCCCTGCCTTCTAAGTCTCAACTCCCCCCAAATTAACAATTTATTAGAAAAATACATTTATAAAAATGGCATTAAAATTTTAGTCATTGGGGATTAAAAACACACAAATTTACACTGTTTAACTTATTTAACTTATCAGCTTCAATTTTATTTGCCCAAATATTATATCTTGTTTAAAAGTAACCAATTTTAGGAACAATCTGTACTGTCAAAATCTAACTGATTAAACACGGCCAAGATCGCCCTTAATGGGTGAAAGCCAAAAAAAAACTCTGTGATATTTGGTCTCAAAAGTCTAAACAGGCGCAACAGCTATCGACAAGTGAAGCGGGGCGAGTTCTAAATTTGAAATATGACTCAGGCCCATCCATGGTCATTCTCCCTTGTTTCTATTAGCTATGTCGCAGAGTGTATCCGTTTGGAGGAAATGTGTTCTATATCAGGCGTAAGGTCATGTCACAGTTAACCAACCCCACCCCCACCCCGCGTCCTATTTGCAGGTGATAACAGCGAAGACGGTAATTGCCAATTTTTCGCTCCGCCAAGCAAAACATTATCGTATCGGTGAATGAATACGGTGAATATTACCAGTCTATGCGGGTGGCGCAAATTTATTAATTCGCTTCCATAGAATTTAATTAGGAATAAAAATAATCATCCGGTAAAATATAATTGGCTAGGTACTTTATCGCTGGACTGGGTTTGAAAAGATTCTTTTTATATTTTGGCAATTTTCACAAAACAAAAAATTTCAACAATAACCTATTTTAAATTTTGTAATAATTTATTGAAACTTGTAAGCCTAATTGTAATATATTTTTTAATTATTGAAAATAATATTAAAAACTCTCAAAATGAAACGTGAAACCGTAAAGACAGAAACGAAAAAGGTAACGGTGGCAGCTGGGACTTGAAAAACAAATGACGTAATAATTATTAATTGCTAGCTGTTAAGGTTTTTTTTAATAATGTTATGAAGTTGTGAATTCTTGTTTGTCGTTTGGGTGCCATAATTGATTTGACAGCGAAAGTAATGCCTCGTTACGACTATTACTATCGCCAAACAAAGAAACAAAGACACATTCATTTGAAAATTTTACTTCATTAGAAACATTTATTTTTTCAAAATATATCTAAATAATAAAGTTCTTAAGTAGAGGTACCTACTTGTGTTTTCTATTTTGAAAATATTCTACCGAAACAAACCTCCTTCTTTTGAATATGTAATCCGTGGCTAACCAGAGTGGTATATCTATGGGCTAACATCAATACAAAATGGCGGGTTCAATGTTTTTCATACTAATTTTAAAACGTTATAGCAACAGTTTTACATATTGGATTTCAGTCAAACTACTTTCTAAACCTTCCCGCCACTAATAAGAACAAACTGTGCTATTTTTAGAGTAATCGAGGACACAAAGAAAGACTTATTTTTATATATGATACTAGCTTTGGCCGGGGAATGCTTATGGAAAGTTTTGAGGTAATAATGTATTACCTCTACCCCTACACCTACCGGTACCACCACCCCACCATCACCCAACATTGTTATTTCATCAAGAATGGGGGTGATTTTTCGAAATCTCATGTAGACAGTGACCTTCCTCTTGTTTCGAAAGTCAAGAATGCAAAATTTCGTAAAGCTCGGAATAAAACTGTAGATTTGAATACAAAACAAGCAAACACCGCCCCCCGGGGACATTCTTCTTTATATAATTAGATATTATAATACTCAGTACCCAAAGTAGCTCCGGTCAAGGGGAGTCCATTACTAGATTCAAATCTAGACATCAGTTACAGCTCAATTCACTACTTTAGCTGACTGTCGACCGCCAACAGTTCATCATACGATTTCCGAGCGAATGACCGAATAAAATGTCGACTTGTGTACTTAGGTATTACAAGAATAACACCAGAAACTTCTGATTGCTTACATAAAACCGCCACAGCAGGGCAGCATACTCGCGGCTTCGTGTCGGTGCCGGAAAGAGTCGAACCAAACTGAACCCACGGTCCCCTCTCCACACCCCACACCCCCCCAATAAAATGGAACATGCTTTGACTTTGAATTAACGCTCGTATGGCCATGGCATAACAACGACATACCTCTGTGTCCTGTGACACACGGAAATTAACTTGTCTAATTTCACGAAAACAGTTAACAATAAGCCATAACATTTTAAAAGCGATAACAAATAGTGAACAAAATATAGTTAACATACCTACACAGTTAAAAAATAATAAAGAGTTACTTAAGAGGAACGACTGCGCGACCTATTTCATATAAAACAGAATTTTGTATTCGAGGCGAAAATTCTCACCCAAACCCAATGATATTTTGTTTTATCAAAAGGCGTACCGAATATCTAGTACGGATTAGAAGTAATTTTTTTTTTTTAATAAATCGATTTTTTCGATTTTAGTGACAACTTTACCAATTAGGGGTTAATGGTGATAAAAAATAAATAAAAATTGCCCCAGTCTACTAAAAAAAAAAAGAATCATAAAATTAAAAATCAAAAAGTGTTAAAATCAGCATTATGATAGGTTTAAATTTAAATAAAACGACTAATTTACGTTGGAACACAAATTTGCCGAACATAATTTAAAATATTGATCAGAAAAAAAAGTTTTTTTAGTTGTTTTTTTTTTTTTTTAAATTTTATTTTATGTTATCATATTTACATAGCAAATATGACATTTAAAAAACATTACCATTGCCTCTAAAATAATGAAAAACCGATTTTCTTAAAGGTCTTAGAACAAAAATAATTCTAATCTTATCTTATTAGATATTTATTCAAATCCAAAATTAAGTTTTGTGTGAAACAGGCCTGACCAGCCGTTCCTCTTAAACTTGCTACATGTCATGCGGAAAATATCCAAAATATCGAAAATGTCCTTCAAGGCAGTTAACTAACCTAGTAGGTAAGTCTTCAACATTGGTAAAAGTTGGTTCTGCACCTGTGTTGACGGTCTCGCGTGAAATTATCGAGAAAAATAAAATCTTATCTCAGCCAGGATATCACGTGTCGATAGGACACTATACTGAAATTTATGTGCCAATATTTAAACGATATGGATGTATTTTACAAAAAAATAACAAGCAATTTCTAACTAGTATATGCATTATGGTTAACTACAATTTCGTATTTTTTTTAGTACAAACTTTAATTTGCTAGATATTCGAGGAATACCTAATTTTATTATCTATATTCTCTGTTTCCTGTATTTTGTTAGATTTTGTGAATTAAAAAAAATCTATTATTTTATCATATTAAAAATGTTGTAATTTTTCAAAAAAAATGTATTATTCTGTAAAAGCCCACTGGGCGTTTAAAAATATATATTAACTGGATTGGTGCAAAGTTATTTGGAAACAAGATCCAGCATTAGAATTGTCGGACGTCTTCGCCTCTTTCGCGATGTTTGGTGCGGCGATAGTTGTAAGAATAATACTAGTATTTAAAATTGTATTGTATTGTCGGCACTAGTACGGTGCCGGGACCAAGCGAAAAATAAATATTTAAATTCGTAACCCCCGGCCCCCCATAGCCAAAATGCAATTATATTGTGTAGGTGGCGGGGAGTGTCCCGTCACCGCTAGAATGACAAAATAAAATGAAAGAGCGAGGCAACACGATGTGAGAGAGATTTGTCGGACAAACTTTCGCGACGCTATTGGCACATTTTGTGATGGTAGAGTCGCGAAAATCCAAACAGAGCCCTCAGGATAGCGCCTGGCTTGGGGTACAAAGAGAAGGCGAAAACAGCTATTCGTCAGCTATTGCAACTCTCGAACCGACAACACTTTTCTACCTCGACTGCCCTACCTCGTTCTGCTTCTGCCGTCTTCTTTATTACGACCACCGCTGAACCCCCCTCCTGGACTACCACCATCCACTGGACCCAGACGCTTGCATCAACCATGAACGAGGTCGGCAGAACATTAGCAGGAATTCTGATTTGTGCAAAAGGATGCACAAATTGGGAATTTTGCACAAAAGTGAATACGAGGAGTGTTCAAAGTAATCCCCCTCAGATATAATGCACTTATGCCAGCGCTTCTTCCAATCCTCGAAGCACTTCTGGAATGCGCTTTTCGGTATGGCCATCAGCTCGTTCTTCGATTCTGACTTTATCTCATCAATTGTGGCAAAACGCTTTCCTATCATTGGTCTCTTCAGTTTCGGGAATAGGAAAAAGTCGCAGGGAGCCAAATCTGGTGAATACGGTGGTTGAGGCATGATTACGGTGTTGTTTTTGGCCAAATAATCGAAAGACCGATACTAATGCGACGTTGCTTTTGCTCAAAATTTAGCAATTTCGGAACAAACTTCGCTGCCACATGTTTCATGCCCAAAACATCTGAGAAAATTGCATGGCATGAGCTGATTGATATGCCAACATCCTCTGCAACTTCCCTAATAGTGATTCGACGATTTTCCAAAACTATTTTCTTCACTGTTTCGATGTTTTCTTCGTTTGTTGACGTGGTTGCAACTCCAGGACGCTCATCGTCATTAACATCTTCTCGGCCTTCTGTAAAGCGCTTGTAATAATAATAATAATAATAATAATAGTTAGATGACTTGTATAGCGCCGTTTTTGTGAAAAATCACCTCAAGGGCGCTGTACAAATATTTCTTAACCAATTATGTACAGACAGATACAGAAAAACATACTTACCTGGCAGGTCGCTTCAGATGAACACAGCTTTAGAAAAATTTAATTATAGAGATGATAGTTTTACATGGTTATTTGTTTCTCCTTTTCTATTGATGTTACATTTATTAGATGATTGGTGGCACAAGAAGAGTTGGTATTTATTGAATTTATTGTACCACTTATAAACACATTTTTGAGACAAAGTAGACTCGCCGAATGCCCCAGTCAACATTTTAAGTGCGTTGGAGCACTTTATTCCATTTTTAACGCAAAATTTAATATATATTCTTTGATCCATTTTTTTCAAAAGTAATAAATCGAAGGACAGACAGGAAGGAGTTGTCAAAAACAAACCACTAATCTAAAATGGCTGATAATACTAACATATGTGTACCAACATAACAAAAACAAAATTCGATAATCGAATGTACACAGCCCGCGAAAATTCAAAATTCACCTTTTATTTTGAACACACCTCGTAGTGTGCAAAATCAAAATTGTCGGTATCGTTCCCCCTTCGCAAGGAAACGATAGGTTGTGTCTCCCTCCCCTCTACCCCTCATCACAGATCGGGATCAGCTGCCCCTACAGTTCGCCTGGGTGCCACACGTCTGACACATGAATAGTTAATTAATATGTATAATCCTTTAAGTTGTAGCAGATTTGTTATCTGTGTGAATGAATAAAAAAAAACACACATTTGCAGAGGGACGGGTCAGGGACCACTCACATATAATCGAAATAATGGAGATGGGGAACTATTATTAGTGAGAAACCGCGCATACTCAAGTGTCGCCAACATCAGTCATCCATACTGCAAATCGCATCTACGCACAGCGGCGCCCCACCTTTCTATCTACTTACACACCAAACGCACAATTTTCATTGCTTATGTCACTTTGAAAGTCCGTACAGTTTGGCCATAGCTCGGCGAATGTCTGCTCTTTTGCTGTATGGACGTATGGCAGATCCGGCGTTTAACCGCCCGTCCTTTGGGTTATTATTCAAAAAGTAGGTAAAAAAACATCGTTTTTTTCCATTAGATTTCGCAATAACAATGCGTGTGATTAGTGACGTAACATGTATGGGAGAGACGAAAATACCCGAACACATTCGTTAGCTACAGCTGACCTCGAAATACTAAATGAGATGGCGCAGGAACAAACTTGACGTATACGAATGTTTTGTGGGTTTCGGCTATAGCTTTTTTGTACCCGAACGTACGGGATACGGCTTGTTGCGTTCGGGCGATAATATAGCGGTCGTATCACGTACGTTCGTATAAGAATAAAACTGAGAATAATTTAGAGCCAAAGGTAAAATAATGGTTGAATTAATTATTCTATAATTAAATCATGAACATCGTATTAATTTTTGACCTGTAAAACAGATTGCTACCACGAAACGCCTTCTTTATGTTTAATAATTTTTAATAATTAATCAAAAAATCGTTTTCGGTGTTAAATTTGGGCCACCGTGCACATAAAGGATCCTTTGTATGATACTAGCAATGTATTCAACGCGTCATAATAATAACATCATTATAATATTGGTACGCGTTCACATCACACGGTTCTTTTGATTAAAGTAAGTGATGGATACACCCAGTATCGCCCTGGTGAAAGATCATAATCCCCCCATAAAGCATTCCCAGAGATAAATAAAAATGTTGATATAAATAATTTCCTCTGGGTTTCCTGTGTGGAGTTAATGTTAAAAAAAAATCAGAAAATAATAATCATCTTTGGGGATCAGATCTGAATAGTCAGGTACCTGTCAACCTTCCTCCCCCCATCTCCATTCCATTCTCACTCTCTTCAACCTCAAAACATATCGTAATTGAATGCTGGGAGGAGTTGGGACACGCTGGGTGCGGTAATCTTAAAAGGTTTTAGCTGTGTTTATTGACCTTGTCTGAATAGCACGGTACTTCTACTAAAATATCCACTTCCTCTGTTCTTCCCCGCTTTCCTCCTCTTCCTTTCTTAGAAATTTCCTTGATAAGAAATAAAATAAATTTCTTAATTACGTTGTAAAAAACACAACCGTAAACTACTAAATAATATATTTTATTCAACAGAAAATATGAACGCATGTAAGAACAAAGTTTAAAAAAATACTGTTTTATAAAGAAATACATTTTTGAAAGATTCCCTTGATTAATATTTTTTTTACAACATTGTTAACAAAATAAATATAAAAAAACAAACTGTTTTTTGCGCTTACATCAAACATTTCTAGACCGAGCTTGCCAAGCGAATTTTATACCTATTCGTGGTGGCATAAGATACAGCTTGTAGCAAATATTTTTGGCTGGTATATTCCTCTTAAAGCGCTTGGAGCTAGAAATAGTGCAATAGCTCGTGCATGACAAAGCGATATCTCCCACGCAAAATGTCTCCGCGCAGATTATTTACTTTCCTTGTCAATAGGGATTTAGTAGTCATTAATATTCCCGACTTCTCCTCCACCCGCTGTGCTCCTGATGCC
Organism: Halesus radiatus; assembly: GCA_022606495.2. Taxonomy (NCBI): domain Eukaryota; kingdom Metazoa; phylum Arthropoda; class Insecta; order Trichoptera; family Limnephilidae; genus Halesus; species Halesus radiatus. The sequence continues at coordinate 514,689 of JAHDVE020005663.1, forward strand.
ATGATCACAGATTTAGAAACACGTGAGCTCTGCGCGGAATAGTAAGGAGGCGCCGTAATACTGACAAATAGATTGTCTGCATTGTGAATAAGGAGAAGTGTTTGTGCGTGGGTCATTGTTCACAATAATCTTACCCTCGGAAACAGGAATTGATTCCTCCCACGAAATAATGTTTCTTGTAGAAAAATAAAGAAGGATGAAATATAATCATAATATCCGATTTCAAATATTGTGATTAGCCCCGACCCTGATCCGATGGCCCCAGGACGCCATTTGAAAAAAAAACAGTTCATTTTTACCGTTCACGGGGTGAGGGACGTCGGAGAGTTATTATTTATTCATTCAAAATAATGATAATATTATTTTGCCATACAATAAACATGGTGTTTTTAAAGAGAAAAATATTAATTACGCTTTTTTTATTTGCATGGGCTTAGAATTTATCAAAATAAAATCAGAAATATTACACATTTATGACCATTCTACGCATGTTTTACAAATGTGTAAATATAAAACTGATAACGCGCTTGTATACTTAAGCTTCCATCGTTCCACAGTGATTTCAGATACCACAAAAGTTGACAAAATTCACACGGTTGGATTTATAGCAATTTAAATGGGATATTTTTATTCGGCACCGGCGCTAGCAAATAAAAAAATGTTTTTTCATTAAATTTTATGGTGTTTTTAGTATTTTATTAACAAAATTACAAAATAGTTAAAAAATATATTTAAATACGATATCATTTAATCCGTATCTATAAAAAAATTAATGCAGAGTAACATTTAGTTTTAATAATAATAATAATAATTTTATTACTTGTATAGCGCCGTTTTTGTGAAAAATCACCTCAAGGGCGTTTATGTGTTTGTTAACAGTCTAATTAGTACAGGCGATGACCAATCATCATTATCACCATTTTGTTTAAATTTTGGTTAATAGTTTTAATAGTAATAAAAATAACTTCAAATATTTAGTGCAACCCCCTAAATATTACATTGAAAATACTGCTCGTTTACGTAGACGTTTTGGCTGGTCGCGAAGCGTTTCTTTACTGAGGTGTTGAGGAAAGATGACAGGTGTGATCGAGTTGGGTGGTGGTGAAAATGATTCACTGGTATGTAATGTTAATAAGTAACAATAATATTTAGTGGTCTATATAATTAGCTATTTATTGCCAACCCTCACATACTTGTGGAACCAATGTGCATTCTAGCGAATGGCCAAGCGCTAAATTCCGCTCTCCTACATTCAACATTTTGCTCCCTTGTGAATGAGGCTTTATTCTAACTTCAACTATAATAGTTCCATTTTTTTAATAACTTATTGACCTTTGTGAACCTCATTGTAATATTTAATCATTGGAGAAGATAATATTAACACATGCCAAATGAAACACAAATCTGAAAAAACAACAGAAAAATAAAAAGGTATCAGTCGCATCTGGGGCTCGAACCCAGGACCTCTGTCTATGCGGGACAACCGCTTTACCGACTAAGCTAATAAGACCAGTTCAATTTATGCCATCTACACCGATATCATACTTCAAGTTCAAGACTTGTTTTTTCGGATTCGTGTTTCATTTGGGATGTGTTAAAATTATCTTCTTCAATGATTAAATATAACAGTTCCGTTGCTCAAAGAAATAAATCAATTTCAATACATTAACAGTGTATTATATTCGTATTTAAGAATAATTATTTTTATTGAAATAAAATTGAAAATAATAATCTTTATAACATTTTAATTGAAGCTTCGTTGTAATATTTTTATTGTATTTTTTCTTTATATTTATCTACAATCAAAATAAATAAACAGCTTTATTAGCCTCATTAGGTTATTCCAATTATTAAAAAAAAATTAATTCTAGACTTGTAAAACAGTAAGTAGATATCCCATATAAATAAAATCGGATAGGTATATCCGAGACACTATCTAGATTGCAAATAAATTCGGGAAGAATCTTGTAGTCAATATAGAAAGATAGCAGCCAAAAAATATATGGGAATTAATTGAAGACGATATTAACAGTTCTTAAATTGAAGTATGATATCGATAGATTTGACGGAGAACATTGGGGTGGCATTAGATCCGTATATAAGAGCGCTGGTCTGATAGACCGAGAAGTCCTGGATTCGAGTCCCAGATTTTCTGTGTCTTTTCGTATTTCGTTTGAGATTTGTTAGTATTACCTTATTAATAATCTTTACTTCATTCGAAATGCACACTGCTTTGCTGAAAGAACTACCCTGAACTTATTTATCAGTCAACTTTCTTATGATGCATTTTTAGGACTACAGGTTGCAATTTACAGTTGATGCAAACACACATACTTAGGATTGTGTGTATTGCATAGCTTTGCCTGTTTTAAAATTTACATTTAAAAAAAAAAAAATATAATGCAAAAAGTCCCGATAAACTACCTTTTTGTAGTTTGATTAACGGGAGCTTGTTATGCAAAACTCAAGATTTACAGTTAAGGTTACAATATATATATATATTAAATGAAAACACATGTAACAAACTTAAAGCATAAATATTTCTCAAGAATCTTACTCATAAATATTTCTACCAAACACAAAAAAAAACATAAAATACAACAATAAATTATATAAAAAAATAATATTTTATTATAATCTATAATATTTTCTTATTGTATCAACTTATTGTTTTTAGTGACAAAGGGCAACAAGGGTGAACGATTTGAATTTGACGATTGTTATGGTTTTATGGAGTGAGAAAAATTCTACAAAAATGTTTTAATAACTTCAATTTGAAGAGAATGGGACGGAATAATAAAAAAAATGGTACCCGTTAATTTAATCAAAGGAACCGTCTGACAGCAAGTACCCTACTTAGGGACAGTAGGGTAATGGCGAACAGTGGGTAACTTCGAACGATTGAGTTCTAGAAGGTTTCGATATCTCCACACCCATACCAACAGGGCTATGCAAAAGGCGCTTCGCTCGTCAGCATCGAGCTTCATTAGAAGTTGCGCACTTCGTTGAAGGTTCTTACCTTTATATAGTGCTATCGGTGAGTCCTCGTTTTATCTTTTATCGTTTTATCGTTCGTAAATCCTACAAAACGCACGCATCATGCAAACGCACGCATACGGTCCTTCGAAGCATTTAAATAAAATTTGATAACGCAGTATCGCATAATACAATCCTTATCATTGCGACCATCAACCCACACCCGCATTGATTTATTATTATAAGTAAGTTATTATTATTTTACATGATTTGTTCTTCATTTTCCCCTCAGGTGATCGCCATTACCCCACTCTCTCACTGGAATACGAAGCATTAAAAAATCTTTATAAAAGTTTTCCTGTGATTTGTGACGCATACAAACTTTTTTTTCCAATTAACAATAAAAAACCGTAACTGAATAAAGTTTTAACAGTGCGGCCTGCTGCATGAACAGTAAAACGGAAAAGTTTCACTCAGAATCAAATAAAAGAGACTAAAAATCTCCCTGACAGGTCATTTTTATCCAACTTTATGTTAGTAGAAGTCAATAACTTTCCAGCTTTCACGAAGGAAGTGATTGCACAGGCAAAAAAAAAAACGAAAAATAGCTTACTGGCGTACGTATGTAGCCACTTGTACCTAATAAATAATAATTAATGTAGCGATATAGCAATGGCAATTAAAATTTTAGAATATCAAGGTTTTTATAGTTTATTTATTAACATTTTTTGTCATCTTCTTCTTCGTATGGTGGAGGTCATAATGGTCACGCCGAGGTTATTCACTCAGTCAACGGCATCGAGAGTCACTTGGTTCAGCACACATGCGCCATAGGAAAACTGATGAAGGGGACATTCTTCTAAGATGTGTTCTGTTGTTTGAATATGTCCTCATTCACAAAGTTCGGAGCCCCATTTATGCATCATATACGCCAGTGGCGGCTCGTGACTTTTGATTGAGCTAGAGTTCTAAGATTGAAAAATACGATATTGATGTTGTTGAAGCCGACAATGATTATTATTTTTTTTTTAAATTTCAATTTTTTTGTATGAGGCACTGCCTCACCTACCATCTAAATCTCCATACAAAAAAATTTAAATAAAAAAAATCGGTTTCGGCTTCAACAACATCAATAACGTCGTATTTTCAATCTTAGCACTCTACCTCACTCGAAAGTCACGATCCGCCACTGATATATGTACAACATTTTATAGTACATTTAGAACACATATTTTTATGGGTGGGGTTATTGCCTGGTGACAATTCTACCAATCTTACTTTATCTGAGGTGAGTTTGGTTTACCTCAGATTCAAAAGCTTTATTTTCATGCTCTTTTATTTCCCTGTTCAAAAATCTGACCGCCACAACACGGGCATGTGCCTAGTGCTGGTGGTCACCTGTTTACAAAAAAAACGCCTATAATTTGTAATATTGTGATGAAAAAACTTTATTTTTTAAAATATTACATTTTAAAAATTGTATTCATTGGGAGTCTTGGATATTTTTCTTACTACGCGTATAGAATTTACAGATTACATTATTTGTATTATTTCTTTTACGACATGACCTAAGGTATATTAAGTATCTAATAAATATAATTATGTAGGTACGCTGTAGTTAGACATCAGATTCCCCTTTATGGAGTAAGCATAAAAGGAATTGGATAATTCGATCAATTACGCTATTGTAGTATTACGTGTCCAATGCAGAGATTTATGAAATAATATCGTAACGTAATCAGAGTAATTCTTTCGTAATACAAGATGTAGTAAGTGAGTTCCTTTGACATATGGATTATTGAAAACAAAGTTTAGCAGGGAAAAAAGAAAACCTTGACAGATTATATTAGTTTTTAACCTGGCCGAGTGAAATGCTCCCTCGGAGCAATATACCCTTTGGCCCCTTTTGAAACTTACTAAACTAAACAAATAAAAGTCAAACCTTCGATTTTTTTGCGCACAATTTTTTTTGTTGTTGAGATGGCTCCCCCCCCCACTAGGCTTTAAAGATGTGATGGCCCGTCCTTCCTTCGTTTATGATTTAATTTAGCAATAGACCTCCGTTCGCGCCACCGGTTTAAGATGACTCCTCTACTGCTGCCTTAAATTTTCCTAACTAATGTGATCGGAAAACCCTTTGTAGTTTTCCTTTCAATTTGAGGTTTTTCTCCTCCTTGGCCAGCGTGTAACGTCTAGCCCTATGCTAACATTCGAGTGTTTCCGATTTTCTTAATTTTCACGGTATTTTTGCACTCCAATGTGGTCAATTTTGCCAAGCTTTTCGCGAGTCTACGTTGTGTTGTTTTTTGTTTCAGACTATTGGAAAAACAAGGCCTTATTTGTGGTAACCCCTATTCTTTGTAGCGTAGGCAGACTCTCGCATACCATTGACAGAATTCATATTCCTAACATTTCTCCTATCTTAGACTTTAGTGTTCTGAACTCTCTATTATTATCCTACTATGCAATCTACGTTAATTTCCTATAGGAAGACTAGCATTTTCCTAACTTTACCCCTAAATTTTCTATTTTTCTTCTATCGTGAGTTTTAATGGGAAAACTTAGCTTATGGGCTATACTAATTGCACTATTCCTGATCTATATAATACGACGTAGTTTCAATTTTAAATTTGGTATACATAAATGTAATGATCACAGTATTATCGTCTTTCCTCATCGTACTAAGTGTTATTCTACATGGGTTAGTTTCAATGAATTTCATGGTTAAAAGGTACAGTTTTACTTGTTTTGGCGCCATCTCCATCCTCTCCTAAATTTGGGAAAATTACATGATTAGGTTTTAGTTTTCACAGCTTTTGTTATGACGAGAGATCGAATACAGTTTGTTTTGCTGCAATTCGGCTCCAGACCTACCCCTAAAGTACTCAGATGACCACGTTTCCGGTCAGTAACTCTCTCTTCACAGACGCACAGCCTGACCAAATCGGTATACGTAACCTCTTCTTTTAGTTCGTGCGCTATTGGTCATCCCCTGTACCGCGACGGAAAGAGCACCTTCCTTATCCATGGGTCCGAGACCCTCCGAATTCCCGTCCTCCAGACAGTTACATTTAAAGGAGATCAAACCGGTTCCGTCCCCTCGTCAAACAACATTATATACTTGCGAATTTTTGCAAAGTCCGGGTTGAAAGGCCGTCCCCCGCATCAAGAGTTCAGAGATAACCACGCTTAAATCAGCAATTATCTCTGCCCAATCGATAGGTACAAATTATAAATATATGTAAACAATACGAGTTTTTATAATCCACAATACTCCAGTTTTCCCAGAAAATTGTGGATCTGACATCTCCAACACAGGTCGTGAATCTGTGCCAGATATTCAGACATATTACATATCAAAATACATGAAAGTGATAATACAATATATATAATAGATTACTTTTGGTTTGGTTGACAGGTTGATTTAATGAGACCCTGCTATCTCATGTAGTTTGAATTTAACTGTAGATTGATTTTTTGTTTGGAGAAAAGGTAGGACTCCAAAAAGCCCAAAATTCGCAAGGCCTGAACCTTGAAAACCTAAGTCGAAGATAAAATTAATTTTTTAACATAACTTGGGAACGTATTGTCGACGAATGATTATGCTTATTTTGACATTTCTAGTAATGTGGGTTTTTGTTTGTTCTGTTGAATTCATCAATATGTTCGAACGGATGTGGGGCGCCTTTGAATTGAATCTTTCCATGAAAATGGCGCTATAAAAATTATGTATGTACGTAAACTACAAATACGTGATTTCTAAAAGATGATAATTCATCGCAAAAGATGATAGTTATTTTTCAATTAAATGTCGACGTTTGTTAAGGTACTTATTCTTCGTAAGATGTACTGAAATTCGAATATATATATACATACTTATACGTATCTACATACTTCGATAAAAGAAGGGTGTGGTTTGGAATGTTGACCTAGTTATAATAACAGTCGAGGATGTAGGTCGTTGAGATATGCGACAGTTATAAGGTGTCAGAGACCCCCGTCAGGAAGCATAACAATTAGGATTCATTGGTTTGTTTTAGAATGATAACGATCTTTGAATTAATAAAAATCGTTTGGGTTGTTGGTAATTTTAGTAACGTTAGTTTTGAATTTATATGTTAGGAAAATATATATATTAATAAAATAAATTGTTTTTATAGGAGATATACATAAATATAATAATTGGTTTTATATATATATACATATTAAACATTAAATATAAATATATATTTATACATATAATATATGCATTTAATATGTGCGCTTATACATCATTAGAAATATAATTCATGTCTCCGTCCTCGCCTTCCCCGGGAGAACCTGAAAACTTGTATATTAAATTGACTCACCTGAATTCCGACAAATTCATAATTTTTCCAGACGGGTTATACACGCCAATATGAAGATTCAGAAAATATTGAACTTCCCTGCCTGGAATGTTTAATCTAAGTTAGAAATATTTACTTAATACAATCTAGTGTTTCCTAATTTCAATTCGTGATCTACCGATTTGTACTATTTCTTCAAATTTAATGATCTCTAAATCCAAATATTATTAGATAATATTTAAATTTTGTTGTTTTATTTTCCTATTTTATTCTTTGTACTCACGTAATTCTCTTTACTAACTATTAATTAAATCCGTAAACCGAACGCTTGGTAATATTTTAGAACTTTATTATTTTTCTTTGACGAAATTAATCCCACGCTAGGTATTAAAAATGAATTATATGAAACTAAGACTCAGCTGTTTTTAAACTTTCACTAAATTATTTTAAACGCAATTATATTTAATTTTTCTTAAACTCGTAATAAATTCAGTTCAACACAAAATATGAATTAAATCACATTTCATTTAAACAATTTTAATTAATTCACAGAAGCAAATTTTAAAAATCTTTAAACAAATAACTTTATTAATTATAGAAATTTTTCAATATTTATTAAATTATTATTAGTATCACATTGCACTTATAATTTTGAGAAAATTAAATCAAATTATTGTTACCAACTTTAATTGCGACTTTTAGAATCTTTAACGTAATTTAAGTATTATTAATTTTTTAGGAAATTTCACTATTTATGAAACTATTATTGTATTAGATCAACAAGAGAATTTATTTTAACACTTTATTTATTAGAAGACGAAATTTTTGAAGTCCAGGAAAAACACTTTTTAATCACTCCGCACGCAATTAACGACGTATCAACTCGAGACGAACTGCCTTTAAGAAAATTTTAATATTAATTTAAACACAAATATTTTGTTTATTTTAAGATGAAATTTTTGAAGTCCAGAAAAACACTTTTTAATCACTCCGCACGCAATTAACGACGTATCAACTCGAGACGAACTGTCTTTAAGAAAATTTTAATATTAATTTAAACACAAATATTTTATTTATTTTAAGATGGAATTTTTTTTTGAAGTCCAGAAAAACACTTTTTAATCACTTAAATACCGATACGCCCGTAATCAACTATTTCTTCCAACTTATTTCGCGACGGACTCCAATCAACTTCAATTCAAACACTTTATTTATAAACACTTTCGATTATTATAATTTCACTTAAAACCACCAATTTTAATTAATTCACAGAAGTAATTTTTAGTATCAACTTAATTATAATGAATTTTAGAAACTTCAATATTTATTAAATTATTATTGAATTAAATCAAACTATTGTTGAATCAATCCAACAACCATTTAAAAGAATTTATTTAAAACTTTAAGAATCAAATCAAATGAAATTTTTCTAAGTCCAAAAACAAAACAATTACACAATATCGATCGGCACGTAATTAATCTTCCCGGCGTTTCTCGCGACCAACTCCCCTATTCTGCCGTTACATTGCCTTATATACCTAGCTTAGAATCAAAAGGATTTAACTCCATTCCATACCTACATTACATTATGTTCTTTACCAACTCGTAAACCTATATGTAAGTAACACTAATTTCGAATGTAATTCTTCAATGTAAATATTTAGATAATATCTGGCCCGCCTCTGAATCCATCACTTTTCCTCACTCCGGCCAGGATCGAATTTAGTTCATTCCTCTAGATCGCCCTGCTGTTCCTTATTATAGAATTGGAAATTTCGATTCATGTTTTTTTTTTTCTGAAAATATTATCTATCGCTTATTCTTTGGTCGCCTATGAACTCGGGTATCTCGTATTTATAGCCACTATGTCATTATTGAATTTTATTTAAAGAAGCGCCTTCTTCACATCGTTCAATTTTAGAAATTCCCTTAGTCCCTGGTTATCTTGATATGCGATATCTTTTTATTTATGAATTTTCCGATGGTAACATGGTTTTTCTCTGATCTAACATGTGAATATTCGATTAACGCATATTTTCGTGCAATTCTCAATTGATCCTAATATTGGTGTAAACACTTTATAATTTCTTCCCCACCTCACCTGCCTGAGTTAATAAATATACCTTTCCAGAATGATTTTTCAATGTGTTGCACTGCTTCTTCCTGGTCTAGCTGTATTACACCTTTTGCATGTACCTGTCGTCTGCTTATACTTTCATCCGGGTCGATTGATATCATCCTTAATTGATTTTTCACTACCTTTAATAATTTTATGTATTAATTTATTGGCGTTTTTACCTGCGATTTACCTACCCCAAACCTGGTAGATATGAGTTCGTTCACTTCTTTCCTGGCCACTCCCCTTTCTCCATTCCACTCTAACTCAATATCACATTAGCTTACTCATTATTATGGGTAATAACCATTACTTTTGTAAAAAACCGATATAAATCAGAGTTTATCGAAAACTCATTATTTTTTATTACTTTTCCTTAAATAAATATTCCTATCTTCCCTGTATAAACTTAATTGTTTGTTTGTCTCTTTATCACCTGAGTTTCATGTTCATCTGGTCGCTTAAATAAACAATTCTTGTCGCCTTGTTTACATTAGTCATTGACAACCTCAAAATTTTACCTAAATGTATCGAACTATATTCAAAGTAGTAGTCCATATATCTCAATATTTCTATTGAATTCCTTCAGTTTAAATTTTATAATTGATTGATACATTTCTCATCTACATTTTCATAATATCTGATGTCCTGAATCTACTCAATTAATACCTTTTATCACCTAAAATCAGCCTAGTTTCACTCCCTTGTAATTATCTACGTTCCTGAAATTAGAAAATTGTACTCCTATTTCACATTAGTCTCGCCTAAATCGCCTCTTAAGTTTGCCGAAGTTTCCATACTGTATAATTCTTGTTTCTTCCCTTTTTCATCTGTTGAAGCTATTGTTCTCTGAATTATTTTCTCTAATTCGTTGTTTTTCCGCTTAACCTTACATGACACGCCTCTCTGTCTAAATTCTAATGCAAACACACCTTTCCCCGTGCAAGATAAATCCTCACTTTGTAGTTTTTTATTTGTAATTAACATTTTGCGTATTATTTTTACTTCCTACTTCCATTTTCAATGGTTATTCATCTCTGCATTTCCCATTGTTTCCTTTAAAGTTCACGACCTCTTCTCGTCCTGTTCGACCGCTAGTGAAATGTTTACATTATAGGCCGTTGATCTGAACCCTTTCGATTCACATAAATAATTAATATTTCCTTTGTCCTGTCACCACTAATTGTTGTTTATGTAGAACGCTCGTTTGATTGGTAACTTTTTCGTTGATTTCACCCAATCCTGTGATGTTTATTTATAAGAGGGAACGCCTTCTTCTCACTGCCATCTCGTGGTTTTATGTTGCAACGAGTTTTATGAATCAAAATTATTGGATTATAATTCACTGTAATCAAACTCTCCACAAGTCGATAGATGTCGCTCCCTTAAGCTTTTCTAGCATGAAAGTTATGCATATAAAAAAAAATATTTTCCAGGGTTCTATTAAAAGAAAATGATGATGGTTAGACCATTACAAGATTGAATACCAGTAAAGGCCTTTTGAATGCTTTACCTAAAGTTCTAGTATGTATTCCATATATAACTTAAAAGCTAACAGCTTAACAACTTTTTTCACTGGTAACCTTAAACATTTTCCTAACTACCCGTATAAAGTTTACACATAAATTCTCCATAGTATATCTTGCGTTAGTAGACTACAAAGGTGTGTATTTTTTTAGAACGTTCAGTTGCTTGCGACCAGTGGCGTGCATTGCTCCATGACCAACGGTAGGCTGTGTGTAGTTTTTCAAGTTCGATATTGGCGTTTATATTATCATTTTATACTGATTGTTATGTCCAACTGAATAAAGGAGCATACACCTTACTTACTTATATATATTTAATATGATTTTTTATGTGATATTCTTTTTGTGTTTCCTTTTTCTTAGGACAGGAACAGCTTTTCAGCTTTTATGTACTACCCAGTGAAATCATAATATCGATAATTGCAATAGAAAAACTTGTTTTTTATTATTTTATAAAAAAGCTATATTTTACTACTGGTATTTCTTTATTCATTGAAGAAGATAATATTAACATAACCTAAATGAAACATGAAACCTAAAAAACAACAGAAAATAAAAAGATATCAGTCGCATCTGGGACTCGAACTCAGGACCTCTGTCTTTCCGGACAACCGCTTTACCGACTTAGCTAATGAGACCAGTTCAATTTATTTCATCTTCATCGATATCATATTTCAAATTCAAGGCTTTGTCAATACCATCCTATATTTTTTTAATCCCGTATGATTGGCAGCTTTCTTTTTTGTTTCATTTAGGTTTTGTTAATATTATCTTCTTTAATGATTAAATATTACAATGAGGTTTTTAAACTTCAATAAAATAATTAAAAATCTAAAAATTAAATATTTCTTTAACCCACATTGGTATAAAGTTATTTCAACCAATTATATTAAGGGTCGTTTAAAAGCACAGTTCTTACTTAATGGAAAATGTAGGTGGATGTTTAAAGTTTTTTTTTCAATTACATAGAGCTTTGATATACCCATCAAACTGGCACTCTAAAATACGTAATAAGTGAAAAATATTTTTTGAAGTGTTGAAAGTCGGTAAAAGTTGGGTAATTATGCTAGTTAAAAAAAAACTGATTTAAAGGCAGAGACCAAAAACATAATTTATGCCAAAAGCATTTCTCGCAAAAAAATATGAATAACTCTTAACATAGGAGTTTATAAATGGTTTGAATGTACATTTCTAATATATTTTACGTTGTCAACACAAAACATTTCTGCGGATTCGTAATTTGTGAATAAAAATTATGTTCATAAATTTGTGAATTATAACATTAGTTACGTCTAATTAATTTATTAGCTCGCGACCTTTACCGGCATAGACATGTTTAAAGTTTCCTTTCAAACTAAAACATGTTTTGTTGGAAAATCTAAAAAAAAATCTATTAACCATACAAATACATTACACCGGACGAACTTATTTTTTTAAACTTTTTTGTATGTACTTTTAATGATATGTTTTATAAAAACAAGCTTATTTATAAACATAAAGAAATAAATAAACAAACCAAAATTATATACCGAACCCTTGAATACATTGTACCATTTATATTTAACAAGTTGCCTCACAAATTCTCACTGATGTTAAAGTGTTGGCTTTTGGAAAGTAACCTTGTCTGTTGATGGTAACAAATATTACGGTCCTTTTGATTGTATAGCTCCTTGATATCTGCTGTATTTACGCCATTTTGCTCTTTCTTACATTGCCTATTGAACAAATATGGTCTCCTTGATTGTACAGCTCCTTAATAGCTGGGAATACCTTTAAAATTATTTACTATTATATTAAGTCTATCCTCAGTGTAACAAAACCGTACAACTGTTGTATTTTTATTTTTTATTTCCCAATTTGTTGAATACTTGCTGATATTTCGATATTTTTTATAATATCGTATTATTCAATTCGATATTATGTAATTGGACTCCAGTATCTTAATAACAAAACTGTTATGCTGTTTTCATATATTTTAAAATATTCTTTCCAATTTGTGTACATTGATCACAACATGCATGCACCTATATCGTTCTAATTTTCTGATACAATTGTATGATGATTGTTATTTATTGTAATGTTGTATAATACTGTTTTAAATTACAAAATTTTTAATTACTGAATTAAACTCCTGCTGACATGCTACTTGCAGTGGCTTAGCGGGTACAAGTTCTTTTTGTATTTAATTAATATTATACTGTAAAAACAATATGTAAAACACCCTTTATATTATATAATGTATATATTTATAAATAGTAAATACTATTATTTCTATTATTACTCATATTAATATCATTACTATTATTACTCATATTAATATTATTACTATTATTACTATTATTACTATTATTACTATTATTACAATTATTACTATTATTACTATTATCACTATTATCACTATTATTACTATTATTACTATTATTACTATTATTACTATTATTA